>BJKM01000488.1:0-485364 GCA_015082035.1 Chaenogobius annularis | reverse complement strand
AGATTTTGACATAATTTTAAATACATAAATTGAGCAGTTCAATTCACAATTTTGGCCTCATCAGTCATTTATTTTATTAATTAATATTTTTGCAGTGTACCCTGCCTAAGGCCCAAAGGCACTGGGATAGGCTCCAGTCATCCGCGACCCCTAATGGGAACAAGCGGTAGAAAATGAATGAATATTTTTGCAGTCATTGTAGAAGTAGCACACTGACTTTAATCTCTCGAGGTCTTGTCCCATCCCTATAATATCATCAGAAGCTCCTGCAGATACTGTAGACCTCTGTTCGGCTCCAGTTAATCGATGCTAGCTGTGTTAGCGTCTAATGTGGAGCAGATTTCCATTCATAGAAATCCGAGTGCACGTTTGAGAAAGTGTTTTGACACATATCTCTTCCCGTTTTCCTTCTGATCATGAAGATTTTTCCGTTTCTTAGCAAAGCGAGCGCCTCTCAGACTCGGTGACCTAAATAAGACCAGTGCAGAGCGTGGCGGTTGGATTCGGTTTCAATGTAACATTACACAACAATACAAAAGACATTCACTGATGTTTTGTATTTAATTATTACAATCCTATTTTTTGGTGTGTAGAAGTACTGCCCTTTCACTATCTTTAAAAAAAAAAAAAAGGACAACTAATAACACATTACAAACTCAACTATATGCAATAATCGCCGATGTATTACCAAAAAATATATAATTATAAAATATATTACACACGTTGGCTTTACAGTTCTTACGTCGATATTATTGTGAGTAATGATCCTGGTTGTTTGTCACAGACTGGACTCACCACAGATCTTGAGCGGCGCTTCCAGCTCCAGGAGAATGGGCTGACTGAGGAAGATCTCCCGGGACTTCAGACACAAGCCACGGATCTCGCTCTCCTGAAGCTGCACGTTCTTCCCGGGTTTGGAGCCTCTCACTGCAAACACGTTAAACACATAAACACACTCATAAATACATCAGAAGAGCCTGTTATTCAAGTCTCTAAATTAAAAACTCAATGTTCAACAACCAAATTTCTAATATAATCTAAATTTTGGCATATTCATATTTTCTTTCAGATTTAATGATAAAAGGATTAACTTAAGCACAGTCACATAATTAATATAGTTTAGTTTATTCTTTATTTGTCAGGGACCATGTACAAATTCATTCCTTACACAAGAAAAGATTATTTGTATCAGATTTAGCCACTGCAACATTGACACAAAAATATAAAAATACATTACAATGACATGAATTGGCTTCTTATTAACGTACTACTGTTGTCCTGATCAAGACTAATCAAATCTATTGGGACGGTTCGATTTTACGGTTACATTGTCAGTGGAATAAAGCCATTTCAATATGACGGTAATTCATTCATTTTCTTCCGCTTGTTCCCATTAATGGGTGACTGGAACCTATCCCAGTGACTTTGGGCCTTTCACCCTGGACAGGGGCCAGCTCGTCACATTTCAGTATAAATGATGTATATATCACACATCAGAATGTTATTGTGACAGGCCTAAGCAGATATTTGTTTTAGTAAGTCATTCCCAGTTTGTCTACAGGGCATTATCTGCAGTTCAAATGGAAAGAGAAATGAATAAGCACTGGAGGTCAAAACAACAGTCACAACAACAGTCATCTGATTCTGCTCAGCTGTATAAAGATCCTTTAGAAGTTTGTAAATACATTTTAAAAATCAGACACAAGGGCAAAAGTGAAGTGGAACATAATGTGATTTCAATGGAGAAACAGGGATTAACCTCTGAATGTAACAAAATATGAACGATCAAAGGGGTTTTGGCGAACAAAAAACACAGATACATGCCAGTGAACAGTGCCTGGTTTAAAGACATGTTTAACTGTATTTTCTATTATTTGTTAAATCAATAGAAGATTATGAAACACACTTGATCTTTTTGATGAAGGTACAATTTTGATTTTTAGATTTTACTGAAGAAATTCTTAATGTTGAGCCCACAATATCTTTTCATATTATACTTTGTGGAGCTCAAATACAATTTTGAGGCAAAAAAAAAAAAGAAGAAGTATTTTTCAGTCCTTTCTAAAAGAAAAGCAAACTAACAGACATTTCTACTCTTGAAATAAATGACATAAAATACTTAGTAATAAGATATGTCAGTTAATAATTAAAAAGAGTTGTGATCCTCATTTATTTGCATCTTCTGTTCAGAGTGCACATTGTAAACAACTCAAGTAGCATAAACATTTGACAGTTGACTGAAATATGAAACGAAACTAAAGAATCCCATGTTTGTAGAGGTCTAAACCTGATGCTTTTTTTTTAAGACAATAGACTATCTTTTTAAACACAAATAACACTACTTTCTGTTTACTTGCAGATGACAAGTAATTGCAGCATTTGCGCCAATTAAAATGTTAGATTCCGATATATTTTGCAATCTTATCTGCCATTAAATGCTTCTGGTTGATCAATCGGTATACTGCAAATGGATATCGCGCCGATGAGGAGTTTGACTAATGGTTTGCACATTTAGAAGCAGAGTTATGCAGCTGTAGTCGGAGCTGTCCCAGACCAGAGACAGAAGGTAAACAGATGCGCCTTTTCGCACTTTGGCGTTTGCGTGCGATTCACAGAGGTTATTTACGCAATTTCACAGGACACACCGTCTTTAAATTACAATAACATATGTTGAAAGCATTTATATATACACGTCAATACAATCCAACTGTTGTATCAATGCCTTTTGCTGTTTTAAACTACAAATGTTTGCATTAGCTGAAGCTAGCTAGCTCACTCACTCTCACTGTTCCGCGCTTAGTATATTTACATGTGCATTTCACGAAATCTTACCTTCTAAAAGGCGCTGTATGATGCTGTCTATGTTGAGCTTATCGACATCCGCCATTGCAGTGGTGTAATTAAAAATATTCAGTCAAAAATGTAGGTTTTTGGCGTTGACACAGTTGTGAAAGCTACTCTACTTTAGCATTAGCCGCTAACGTTAGCTCCGCTGTGGATGATTGTAAAGCTGTGACCCTGTTTCCTGTGAGTGTTGCCTTATCCTGATGTCCTTTGTGCCATTGGAAATAAAAAAAGCCTGGTTAAAAAGGGAGGTATTGCCACAGAAAGGGCCTAAATCTACACTCAGATCGCAGCGGTGGTGTTAGCCTGCGATGGTGCCCCTGTTTTTCTGCCGCACCTCGTTCCACAAACAGCGGCTTCAGGAGCGGACAGAGGCGCGCCCTCGTGTGGACGGGCTGGGGGCGACAAGCGCTACTGGAAACAACAAAAATACGTGTTTCATTTTCAAACTGGAAACATAAAGCCCCCCCGCATCAAGGGCGCATCGGGCTTTATAACGTAACAAAGTGGTCCCGAAATATTCTCTCTCTTTTTTTTTTTCTCTTCTTCTTTTTAAAGAATCCACTTTTTTTCAAGATCAAGCTACAAGGCAGGGAAACAAGGTTTATAATGTGAATGACTGTATTAGTGAACAATTTTAAATGTTTATTTTACAAATGTGTATGGAAAACAGTTATGCTAATGTGATGAGCTAGTAAGTGATTATGCGGACAAAATGGTAATCTTTATTTGCTCTTGCCTAGCTCTGACGTTGGTTGAATGACACAGAATGGAAACAATAAAAACTAATTTATCCATCAGATCTGACCTTCTTCTTCTTTGGTGTTTTATGGCGGTTGGTATCCAAGTGTTACATTACTGCCACCTACTGTAGTTGTACGTCTTACGGGGGGCGTTCACACCACGGCGTCAAAGCATCCAGTTTACATTCAAAGTCTATGTGGACGCGCTTCCTGGGAATCCAGCGTTTTTGCGGTGCGTTTTGAGCGTTTTTAGGGTGCGCATCCTGCGTTTTGAGTGTCGGACGCGCACGCAGAAAAGTTGGACCAAGCTGAACTTTTTCGCGGCAGATGCAGCACAGCAACCAGAGATTACGCTCCAATGACGTACTTACGCACCACCCAGAAGAAAGACAAAAACAAACCCTGGGCCAATAAAAAATCAGCCAGACGCAGCTCTTGGATCAAATAATGATATTCACTAAACTCTGCTCACCTCTGAAGTATCTGCAGGACCCAGACAAGTGTCTGCTGGTGACTTTATTTTTGGGCGCCTGCCTTCAAATGTACAGGCGTCCAACTTGGGCGTCAAGCGCAAATTTGGACGCCGCGGTGTGAACGTAGCTTTAGATTTTAGACTTCACTCTTTAGACTTCCTTCTTTAGACTTCATTCTTTAGACTTCATTCTTTAGACTTCATTCTTTAGACTTCACTCTTTAGACTTCACTCTTTAGACTCTTTAGACTTCACTCTTTAGACTTCACTCTTTAGAGCATTCTTTAGACTTCCCTAGGCCATGAGTTCTGACCTTTTCAATTCGACTGAATGCGTGTACATTTGATTTCTTTTCGCTTTAATTCCATGGGCTTTGAAGACAATGACACATAGATGCAGTGGTACGAGTCAGCTCCAAAGAAAGCCGGCTGTGTGTGACGGTGGTGGACCCATAGTGGTAAAAGTGATCCACAGTGACGAAGTGAGTACGCCTTCTCCTTGAAAAGCCATATTTACAGCAGTGAAAGCGCCAATTCTGCGCCGTCCCAAAGGTTGTAGGGTGGCATGGATACTTTTTTTATCGTCTAAGGGGGATGCGCCTGAACAAATTTTGAGGAGCTCTGATCTACATACAAAAAGTCAAGAAACATTGAGATATTGAATGAATAAAGGGAGGCAACATACAAACAATAGAAATAGTCCTAAACTTGAAGTCCGGCGTATTTCTCTATTTTCAAATTTAGTTAGAATGTCAAATATAATGTCTGTCCAGTCCTTAATTATTGGTTGTTGTTAAAAAAAAAAAAAAAAACATTTCTTAGCTGAATCCCTGAAGCCAGAATAACATTCCAGAGGTATCAATTTATTGTGTTCATGGCTGGAGTTTTGAGGCCCAAAAACATAGATCTGAAAATAAGTGGAATGTCAAAGACGGTATGTAGCGATTTACTGAGCTCAGTCCAATATTTCTGAGCAACAGGACAGTCCCTAAACACATGATACTGGTTTGCCTCCTGGTGAAGCAGTTTCTCCAACAGTCAGAATCTCTGTGAATGACAAAGCACTTTGAACGTGATAAGGAACAACACAATTCTTTCCAAAACATTTTGTGGATCTTCAGAGCCGTACACACACTTCCCATTCTTTGTCAGTGAAAACAAAATGACCCTTTTACCATCATCCATCCATCCATCCATCTTCTTCCGCTTTATCCGGGGCCGGGTCGCGGGGGCAGCATTTAAGCAGGGACTCCCCAGACTTCCTTGTCCCCAGACACTTCCTCCATCTCTTCTGGGAGGATCCGAGCGTTCCCCAGGCAGTGAGCATACATAGTCCTCCTGGGTCTTCCCGGGCCCTCTCCCGGTGGGACTGCCCTAAACATCCCTAGGGAGTCGCCAGGCCATACATCAGATGCCCGAGCCACCTCAGCTGGCTCCTCTCAACGTGGAGGAGCAGCGGCTCTACTCCGAGCTCCTCCCGTGTGACTGAACTCCTCACCCTTCTCCTAAGGGAGTGCCCAGCCACCCTGCGGAGGAAACTCATTTCGACGCCGCTATCCGCGATCTTGTCCTTTCGGTCACTACCCAAAGCTCATAAAAAAATTCTGTCCATAAAAACAAATGAACAGAACCGGTGACAAAGGGCGCCCTGCGGAGTCCAACACGCACTGGAACAGGTTTTGACTTACTGCTGGAAATGCGACACAGCTCCTGCTCCGGTCATACAGGGACCGGACAGCCCTGAGCAAAGGGCCCCGGACCCCGTATCCCGCAGCACCCCCCAAAGGACACCCCGTGGGACAACGGTCGAAAGCCATCCACAAAGCACAAGTGGACTGATTGGTCAAACTCCCATGAACCCTCGAGCACCCGATGGAGAGTATAGAGCTGGTCCAGTGTTCCACGACCAGGACGAAAACCACTCTGCTCCTCCTGAATCCGAGGTTCGACTATCGTCGGATTCTCCTCTCCAGTACCCTGGAATAGACCTTACCAGGAGGCTGAGGAGTGTGATCCTCTATAGTTGGAAGCACACCCTCCCGGTCCTTCTTGAACAGAGGGACCACCACCCCGGTCTGCCAGTCCAGAGGCACCGACCCCGACCGCCATGCGATGTTGCAGAGACGTGTCAGCCAAGACAGACCTACAACATCCAGAGACTTTAGGTACTCGGGGCGTATCTCATCCACCCCGGGAGCTCTGCCACCGAGAGTTTGCCAACAACCTCAGTGACTTCGGCTTGGGTGATAGATGAGTCAGCCCCGAGTCCTCCGTCTCTACTTCCTCTTCGGAAGGCGTGACAGTGGGATTTAGGCAGGTCCTCAAAGTACTCCTTCCACCGTTCGACGACATCCCCAGTCGAGGTCAGCAGGTCCCCACCCGCACCATAAACGGTGTTGGTGGAACACTGCTTCCCCCTCCTGAGGCGCCGGACGGTTTGCCAGAATTTCTTTTTGGGGCAGAATGTCCTCCTCCAGGGCCTCCCCGAACCTCCTCCCAGACCCGGGTTTTTGCCTCTGTGACAGCCAACGTGCGGCACGCCTGGCCCGACCTCAACGCCTCAGGAGTCCCACAAGCCAAGAGGCCTGATCAGGCCTCCCTTCCACCTGGCCCTTACTTCCGGTGTCCACCACCGGGTTCGGGTTGCCGCCCCGACAGCACCTGAGACCTTGCGACCACATCTCTCCGAGCAGCCGCATTAACAATGGAGGTCGAGAACATGGTCCACTCGAACTCAATGTCCCCAGCCTCCCCCGGGATCTGGGAGAAGCTCTCCCGGAGGTGTGAATTGAAGACCCTGCTGATGGTACTGACTTTTTACCATTCATTTTTATATATAATTAGAATGATTGTCCAAATGAAGACATTATATAGGTTTGGATATTATTCCAGGGACAATTCCTACATTTCACTCTGGAAGACGTTCCACACGTGTGACGTTGGACTTTTTCTTTCTTTATTCCATTTTGTCCACCATCTTCTAAAAGAAAACTCTCAAGTTGCTTGATCTGCTGTACATACAAATAAAGCTGTAACCCTCTTATTTCCACTCATTTTGGGAAGCTTCAGGTTAGTTTGTACTCCATCAAGTAAAAAAATTACCAAAAGGAAAAATGAATAGGACTTTTATATGGATCTGCCTGGACTTTTTTACTTTATTACAAGTCCCCAAAACTCATTTTTAGGACTGACATTTTTTAGTGACGAATTAGGGATGCCAACTCATTTTTGTGAGGGATTACTAACTCATTTTTAGTGACGAATGAGGATTACCAACTCATTTTTAGTGACGAATGAGGGATTACCAACTCATTTTTAGTGAATTTACCTTCAGCTTTAAAAGAGAATTGTCAAAACCCAACAGATGCTCATTTTAGTGACAATCAGTCCTCACCTCCAAACACCAGCTTTACTCCTTCATATATTTAACAAAGAAAATCTAGGCAGGATTTAAAATCTGATTCCTCTGTGCAGAGCTTGTTTCTACTTATAATTAGAGTAAACAGACATCAGAGTCCAAAACTAGTCTCAGCTTCACAAAGGCTCCAGACAATTGTTTTGTGCTCCAGAGGGTTCAGGAACAGCTTCAGTATAAATGGGTCTTATTTTTTCAGGCCCTAAGCATAAGGGGTCAAAAGTCAGTCAAAATTTACCATTTTACTTTTAGAGTAAAAGTAAACATACAAGTACTTTTCGTCAGTAGTTTTTAAACGCATTACTTTTTTGCTCTTGTATTTCTAGTTTACTTGTAACAAAACTGAGTACTTGTTCCACCACTGTGTAGAAATAGTCTGATAGTTTAGCTGCCGGACAGAGGAAAACTAGAGATTGTACAGTTTTTTTTAATATGGCAAATCAAGTATCTAGTTGATGTTTTAGTGTCAGGTTAGATGTTCGAAAGACGTTTTTTGACAGCTCTAATTTGTGTAAAAGAAGGACCTGGAGGAAGGAGTTGAACCACTAAAACAGAAGTGCCAGAAATACATCATCCGTGCTTTCACTCATGTTGGAATGTTGGAATATTATTTTCAATCCATACTCAATTTGAATGTGAAATGAGTTTAATCCTCCTCCGTTGTGTCGCGCCGCACCTGCCGTCGTAATAACTCTTTATGTATTTTGTTTAACGATTGAGAATGAGCAGAGCGCGTCAAATAAGTCATCAGTGAGCCATCTGTCCTGTTGATAAGTGAGAGTTGGTGTGTTTTGTGCCGATCGACATGCCGTTCATCGATTCCTTATCATTGGTTTCAGCCGAGCCAGATGCATCATTCATCAGCGCATTTATGACAATGCACTGTACCTGCCTTTTGTAATACGTTTGTGTCTGATGAAGAGGTCTAAGTTTAAGATGCGGTCAAAACGAAATTATATTTGAGTATGGTTTATATCCATTCATATGTACTTTTGAATAAGACAAAAACCATGCAGAGGGGATAGAGAGGCCAAAAGAGTAAAGTTGCTTCAAAATAATATTACTAAAGCAGTGCTCATTTCATATTGTCAACATAAAGCTTTTGTTGTGTGTGATGAGGCAGACGAGGCCAGTGGAACAAAATACCTACTTGAGAGTGTAAACAACACAAGTGTGTAAATTTGATAACACAACATCTTTTATTCAAAGGTTTTTCTCATTGACTCAGAATCAGATCCTAAAAGAGTTCTTTGCCATTATACAAATCAAAAACATAGGAACTTTGTTCTCGGCATTTAAGTTGCAAATAAAACACTGCTCAATAATAAAACAACATGTTTCAATGCAAAAAGGCTTGCAAATTAAGAAGACAGTTTAAAATGTAATGTTATACAATAAAAAATAAAAATATCATTTGCATGATAACACAAAGTTACCAGTTATGTTTAAATTATTGCAGAAAGTTTTTTGCCCATAGACTTTAGTAGACAGGAGAGGAAAGTGTGAATGGAGGATGAGAAGAGAGAAGGGAGGACATTCAATAAAAGTCGGTGTCGGGATTCGAATCCCACACCAGGAGCCTGACATACGTGTGCTGTGCCTTAAACACGCGACCACCGGGCAGCACAGAAGAGTGCAGGAGTCGAGTAGTGTCACGTTTTGTCCAGTAGGTGGAGCGCTCCTCCAACACATTTCTGTGACTGTATTTTCACACTTCCGCTGTGACGTAAAATCATTAAATCAGATTAACAAATGCCATCAATTTCCTTGTTATGCTCAATACGTCTTCCGATTTTACATTTACTCAGAATTATGCATCATTTTTAAAACGTGGTCTTCATTATTGTAATGTAATTTGTGCTAATTTCCACTCCTCAAATTAAAATTGTAAGACATTATCACACTTTCTCATGAATATTTAACTTCAATTTCATACGGTCGACTAATCAACTTTGAGAACACATCTGGATAATTACTTTGGTTTTAAGAGCAGTAAAGTATCATTCTTCCATTCTTTGTGGATAAATATGGAGCGCTGTTGATTAAAAAAATAAAAATGACAAAGAGACGAGTGTTCAGACCTGCTTTGGGTTTGTTGACAGGAGGCAAGTCTTGAGCTCTGTCACATCCAGAGGAAAGGGACCGTTTTTGGTGCCAGATAGAAGGAAATGAGGAGTAAGAGCTACTTCAATACTTAAACTGTTCTTTTTTTCTTTTTTTAGTCTTAGTTTTTTGACTACAAAAATGTTTCGTTTTTTTGTCTAGATTTAGTCAAATATTTTTTAGTTGATAAATTTCATGTTATTTTAGTTGACCAAATCCATAATCGATCTATTTTTATCTAATCGAATGCACAGACGTGTTTCTGCTCTGGTTTGAGGCTTTAGGACTGAAAAGTGGCACTTGTATTTACCATTTTCGTTTTTATTATTTAACCAAAAATCTTTGTTTATTTAACCAAAAATATTCGTATTTTAGGTCACAAAATGTCTACTTTCAGTTCGTTTTAGCTGACAAAAATGCATATCATTTTTAGTCATAGTTTTTGTCTTTATGATTACTTTTTAATGTAGTTTTAGTTTTAATTAACTCTGCTTCAAAAATATTAGTCGTGTAGATGTGCAAAAGTTACTCGCGTGAGTGTAACCATCCTTTGAAAACACAAGATTTTCTGTCTTTACAGTTACATCAAGTTCAAATTATAAATCACAGGACACAAAACTGAGAAACTAAATCATATCTGAAGGAGCCGTGCAAGAAACAAGAAACATGCACAGTTGGAAAGAGTAAAATGAAAATGTATTTAGTTACAGAATACTGAATGCCAAAATGTATTTTGTTACGTTGTCCAGTCAGAGAGCTTTATTCTGAATACTTAGAATACTTTCACAGTGAATTGCATTAAGAAAACAGGGTTTAAAACAGCCTTTTGTTTTTGTTTCACAGTTTATTCTGCATTTTTTTATAAGCTAAGAAAACCTTTATCACAAATGCACAAACACTCACTATAAGAGCTGCGTTTTCTATTCATCTCATTAAATCTGTGACGTTTGAAGTCAAAATATTATGATCATTATGATCAAAAAGCACAACGCATTCCTCTATGATTTGAGTAAAGTAACTGTATTCTAAACAACAAAAGAGAAAGAGTAACTGTACCTGAATACAATGGGCAACCAAAGCTGTTACTTCTAAGCACACACTGTTACTGAAGTAGGAGTAAAAGTGTCAGAAGACTTTACTCTGAAGTACAAAGTCTAAAAAATACTGACTGTAAGCGAGTACTGTCCCTGTAATGGAAACAAAGCAGCTTGAGACTGAACGTGCACAGTGTGTTTTTGACTGGAGTGAGACCTACGCCGAGGTCCTACGATCCCCCACAGCAGCCTTTCTCGTCCCCCTGTACTACACTAACGACACGACTCCTGCTTCATCTACAGCACAGACGTAAGCAGAGCGCAGCCGTCGTTACTCACGGCCCAGCGACGGGCCACGTCAGGCAGATGTGTGCAGTCAGCTTCTTCTGCCACATGACATTTCTCCAGAGGATCCCATAGCGACAACAAAACATTTCACACTCGACCAGCCTCCGTTAAGGCCGCTGCAGGGAAAGTTATCTTCTTGTGAAGTTAGATGATCCAAAACATGCACATTTTTCAGTTTAGGCCTGGTTTTGTGCTACTTTAGTCCTGTTCAATCCATTTGTTTTTATCCAGATTTACTCTTAGTCTTGGGATAAACCTGGTTTACACATCTAGTTTGTTCCTGTTTAGTCCATATGGCCCTTTGCGCTGGTGCGCAGATCGATTTGACCCTCATTTTGTCCAGTTTCTTCTTGTTTCAGGTGTTTGAACCTGGTTTGGTCCGAGTTTAAGCCTGCATTCACACTTGTACATCGACATTGGGACTGAACAATTTGGGTGAAGTGTCTTTCCTAACAATATAAAGACGGTCTGTACCAGTACTCCAAACACTAACCCAGACCCAGCCCTGCTTAGACCAGGACCAGATCCGGACCAAACCAAGACCAAACCAGGGCAAGCACTAGACAAGGGCCAAACCAGGGTGAGAACGAGACAGGGTGAAAAAGACCAGGGCCAAAACCAGGGCGAGAACGAGACCAGGGCCAAACCAGGGTGAGAAACAAGACCAGGGCAAACCAGGGTGAGAACGAGACCAGGTGAGAAGAGACCAGGGACCAAGACCAGGGCGAGAACGAGACCAGGGTGAGAACAGACCAGGGCGAAACGAACCAGGGCCAAACCAGGGCGAGAACGAGACCAGGGTGAGAACGAGACAGGGGGAGAACGAGACCAGGGCCAAACCAGGGCGAGAACAGACCAGGGTGAGAACAAGACCAGGGCGAGAATGAGACCAGAGCGAGAACTAGTCCAGGACCAGACCAGGGAGAGAACGAGACCAGGACCAGACCAGGGACGAGAACGAGACCAGGGAGAGAACGAGACCAGGACCAGACCAGGGCGAGAACGAGACCAGGAGAGAAGAACCAGACCAGACCAGGGCGAAAACGAGACCAGGGAGAGAACGAGACCAGGACCAGACCAAGGCGAGAACGGGACCGCTGATAAACCATAGCAAGTATTGCACAAATAATTTGATACCATAAAAAGAGTCCAGATAAATGAGCATTATTTAGCATTACATATAAATACAAACGTGCAGATAAAGTGCTAGTTTTTGAAGTGTTTACTAAAGAAGAACAGCCTGTTTAACTTTTAACTTTACGGTCATTTCACATCAAGGTGGTTATATTTTATTACTCAAACATCAGAGCAGCTATAAATCACTTTCAACACGTCATTTAAAGATGAACATTGTCTATAATGACCTGCGGTTCCTTCACATTTTGAGAATGCTTTTATCGTGTATTAATCGCTATTGCTAAAGTGTGTATGCTTTAATATTAACTGCATTTTCTACACCAGATTAAAACAAACGTAAACAATACACTTAATAATAAACAATAAGATCCTGCTGGCTAAAACATTAAAAACATTAAAAGTACAGCAAATGGTGGCAGTCTTTTGTGTTATGTTGAGATGCTCCTTGATGTTAAACGTCGGAGACAAACTAATGTGGAATAATTATGCATCGCTTTCACCAGTCCGCCATTATCCAGAACGGACACAAGGTTAAAGAGGACTGCACACTTTGTGGAGTGAGTTTGGGGTTAAGAGCGTACGTGAAAGACTGATTGAGCCTGTGATATGGCTCGTTCATCACACAGGCCCCACAGACAATAGCAACCTTTTTGGCGCAGGATATGGTGGGTGTTCGGTCCCACCTGGGTCCCCGCTGGGGCCTGGCTGCTCCATATTTCTGTGGCGTTACTAGAACACCGTGTTCCCTCCACCACAGCGGTGCAAAATGTCTGCTATTAAAAACGCCACGCTGCTTCGTCTGGTCTTTTTTGGATGAGAAAGTTGTGTCCTGTGACGAGGGAGACCAAAGAGAGGTGAATACTTTGGAGTTCATATACTTTAGAGTTCCCATACTTAAGTGGGAAATGTGCTGCAGCGGTGGAAAGTAACAACGAGCAAAAGTACTGCACTTCTGTAACGATTTTAGTTCTCTGTACTTTAAACTCCACTAACCATGCAACACATTAGACCACACTTTTCAGTAAAACTTGGCAATTTGGTGATGTTCATAATGTCACTTCCTGTTTGACATAGGCAGGGATAATTCCACAACTGTTACTAGCAACCAGATTGTAAACAAGGGCCAAAGTCCATTTAAATCATACAATAGTTATGATTTGATAAATAATTACTCCTGTCATAAAAAGGTGCAAGTTTTTGATGGAATGGCACTTTTTGATGACATCACAGAGGTGAGCTGTTGTAGACCTCAGCACTAGGGCCTCTCCTGATCTCTGGAGAGGCCTTTCTCTCTCTTTCTCTCCTCCACTTTAGAATAAAGTCTAAAGAATGAAGTCTAAAGTCTAAAATAAAGTCTAAAGAATAAAGTCTAAAGAATAAAGTCTAAAGAATAAAGTCTAAGAATAAAAGTCTAAAGAATAAGTTCTAAAGATAAAGTCTAAAGAATAAAGTCTAAAGAATAAAGTCTAAAGATTCTAAAGAATGGCGGTAATGGTAACACTATGGATACCAACCGCCATAAAACACCAAAAAAGAAGGGACTGGGGAGCTAGCAGGAAATCGCTCCTGACTATTTACTGGGCTATTATGAGAGCAGCTATTGATTATGGCTGTATTGCTTACATTGTCTTTAGCTGAAACAAACTTGAAGAAGCTTGATGTAGAAACAAGCCCAAGCCTTGCGTATCCTGCTGTAGGGCTTTTAAGACTTCCCCTGTCTCTGTGATGCAGGTTGAATTGGGAGAAATGCCACTACGGATCCGGAGCTTACAGCTTTATGTTAGCTTATTGGGTAAATGTGCAAGGACATACAGCACTCACCCAGTGAAGAAACTTCTTAGAGAATCTGGAGAACATCATGAGGCTGACGATCGTGGTTTTAGCTGGGGAGGAAATACAAAAGCACAACTTGCTGGAATACGCAATGTTAACTTGAACCCTTTGGTAGCTTTATGGACCATGGCTCCTTGGAAGTTTTTCATACCTGACCTTGAGATAGCGGTCAAGAAAAGGTTAACAGACCACCTCTGTCTTCTCCACGGAACTCATAGCGATACGGTTACGCGATGGAATGGCTGCGTCTACGTACAGTGTCACGGCGTTGTGATAGCTTCTGACAGCCTCTCTGCACTGCAAAGCATAAAATCAGGAAAATCTGATTGCAGACAGGATGTTCTATACTTCTATTCTGATGCTCTCTGTCCAGAAAGGATGTGAGGTCTCCTTCATTTGGTCCCTGCACATGTTGGGGTGGATGGTAATGAAATGGCAGTTTTGCTGGCTAAGAATCCCCTTAGGCGACCGTCAATTGATGTGATGGTTGAAAACCTGAAATCAAGCCCATTATTAAGCGTCATGTGTATGAACTCTGGCAGGACTATTGGAATTGTTGTGATACTGGACGACATCTGTATCAGATACAGAATAGTGTTGGCCCATGCAGATCCATGGGCAGGAAACATGGGGAAGAGAGAGCCTTTGCTCGCATGAGAATAGGCCACACTGGACTCAATTGGTCGCTGAGTAGGATAGACAAACATCCTACCGGTCTGTGTAATCACTGTCAAGAACCAGAAACTGTTGAGCATGTGCTGCTCCACTGTTCGAAAGAGAAAGAACTGACTTGTCTTTACGGTTTCAAACTAATAGGCAGGAATTCAATCTGCGGAATCTTCTTATAGTCCAATCACAGGGATCATGTGAGGCTATGGTTACTTTTTATGTAAAGCAGGGTTAATTGGAAGATTTTAGAGTTGGGTGCGTCGGCGTGGTGTTGCCCCTCAATTGCCGACTGCCATGGGGGCGGTGACAACAGCGAAAGTGACTCCAAGAGTCACAACTACAGTGTGTTACCGTTGAGGTGGCACTATGGATGCCAAAGAAGAAGAGGAAGGATGCGCCTTTGTGGTTGGCTGCAGGCCGCGGTTGGAAACAACAACAACAACAACAACAACAACAACAACAACGCGGTCTAAGGAATAATGCCTATAGAATGGCGGTAATGTAACATTATGGATACCAACCACCATAGAACACCACCAATGGAGAAGAAGAAGAAAGAAAAGAAAATAACTATTTCCTGTCATTTTCAACTTATATTTGTCAAATTTTCTTCACAAACTACAACTTGACTGATAATTATTTACCACAGAGACTATCTCACCAACAATGTCATAGTCAGAAAAAACACCTGTCATAATACTATACTATTTTGCAGTGGTCTACAAAACTACATTTTTGAAAAAGACTCAAAAGTAAAAAGTACTTTCCATAAGGACATTGTGTCAAAAGGTTTTGAGTTCAAGTCGACGCAAACAAACAAAAATATAGATATAAAAAGTCTACAAACATTGAGAAACTGATTGACAAAAAAGGACAATTATTTATCAAGATGCATAAAATACTTTTTTAAACACACTTCAACACTTTTAGGTGAACATTTTCACATGTGATACTTATCTGTAGTTTTACTTATTTAAAAACCTACCACTTTATTTTTGAACAAGGAAGATGTGTGTACAAAACCATCACATCAAAACAAGACAAAATCATATGAATCACATGACCAACCAGCAAAAACAACAGTAATATAATGAGAAAAAAGGTGAAAAGAGTCAAATGAATAGATAAAATGCATTCAAATAAATAAAATGCATTAAAAATGCATTTGAAAAAAACAATACAATAACATGCATTAGAAAAACAATAAAATAAAATGCATTAAAACATAATACAATAGAGAAATAAAAGAATAACAAAATCACAAACTTCTTCCACCGCTGACTATTTTGTGCCACTGTGTAATAAGTTTGAACCTCTAGCGTAAAAATCTCTTCTCATGTGTTGCTGTGCTGTTTTATAAATAAAAACCTGTGAGCTACAGAATAAAATCAAGTGTTTTCCTGATAATCGCAGTTCGCACCTTGGCACCAGGTGTTGGCGATAAGGCAAAAATAACATTTGACACCACTTTTAAGCAAAATCTTTTAATTGGGTGGAATCGGACCCACATTACAGATATTTATGCCACTTAGACGCTCCCCGGAGTCAAAGTAAATAAAATAGTCTGCCGTACATCACCTGCATCTGCCATTTCATCCAATTAAACAGGGATAATTACTCCAGCTAATGCCACTGTAACACCAATGTATCCACAGAAATGCCATCACTGACAACAGAGCCGTTTTGTGTGGTATTAAAGAGATTAACACTGCAGTTGGCCGCAAAATCATCCAAAAAATGTGCCTTTTTTCCTCTGCACCGACACTGCATTCATCTGCAAAAAAGTTATACTGTATATATTTGTTATTCCACACGAAACATCAGCAAAACCGAAGTAGAAGAGCGGATTTGATCGATGCACTGAACGCTGCTCCTGCTTTTACCGCTTTTGGCAAATTAAATTCTCAAGCAAACTGAAATAAACTATTTAGAATAAGCCATAGACGCACAATGGAAAAGAAATCACATCTGGAGTCAACTTGAAAATAGACACATTTAACAGACAATGGACAAAATTTGGGTTTGTATTTAAGACTCGATACGCTTGAACCCTTCTTTACATTGGATGCCACCCCCTATTATGTTCAAGAGTTCATTTCCTTCTATTCTGTCATCCTCAAAACTGTATGACCACTATTATGTCCGCTTTCATGATGTTCCAACACAAAAATACACAAAAACAAAACACAAAAAAGTAAAGTAAAAGAGTAAAACATCTTAAACTCTCACGCTAACATTGTAAATACAAATTAGTTCTTAATGTTTGCAAATTCTTACACTCTTACACTTACTGCACGCTAAATATTGTGGTATTCTAATATACCACTCTTACCCTTTACCATTAAAAAAAAAGAATACGTTTATAGATGTTTAATGATAGATAACTAATCAATAAACAAAAATAAACTTATCATTAGAGTGCCTATGACAGGTCGGACTTCTCATTGAAATAAAATGCAGTTAAGATCAATTTATTTTTAGGTTTATAATTTCACTTCCTGTTTTTAATTAGTGACATCACACTAGGAAATTACCCAGCAAACACTGGGAATTTTTTTATTTGACAAATACAAATATATGAGAGCAACTTTATTTTGTTGAATTAATGTTTAGAGTCAAAAAAGTTGTTTCTTTGTGTTAATTCTGCACAAACTTTGACTGGAATGAGTATTTCTAGTGTGATGTCACTTCCTGTCATTTTCTACAGATTTTTCAACATATTCCCCACAAATACCTACTCGATTGGTGTAAAACTGTATAAATACACCAAATAGGTATAGATACACCAAATAAAGTCAAAATTAGAAAATTGTAAAAACATGTCATAGGCACTTTAACATTAACTAGCCTTAACACTAACCTTAACCCTAATCCTAACCCTAGCAAATGATTCATTTGTTTGTCAATGATTAATAAATAGTTATAAATTCTTGGTATCTATGCCTTATTTTAAAGTGATACCAACATCTGTGACCATTTTACCTCTGCGAACCTTTTGTTTTTCCCAATCCATCCCTTGTAACCTTGAGTTGATACAGACGGTTCTGAAGCGAATAAGAGGGTTTAATATTTAAGCCATAAAGGCACACATTCTGTCATCTATCAAGACTCCTCTTAACGACTTATATAAACTTCAAACCGTGCCAGTAGCTGTCGCGCAAACACCACCAGCCTGATGCATCACCGTCTTTCCAGTTATATTTGAATCTCGCGTTGGAGCGTCGCCCTAGAGCCACAAATAAAATGCAATAAGCAAAACTTTTAATAATCCGCCCTTCCTTTTCCTCTCAGGTGTTTGTGCGCAGCGGAGGAATATGTCAGTGTCCCCTGAGGAGCTAAAAATATGAATCACACCAGTATTATTGTCTAGCGCGGGCTGGTTTTCATGAGGGCACATCAGCCAGAACAGGAGTGCGGCGCAAAGTGGATTAAACGCGATGAACGTAATGGCAGAAGACAACATCAGAGCTGAAAAAGTGTTACAAGTGTCGTCGTTTCAGTGAAACTCCATTCAGAGGTGGAAGATATTGACAAAAATCAATATATCGATGTGTTTTTGGAGTTTCCCGGTGACGATATTCAGGCGATATTATGTCGATGCAACAGAAACATGTCTTTAAATGCATTCGTTCAGGTTTAATTATCAGACAAATGTGAAATGTCTGTCAAATGAATCACAAGAAATGCAGAAATGGCACATTTGTCTCGTTTCAAAGTTTCCAACATGATTTTTTTGGGGCGATTTTACTTTTAATCAGCTCTTTTTGTGGCATTTTTTTTTTACTATAAATGATACACTCGACTCAAATTTTGCATCTCTTCAAAATAGGGCTGCAACTAACAATCATTTTGAATTTGTTTGTTGTTTAGAACGCAAAAGTCACGTGATGGAAATATTTTCTCAGAAGAAGCTGAAGTGCAGCCGTTTGAGGATCCTGGTGGAGCACATTTATGGACAAAATGTTTGAGTGTCTCCTTCAAATAACACTGAATTTACAAATGTCCTGTGTCATTTTACATGTCACATACAATCGCGGCTCAATTTGAGTCATAAAACATATTTTTTCAACTCATGGCACGTTTTGGAACCTGAGTATCGACCAGTTTACGATTGTTCGATTATTAAATTAAATTAGTTGTGATTAATCATAATTATGTTGTTGCCGCCCTACTTCAAAACAATATTCACGATATTCTCTACATTTCGATATATTGCCCACCTCTAACGCCACATGTTGTTTTACTTCTGCCACCAGGATATTCTACATTTCTGTGATAATTTTTCTGATTTGTCGACTTTAGCCCACGATTATTTGCACTTTTTAACTGAATCATGGCTTCTAGAAAGAGAATACTTACAAATAAAGCGACGAGTTCATTTGCAGAAACAGATGCAATAGTTGTCGACGGCTCACAATTGACTCTTTGTGCAGCAGTGTTCTCAGTTTAAATGCTGCACAAATATTATTCCCAAATCCCCTGAACTTTACTGTCAATATTTATGTGTAGAAGCTGTTATCAGAAAGAAAAATGAAAAACTTTGTGGCAAACTTTCACAACGGAGCGATATGTTGATGAAATTGTATTGATTCATTGATAAAAATCTGAAATGATGTATTGTTTTTGACAGTTTTGATGAATAATTGATTGAATAATGGTTCTGTCTTTGTTATAAATGCGCTTCATCACAGACTGGCCTTTTTAAATCCAGGCTCAAAACATATTTCTTTGCACAGTTTTTGTTTACACTGTTGAATGGATTTTATTATGGTTTTACACTTTTATTACATATTTTATTGGCAAGCACTTTGTCACATTGTGTGTCGTAAAAGGCTCTATAAATACACTTTAGTGATTGATTGATTGATTGATAAAAGGTCTTTTGGCGTTACAATTATAAACTAGTCACAATTATTCCGATTAATGCAGACTTGCATCACTCACTTCATCATTACTAAATCCACAACAATATCAAAAAGTACTTATATTAACACTAACTTGTAGCTGTTATTTTTTTTTATTATTCATCATTTAACCAGGAAAGTCCCACTGACATTCAGAATCTCGTTTTCAGTTATAGTTCTCTCACCACCAATACGATTATGGTAAACTTCTGTGAAAATATCGTTTTGGCTGACAATGTCAACTATTCTAACACTTTAACGCCATAAAATGTACAAATGTTGTCGAATACATGCAATTTATTCCCTCCCAAATGTAAAATTAAAGCCACAATAAACGATAAACCCTTAAATGGACAATGAATGAACGTGTTAATAACGTTTTCAATAAATCAACATATACAACTTAACACTTTTCATTGTTTTCACAGTTCGTCAACATAATTTATTTTTATTTCTTCTGGATTTCGTCAGGCTGGAACACTGACCCGAATCAAATCAAGTCATTCTATAATTTGACACCAGAATCTTTTCATTGTCGTCTGAAATTTGAGTGGAAGTGTGTAAGCTGTATTTATTGACATTGCCCTTAAGGTTGTAGATATTATGCAGCTGATTGTTGTGTGTTTTTGGTAAAGAATTCTGCCGTACTCTGAACAGTGCAAAGTAACGAAGCACAAAAGTACAAAGATCAGAAAGAATAACAGGAAAAACAGCAGGAAAAAAAAGGAAAATCAAGTTTTTTAAATCCAGATCACCATTTTTGATGCATTAACAGTTCTCAAAATGTGCCTGAAATACTTTTACTTCTCACTCTAAAAGCTCATTTTTAAGCAGGTACTTCAATACTTTTACTTAAGTAGATTTTTTCATTTTACTTTTACTGGAGTGACGTTTTGCTTTTGTATCTAGACTTTTAACTGTAGTGACAAAACTGAGAATATATTAGGTCATTGATTTTCAGCCATTGCACCTTGGAAAAATGTCCAGTTTGAGTTAACAGTTGGATGTAATTGAATAAGTTACCATTTTGGAGTGCCCTGAGCCAATGTCTAATCCGAAAAAGAAAGCCAAAACCAGTATTGTTGCCAAATTGAGTGGCATGAACTACATTTTCTACATTTTATACCACTTTGTTCACCTGTAAAATGGGATTTGGTACAACTCTAGTAAACAGTGGGCCGCAGAATCAAAATAAAAGTGTGCAATGACCAAAGTAAAGTTGAAAAACACTGTGTTAAGTCACTGAAATGGAGAATTGCGTGGCGATTCTGGTGTTCCTTTTCACACCAGCAGGGGGCGCAGCAGGCGGGCTGTTCTCACCACAGGAATGAGCTTTTTTCTGCCCCCTCCCCACACAAACACACACACGCACACACACACACACACACACACACACACACACACACACACAGTACAAGCCGGCGCTCATGCTTTATTAGAATAGACAAGTGAAACATCTGCTGGAGGAGAATTTGCGGTCTGGCTCAAAATCGATGCGAATCAATAAAAGAGAAGCTCAAAAGTGGGCTCTTTGTGCCCAAACGCGACTGTTAAGTGCAAGTGTGGGCAATGCACATGGTGGATTTGAGCATGCACAAGAAAAAGCCTGCAGTTCTTGTAATAATCTGCAGACATTCATGATCATTTAGACCATTTTAAGTCTAGCCTAACAAATATAGTCTAAGCATGAAAAATGGCCTGATTATTCTATTCTCTTGACTAAAAGCATTCTGTTGAGCTTTGTACACGACTTGAAGTGTTTTATCTGCACTACCCTCTCATAAAGTCAATGTTATAACGATTATTCATGTTTTTTGTGGGTTTATTTTGTCATTTTAACGCATTGCTTTTGCTTTCACTTTGAATTACTTTTCGTTTGCTAATTGTGCTCTACAAATAAACTTGCCTATGGATATGAACAAACAAGCAAACAAACAAACAAACAAACAAAAGTGCACCAAAAAAACATACTGTAACTGAAATATAATCATTGTTTTCGTGCTGGATGTCTTAAATGCACTCGGACATTTATTATACACGCATAATGTGAGAAAATGCGCAAACTTCTGACATTTCCCCTTCATTTGAACGTGAATAAGTTGGCTGTTTGTGCGTATTTTCGTCCACAATGAGAGCAGAATCGTGCATTTGACACGTTGGGTGACAAAACAAAAGACAAGGTTGCACGTTACACTTGTGCGGCACCGCGGAGCCTGTTTGCGCCTTCCTCTCTCAGAAACACGCGCTAAAAAAGGAGGCTTGGCTAATTTCCCTGAACTCCGCTAATCCACACATCATCTCCTTCCCCCCACCCGCCGCCTCCCCCCCCCCCCCCCCCCCCCCTCTTTTTTTTTCTTTCCCAGACGCAATCGATCAACCCTCGGCTTTGCGTCAGTATTGATAACTTTGCCAGAGCGAAATCAAGTGCAATTGTCCAGTTAATGTGGCGGACGCGCGCACGGATTCTGTCGCTCGTCCTCACTACTTTTTGGGCAGCCTCTTTGACACTTTCCCCCCCCTTTTTTTTCTTTTTTCTTTTTTCTCTTCTTGTTGTGTGAAACCTCCACTTCTCTGGTCTTCCCCGCGCGTAAAAACATGCCGGCAGCAGACTTGTCAAACATATCTGTGGACTTTGTGTCAGGAAGGAGTCGCTACTTTTTCCTGAAGTAGGACCTGGTTAAACAAGGGGGAATCCAGCCCACATATTTATTGCAGCCGCTGAAAAAAATCTCCTCAATATCCCCCAAGATGGCCGCCGATGTAGGATCGATGTTTCAATATTGGAAGAAATTTGATCTACGGCGGCTTCAGGTTAGTGCTTTCCCCACCTCTGTCGGTCTGGTTTCGAAGCGGAACGTCTGCTCCGTGCGCCGGGCTGCGTGTGGAGCTGTTTCGGTGCGTTTGGGGCGAACGAGAGCGGTGTTTGCATTGATAGTTATTAGAAATTGATCTCTGTTCTGGCTTTGTTCAGTTCACTCATTGATCAGAGCGACCGTGGAGCTGCACAGCCCCACGCCGCTCTGGCATCAGCACCGCGGACAGCACTGCTCCTCACCGCCCGCACACCGCCGTTTACACGCTTTTGACACTTTGAGCACCGCGACCAGCACCGCCGGTACACGCTAGGGAAACTTTTAATGCCGTGCTCGTGGACGTAGGCTGCAACTTTTTCGCCGTCTGTATGTTTTTGATGCGGTTTCCGCGTTGACGAGCTCTCCGTCGCTGCATTTTCCGTGCGTAAAAGCACGTTATTTATCGAAAATAAGTTTGATTTGCGACGAGGAAAGTTTATTTGGCGTGCGTCAATGTTTGTCCTGAGGGGGTGATTCAAACGTTCTCATATTTTCAAGCGGAGCGTGGACTATAGACGTGATTGTGCACTGTTTTGACTGTGTGCCTTTGAACGCGAGGCTACGGACGGTGTCACGGGCGCATAATGTCTGCTCTTAAGTGAACGCGTGGAGGCTACGGCAGGTGAGCTGTTTTGTTTGTATGGCTGCCCTTACCGTGTAACACATTAGCTTAAATGTCAAGTCAGCTTAACCAGCGGCAGGGCTCGAAGTTGTCCCTCTAAACCACAGACGCGGACAGGTTGTAATGGCGTGTCCTGCTTCACTAAAATGTTGTCATAAAAGGCTAAACCGCTGCTCTCCTCCAGTGTCCACCGTGCACCGAGCACCCCCGCCTCGGCTCTTGCTCAAGCCGCATAAGGGCTGCTGCTACGCGGCCGGCCAGAGACAGGGGAAGGGGGGGCTGTGTGTTTGTGTGTGTGTAATTGTATTCCCCGCTAATGTTTGTAAATCAGGCTGTGCTGGCGCAAGGGCACCGTCTGCGCCGCCTGATTGATGTTCTGTAACATAAGGAATGACAGGAGCAGGCAGTCATGGCAGTCCATGGCAGTCCAGGCAGTCCAGGCAGTCCAGGCAGTCCGGGTCCTGCGCGCTGGAAAAGCCCGGCGAGGAGCAGAAATGAGATCTGGTGGCCGCGGCATGTGGCGCGGTGCTCTCGCGTGTCTTCATGGGTCGTGTGCTGTTTGGTCCGTGCTGCTGCTCCGGGCCGGCTCTTTCCTCAACATAAAGGCTTATTATACGTGTTGTTCCGCGTTGGAGGGGGAAACACAGTGGCGCGTCGTGGCTTTTGATGCGCGCTTTCAAGGTTTTCTTTACGGAGCAGCTAAACCTGAACTGCCCCTCCAGGATGAAGAGCCATTACCCAGTGTCAGGGCGGTGATGTAAAGGGCTTTGAATAAAAATGGTTCGCGGCGAGCCAGTGGCCAGCATAACGCGCGTGCAAGCCCACTGTAGGGAAATCAAACCTTAATGTAGGCTATTGAGTTGCCCCTGCATTCCTCTAAATTCACCCCATAGGCTTATGCAAAATAAATTAGGTCTGAACATGGATGAAGATTAATATAACTATAAATCAGGGCTGCACTATATTGGGAATTATTGCAATGTGTGATGTGGCTGGGCAATATATCGAAATGTGGATAATATGGATAATATCGGGAGTGTCGTTTTGGAGAAATGCAACATTTGAATATTGAGTTTATCGTTCTTAGTAAAAAAATGCTACAAAAAAGCTGATTTAAAATAGAAATTCAAAAAAAGTTATGTGAAACTTTCAAATAAGAGTCTGAGGCGATATTTCTGCTCTTTTTCTAATAAATAAACCTCAACTAACATGTTTTAACACATTTCTGTTGGATTTACGTAGTATTGTCTGAATATTGTCATCGGGACACTCAGTTGTGATATTTTTGACACAATACTTAAACAATTATGCCTTAACGTAGTAGTCAAAGTCTGTCAAAATAAAAGATAAAAAGATAAATATCAAGGTTAATTTAGACTCATTAAGGAAAATTACAGCCCTTTTTCAGCGTTTTCATAGAAAAAACTACATTTCAGTCAGATTGAGGACCTCGGTGTCATTGAGGTACACTTATAAATGTCTTTAAATATTCTCTGTGTCTATGAACCTATTAAACAGTAAACTCAGCATATACACTGCAAAGTGCGCAGAGGCAGTTAAAGGGCAGAAAACCCCCAAAATATGTTTAAAAAAGTGTCGTATTGTCTCATTATGACATTGGTCACACCATTTCTGCAATAAAAGGGAAATTAATCAGTTTGCTTGTCATGCGATTAGTGACTTTTTCCCAAAAATCGCAAAACACACAAGCCAAAAACAATTTCGTATCTCGTTATATGGTCAGTCCAAGTGCACCTCCTCAAAACTGCACCGCGCCGAGGTCCGGGAGCAGCGGAGACGAGCGCGTTTCGAGGAAAGCGTCCGGAAATGAAAGAACTTTGCAAAATACAATCACAAAAGTATGCGCTACATTGACATATGGAGCGCACATATGCTCCAATTAACTTGACTTATCATTTGTATTAGGGCTGTAACGGTTAGAGATGCACGGTTTCAATGTTTTTTAACCCTTGGTTGGAGCCCTTTGCGGTCAATAGTCGGTTAATCGGTGACGTCGACGCGGTGCGAGTCGTAATTAGAGCATGTAAAGGCAAGGCAGCGACATGACTTTGAACTGTGCAAAACCAGCTGAATAAAAGCTAATATAAAAGCTGTTTCCACACACTGTTGTTGTTATTATGAATGAAGCTCAGTTTATTCAAGAGTCATGTTGTAAAGTGGCTAAAGTTACCATAGCTTGTGCAGGTAAAAGAACAATAGTTTTCCATCTGATGCAAAAAGCAAAATAATCCAGACTGTTTTCTTCAGTAACGTGGACTCCATGTTAAATAAACCATGTGTGATTCATATAAATCCTTAAACACTGCAGTGTCACACAGGTTTGCTCAGTCTTTATCAGATAAATCCACTGTTTTGGAGTTTCAGTAAACTTTTTTCACACGGAGTGAGACGCCACGATTGTATGAGGCACATGAGCGCCATCTGGGCACGCAGTTGTGTAATTACAAGTAGAAAACAAGAAAAAATGAAACATGCCAGTTAATCAGGCAAAACGGCTTCACTCGGTTAGTGCTTTAATCAATAATTCACTTTATTCATACATATTCTCTAACTAGAAGCTTTCAGTCACCAAATTTCAACCTTTATTTGATTAAAAATGTATTTAAAGTCTCAATGTACAATAAAAATAATAGTTTGACTGGTCGCCCACTATAATAATCGTTAGTGATAATGCGTATATTAGATGATACGAAAGATGCATTTTCGGAAAACCAACAATTTAATGCAGAAAGTGGCGTTTATTGACTATACTTGCTTTTAAATGACACCAAGAGGTTCTTTAGAAACACGTATATTTTGACGGCCATGTAACGAGACAACGCGCCATAAACGTGCAACATTGGTCATGAGCTTCACACTCAAAGACACCGTTTCTTTGTGCTGCCATGTCGTTTCTCCTTTAGGTTTACTATCAGAACAGTTCCTCATCCCCGCCAGTCTCTCGTTAAGAGCAGAGCAGTTCTTGACACTCTCCTTTGCAATCATTTCCAATCAAAAGTGCTCGCCCAGCTGCATGGGGTCAACGATTATTTGACATGTGACACTAATATGTTCCAACTCTCCGTCACTCGTGAAACGTTCGCTGTTGGATCAGATAAAATTGCAGATTTTATGCTATAACAATTGTCAGTGGCATCGATGTTATTGTGGTTTTGGGGATGTGTGTCCTCAGTAGAATATTTAAAGGACATGGTTTAAAGGGCTATGACAGGTTGGACCACTCATTGATCTAAAATGCAGTTAAGATAAATATATTTTGAATTTTGCTTAAAACTATAAAAAATGTATCACTGAATAGCTCAGTTTTTAGATTTATAATTTCACTTCCTGTTTGTAATTGACACACTAGGACATTACCCTGCAAACACTGGACCAAAACTCATCTAATGTCACAATTATTTTTAGTTGACAATTAAAAATATATATTCAACGTATATTTTGTTGAATTCATGTTTAGAGGGTCAAAAAAGTTGTTTCTTTTGTGTAAATTATGCATATACTATAACAGTTTTATATGTACAACGGGTATAATTACACCAAATAATGTAAAAACCTGTCATACGTCACTTTAAGCTTTAAACGAGATGGATTCAAAGAAAGACGTAACTTAGTAGACCATGTTGAAGTACACGTTTAAAAGTGTTTAGTTCTGGTTCAGATGTGAGAAATTAAATGTAATAATTTGGATTTTGTCCTGGGTTGAGTCTGTTTCATAATTAGTTTTGTTCTCGTTAAGTTCAGGTTCACCACAGTTGAAACTACGACTTGTAACTAGGGTTGTGCCAAAATATCAAAATATCTATATATATCGTGATACTAAATTTGGTGATAAAGTATCGATATTACTGTGTCATTTTTGGTATAATTTCCCAAAGTATTTTGTGACCGCACTATAATTTGCGTTGCTTGTTTAAAGAAAGGAAACTTGTTTACGCAAACGTTTTGACATTTGGACTGTTTTGATGATTAAAATGGGTGTATTTCCTTTTGAGTTTGTACAGGTCGTGGTTTAACAAAGAAAAACGTTGTTAAAATGTATCTGGTTCTTTAAAAAATTGTGATTTATCGTACCATATCATGAGCAATATATCGATTATCGCATGTAACCGTGATATTATCGTTGAGCCCTGTATCACATCGAATCGTGAGGGACCCTGTGATTCCCAGCCCTACTTATACAACTACAGCCTAGTTAAAAGTTTGAGTTGTGTTACATTTTAAAAGTAAATGTTAACTTGACCTAATTTACATACATTTTATACAGTTTTTCCTGTGTAACTTAAAGGAGATCCATTGAGTTTTAAGAGCTTTTGTTTTAATTGTTTCCCCTTCTCATTGAACCACTCAAAGTCACGTTTAAAGTAAGGTTGTCACACTATCAAATTTGTTTTTGTGAGAAGAAACGTCACGATTATACATTACTATTCATCTCTAGTTTGTGACCTGCTTCAAAAATCGAACTTTCTGAATGATAAATGCAGTTAATGCGACGTAAACAGCCAGATATGAAGGCTTTTTCCGTTCAGGTTCACTTTGTAAGAGCATAGGTTGAATTGAAATGACTTAACTTTGCTTCTAAAATGGTTATTTTTTAGTTTGTAAGATTATATTGTGAGCTGAATAGTCAAGATTAACCGAATAAACTTGACATCCCTAGTTTAGAGTGATCCATGCACGTTTGCGTCATCTTTATTCTCAGTTTTCAACCCAGAAGTAAGCGGGATTGTTTCTTTTATTAAGTTGTTTTAGATCAATATCGCGTCCAAAATGTGTCCAAAATATAAAATAATGTACCACGGGTGTCATTGATTATAACTGCAGTGTAGAGGAAAGCACAGTAGGTCTTCTTTAAATGCTTGTTACACCAGGGGATGTCAAGATTATTTGGTTAATGGATAATCGGGATTATTCAGGTCACAATATCATCGCAAGAACTAAAAAAAAACTTATAATACTTGTGACGATTTTAGAAGCAAAAGTTTGTAATTCAATCTGGGTGTCGAGTAAACAATAAGCAATAAATTAAGCAGGGGCACTGCCAAGGGGTGGCCTGAGGTAGCACTGGCCCCCCCTGAAATTTGATTGCCCCCTGTTTCAAAAATCCTAGCGGCGTCACTGAAAATAAGAACTACAAAATGGTAATGACAATTTTAGAAGCAAAATTAAGTATTTTTCATTCACTGTAGAAAACCTCTAAATGACTGTTTTTGTCACAGTAACTTTATATGGTCATTCAGAAAATTTGACTTCGTACAGCTGGTCACAAACTTGAGGAATTGAAACGTGTTAGACAAAGGGAATTTGCGTGAATAAACCTTAAATTGCGTTTAAATTGTGTTTCTATGAACGTAACACAACATTTGCTGCGGTGACATCTCTGTACCACACTCCTCACCCTCGGCTGTTAAGTGTAAACTAACGCCTCGACCATTCAGGGCCGCGTTTCCTTGTCGCCGCCGCAGAGCTTGTAGTTTTTGTCCGTGTTACAGGATGAATAATTCCCCTCACCTCGGGACGGCCTGGTTTGGAGGGGGGGGGACTGACCTTGGCTCCTGCTGGCGTTAGGTCGCTCGCCCGTTGCTGTGGTAATCATTCACTCGGGCCAGATGGCATTTCCGTGGGCGAGCTGCGAAAGGACGGGTCACGGTGTGTCCTGCCAGGCCCAAAAACAACTCCAATGAGAGAGCGAGAGGAGGAAGGAAAGAGGGAGAAGAAGTGAGACAGTGAGGTGTGGGTGAATTAGGCTAATATTGTCAGCTGAAAATTACATGCAGTTCATTTATCACACTTTCTTATTTTACCTTAACATGCCCTTTAATACTGCACAAAAGGGAATTATAAAGATAGCATCAAAGCAACATTTCATATTGTACTTTGGGGAAATTTGGTTCAGCAACGTGAGTAGTGGTTTCTGATCCGATTGAAATGTAAATCTGTTGTCAGCTAAATGAAATAAATTCACAAACTACTACTATATATTTTTATCAGGGCTGCAACTGACGAATATTTTGGTAATCGATTAATCTGTCAGTCATTTTCTTCGATGAATTGTAGTTGTTTAGACCGCCGAAGTCCCCACGAATATGATATTTTGACCAAATTTGACCTAAAGATGAAGCTAAAGAGATGCTGCTGGACAACGTTTTCTTAGAGAGTAACACTAATTTGACAAGTTTCTAGCGTCAAGTGCTGCTCTGTCGCATAAACGCTCTTCTCTCATCACATGGCACGCTTCGGAGTCTATTTAACATACGGAAAACGATTATTCGATCACGAAATGAGTTAACGATTAGTTGCAATTCATCGATTAGCTTGTTCCAACCCTAATTTCCGATCAAATTACTTACATCTTGCCTGCTTTTAAGTCATTTGCCTGCAAAAAGTCCCCCCAAAAAGACATATCAAAGCAACGGAACAGCACTTTTTCAAACGCCTCTCTTCCAAACTTTGAGCCTTTTTTTTTGTCACCAGCGAACTCTTATCCTTCTGTTGTGTTGTTCAGATGTCGCAATGCTGGGCTCATAGGGCGAAATAGCGCTTTATTTGTCGCCTTGTTTCCACACGTTGCCGCGGTCGTAGCGGCTGGGCCTTTTTAGATCAGGAACAAAAGCTTGTGATTGTACTACATTTAGCATGACTCAGTTGCTCGGGTGTCAGCTCTAATCCACACAGCATTGCCAAACAGTGAAATTGCTTTGCTTCAGCCTGTGAGCCTGGCTGCCTTCTCCCTGCCAGCCCGAGCCGGTGCCAGTTTCGCTCACACACACACACACACATAACACACACACCGCACAAACGCACCCACGCAACACACACTACGGGCCCGCCACGTCAAATTGGCTGTGAAAATTGGTCCGTGTCTCCGCGTTTCATTCATGCTTTCACATATTTGTTTGCTGATATTGGTAATGTGGCACGGCTCTGAGTAATCGCGTTGTGACATGAATGAGCCCGTCTGTGCACTGTTTTGCCGACGCGATTGAACGCTTTGAGACGCCTAAACGTGACCCATAGTTGAGATGTGACGCTTTTGTTTACGCACCGGCTTTTCTCGCGCTGAACTGCGGGTGCGGCGGCGTTAAGACGATGCTGTCGTTATATGTCCTTGAGGTAACACCTTGTCTTTGTATGTATTGTGTGTGGTGTGATTGTGATGTTCAGAGCAGTGCAGATTGACAGCATGACACAGGGCTTTTAGTTATTTATTCATTTATTTCATTTGAGTGATTTATTTACTTGATAGGGACAAGTATATTTTAGACACATAACTACTACAACCTTTATAGTCAAGGCTAATTTGCCATGTTGGTCCCGAGAAAGGTTTTTACAAAGTCCAAAGCTTCAAGTCCAAATAATCAAGTTTAGATAAATTCTAAACTTGAGCAGTGCAGTTTTCATCAAATTCAGATCCAACAGTTTTGAATTGTCAGTGATCCGAACAGCTTATCCTCTGTCAGTAAAATGCTTTGTGTTAAAAGTGCGCTATGTAACTTTTACTGATGTAGGTGTCTGCCACCATGGAGATGTTGCTTTGCCTGGGATGTTCAAATCAATTTATATTGGAGAGCCCAAAAACACAAAGCAGGGCTTTCCATTTCCAAATTGTTGATTTTACCAGCTGAAAGTTAGAAAATCAAACAATGAAACAGTCAACAGTAGAGGAGCAGGTTAACCAACATTCACAAAAAGCGTAACCACAGATGTTCCACAGTATGGTATTAAATCGTATAATCGTATTTAAGACCGGTCAGTTGTAGCGTGAAATGGAGAGAGTGAGGAGGGAGACATTCGGCAAATGATTGAGGCTGGGAATCGAACCCCCGATGCCGATTGCAACAACCACTCGTGCATCTCCTTTAACCACCGCACCGCCGGCGAGCACGGTCTTAAACTTCTCTAACAAGCATTTGTTCAATTACAGGTGTTTTTATTGCTCAATAATCCCTTTAAATTTTTACTCTCTTAAAAACGTGAAAAACAGAACTAGTTCACTTATTCACTGCAATGAGTTTTAAAGTGTTTTTCACATCTGAGGCCAAAGCAAGTTCTGCCTTCACGGTAAAGCTAACAACAACTAGCATGCTAACAGCGCACTTTCTGCTTTGCAGAGAATAAAGCGCTCTATAATTAAATACAAAACATACCTTCTAACTGCTCTCACTTCTCCACACACCTGACCTTTAACGTCACCTAGTGGCATCTCCCACTGGTTTCTATAGCGACAGATAGTTTATTGCCAGACTGTGGGACATTCCAGACGATGCAATAACATCTGGAGAAATGGAGACAAGCCGTTTGCTAGCTCTTCATCAGAAAACACTTACTAAAAGTCTGTCTTGTTTATGTTCATTAGATCAATAATGTAAGCCTTAATTAGTTATAAATAATCATGCTCAATAAACTAAACTAATCATTGTTCAAGAAATAGATACAAGACAAATTTGTAATTTTTTGCTACGGTATATTGCCTGTTCCTTAAACTCTAAACCTTTTTCCAATCACGATTAAGAGTCTGAATTCAGCCATTAAAACTCGTGTAGATAAAAGAGAAGTGGAGAAGCGTAGTGGAACCGACTTGAGGACATAAGCTGTTTAACCTCGGTGTGTAGCTTTAGTGGTAGAGACTTCAAAGCGGCGGCGGAGCTAGAATGACAAATGTGTGTATGAGGAAGAGCGAGGCCGTCAGTAATGTCAGCTTAATCACTTTGACCTTCCCTCAAGTAGATTTCCATACCTATCCAATCATTTAGCTCTGCCTCCATGTTTGCACGCTCCTCTATGTAATGTATGTGTGTGTGTGTGTGTGCGTCTTTGATAAGGCCATGTCTGATGATGTTACTGTCTACAGCAATTTCAGACGAGGAGCTGTGATGACGCCAGGAAAAGGTTCAGGGAAATTGCATGAAGAATTACGTTTAGCGCTGAAGACGTTCTCTTCTTTGGTTGCATTTCTTAGCCGAGGTCTTCTGATGTTTTGCAGAAAAGAGCTATTGATAATACTCAGTTATTTTGTTTCGATATTGTTTTGAGAGTCGATATTAGTCGTGTCAAATTAGTGGCCGTGATCTGCCGTGGGGGAAGTTCTCCGTTGAGTCAATAGGAAACACAACTTTTTCCTAGTGAATTACATGTATTTTAAGCACTAATTCAATTCAAGCCAAGTCACTACAGTCTTGGTGGAAGTTGTTGACGTCGAAAAGTAAAATAGATTGTTCTGTAGAGGTTAAAATACAGCAGGCGGCGCTAGCATTGCAATAACATTTAACCCGGAGCTAAATTTAGCATGCTTGGATACAAATTTTGTCAGCTCGACAAATTTTTTCTTCTTCATGTCTTTGTGCCTATATTTCTCACAATAACTGTACTGTCTGTGTTTGCTCTGGTAGTTGTTGAACAGTGGGTGTCAGACAAGCCCTCAGGGCTCAAGATGGCGGCCCATTCAAGTCAATGTCAGCTGCTCACTGGCGCATGTCGTTAGTTAGCCTTTAGCATTTTGGACACTGCGGCCTGGAAGTTACGTTGGCTCGCATACCATGTGATCGCTCTGACCAATCACAACCAGAGTGAGAGTTCCTAGAGCTGCGCAGAGGCCAGTGTGAGATAATGGGAAATATTAGAAAACTGTTTTTTATAAAAACTGAAAGATTTTGAACCGGAAAAAAGTGAATGACCTGATAAAAGGCGTTATTTTAGTAGCATGGTGCTGTCACTGCGTAATCGTAAAATCAAGCCGGTTCACCCATGGATCTATTAAAATATCGGGTTTACCTTAAAGTCTAGCTCATGGTCTGGCCTAATGCTGTTGAGCCCACGGCCCTCAGATCTACGGCCCTCAGGTTCATGGTGGTAGATCCATGATTTGTTGTTATTAAACTTATGGATCCATAGTTTTAAGTCTGCGCTCGTTCATGGCACTTCGGCTCGTTCACTATCACCTACATGGCGCTGATTGGTCTGGACGGTTACTGTCCTGACCAATCAGCCGCACGAGCTGGGCTAGAGCGGCGTGCTAGAGTGTAGCCGAAGCTAACGGTTTAAATGCGTTTTAAGAATAACTGAAGAATTTCAAACCGAGAAAGTTCATGACCCAAAATAGGTAAAAATTGACGCTTTATCTGATTATTTCTGCAAGCCGTAGTGCCCTGTCAGCCGACACAAGAGCAGTTTTTTGTTACATTGTGGTCTAGGGGAAAAAAGCTTTTCTTTTTTTTCGTTGCAGTACCAATTGACTGGCCACTGGGGCCACTAGCGACATGTTTGGGCTAGCAACACCCTATCCAGTTAATATAATAATACATCCATGGTGTCAGAGCTAGCTCGTTTATCAGGCTAACCAAACATGCTGCTGTTGTTCCCCAAAAGCCGTAAACTTTAAACGGCATTCCTGTAATGCGAACTTCAACCTTACAAAGAGCGTTTGAACCTTGTTTAAACCGTATGTTTCCTAATCATTAGTTTACTCAAAGTTTGTATTTTGATTTGATTCCTGCATGTTTGAGCAATTCTGTATTGTCCTGTTTCACCTACCCCCTACTTGCATTTATTCAAAAAAACGTAGAAACTCCAAATCAGACATGTAAGGCTCAGAATATTGTGTATACATTTTTTAACAATAAACCAAGTGAATGCTTGCTACTGAGAACTGCGACTGCATTTTTTGGAAGTCAGTGTTCTTCATTTCTAATTATAAGCCGTTTTAGATCAATATTGCACTTTACAATGAACAAAAATGTTAAATAATTGTCTGTTTTTGCAATAGTTTATACTAAAATACTAGATCAAAAATCCTAATACGTCTCCTTTAACAAAATGAACTGTTCCTAAACGTAACCCTAGTGAAGTGTCAAAACATTGCTTGAGGAACAAAAAGACTCTGGCTTAGTCTACTAGTTACTGAAAAAATCGAGATCGATATTGTCAAGTTGGTGAAGATGCAGAACTCTTAAACCATATTATCCTCAAACTAACTCTGAAACTTCTCACTTTTTACTGAAATGCTTTGTGTGTTAGTTTTTTATACATTAAGCTTGCCAGGATGTTTGGAAAGCTCTTTTCTCATGCAGTGATCACCAATGATAAACGAGTAGTCATTGAATTATCCGTTATTTGCTGCTTATGGTCTTGATTAACCATATTCCGCAGATACGTTTTTCTTGATTCTCTAATGAGCGTTTGTTATTGGTGTTATTCAGGGGCCCAGATGTTTAATAATTAGGCAACCTGATATAACCGGGAAATGTAACAGAAGCCGAGCGTGAAAGTATCCTCTAACTAGTCAAAATATGGTTGTCCAAATTGTCTTAATGGCTTCTCTTTTGTCGCATGGAAAGTTGGTTTGTGGGTTCTAAGTGATTATCTACTGTTGTTTACGTCTGCATTGTACACATTTATGGTAATCAAACAATAGTTCTGCTTCACAGCACAATACTGTTTCGCTCTGTTACTGTTGCCCTTTCTTCTAGTTCCTATGTTGTTCTGGTTATAAACTACATCCAAATGTTAACTGCGATTCCACTTCATCGTCGACGAAGAACCCAACGCCAAAGGTAAGTGCTGTAACAATACCGGTTCTGGCATTAGTCGAATCTTTTAAATAATAGGACACAGTTTGACTAATTGGATGGCGTTTGTTGGAATGTGTCTGTTAAATGTCTAAATGTGAACATTGCTTGAGCTGAAACCGCTTGGCCCTCCTTGACATAGAAGAACACTCCAGATTTCTCATACCTTCCCGCAGCATATTCTCGCGCCCCTAGGCTGGTGCAATTGCTTTTGTAGGAGTAAATAACGGCTTTAACAAAACTTCAGGGACACATTAGTGCGCTGGAGGAGGGTTGCCTGGTTTTGTGGTGGTGGTTGGTTCCTCCCTCTCAGCCAGCAGTGTCCAGTGGGGAGTGCTAATGGCTTTGGGGCTCGGATATAAAGACACGCACTGCAAAAAAGAAGCGTTATCTACTCGCGATAACGCACTTGAATGAAAAATCTTGTTTTGCGTTGTTAAGGTATACCTTTTGGATCGGTATTAATGTATTTATCTGGCTGTGAAGTAGGAAAATTGCGCTGGAAAACCAAAAAAAACCCAAAGGAAGGCGAAACAAACACACCGATTGTGCGTCAAATCAGAATCTGCAACGATTTAGAATGAAATGGATTGAAACCTGTCTGAAAAATCTTGAACAATCAAGCTGTAATCAGTAAAAAAAAAAAATTGCAGTCAAATTGGATTCATAAAAAAGTAAAATGGGTAGAACATAACATGTCATTTTCTGGGTGGGAAAGAAACTACTCACAGCCCTTTGAAGCTGTTTTTCTTTTCTACAGTGTGTCCTCAGTGAGTCTGTATTGAGCAGAGTGCCTCTACATTGGCCTTGGCTTTATTTGTTTTGACTGTCTTGATGCCGCAGCAGACGTATATCGAGCACTGGTCCTTTCTTGTTCATTTTAGCAGCTTTACAATGAATCCCCTCGCCCTCGCTCTCCATCGGCCAAACCATTACGTCTCAGCTGTCTGTGGCGGTCCCTCACGCGCCGTTTTTCCATTCCTCGTCTGTCTATATTGAGCCTGGAAGACGCAAAGGAGAGGTAGATCACATCGTGGTGTTAAAAAGCGCAGTATTTGTGAAGGGTCTTGCTGTTTTATTTGGAGAGTACATTTCATTGTATTTGTGGTCACGGTTGTACCACGAAATGATGTGCCCTGGGTACAAATCTTGCGGGGCCCTCATTACATATTTTCAGTTCATGGGTTTAAAGTGCCTATGACGGGTTGGACTGCTCACTGAACTAAAATGCAGTTAAGATAAATATGTTTAAAATCATTGACACATATAACACATTTTTTGGTTAATCATTTTACTTCCTGATTGCAGTTTTTAAGTTGTCTCTTTCCTGACATTTTCTACAGATCTTTTTTATTTTTCTCCACAAATAGCTACTGGATTGGTGTAAAACTATAATTTACATTTAAAACAGGTATGAATGCACCAAGTAAAGTCAAAATTAGAAAACCATAAAAACCTGTCACATGCACTTTAAGCTTACTTTAAGTTTTTCCCATTCAAAAGAAGCACTATTTTGTTATAAAATGTCCATTGCAATCGCACGGTCCTAATTTCTGATTATTCTGATATATTTTGACTCCTTGCAATGGGCCCCAGGTGAGCAAGTGCCCTTTACCCCCATTTATCGTCCCCCAAACCTTATTGTTCCAGCTGATATTTATTGAACGATAATTCGATATTTAATTACGGTGACAGGCCTACGATACGCACGCAAACTTCCAACAGACAAGTTTATCCAAAATCGCGTGACGACAAAGGCAAAAATGCTCACAGTGTTTTCATGGTTGCTGCGTACGTCTGTTCTCGTTGGCTGGTCGCTGTGAAGTGAAGGGTTCTCCGGGCCCGCTGCACTTGTGAGATGGATGCCTCACTAACCCTGTACACAGACCGTCTACGGGGATCTCACCGCTCTCATTATGTGCCACTGCTACCGTGTTGTACCGGGCCACTCATTTGTCCTCATTTAAGCGGGACGAGGGCTAGACCAGGGCAGGACCACCTATCTGCGGCCCACGGAGGATTAAAACCCCATTTGTTACGACTAAGCAGATGCGTTCGTATTCATCAAAATATTATCAGAGGAGCAAATTTCCCCAAGGAGACCATAAAATGTACCTTAACTTTAACCATAATATGACCAAACTAGGGCTGCAACTAACGAACAGTTTGCTAATAGATTATTCTGTGAACATGAGACTTTTACAAAATTTGACCCAGATGAAGCTAAACTGATGCTGCTTGAGGAAATATTTGCAGACAAAACAGATTTTTCACCTAAACACAAATTTCTTATGTCATTTTGGTGTTTTTCTTGCTTTGACATAAACCTCTTCTCTCAGAAAACAGAAAATAAGGACTAAGACTAAAATAAACCCAAAACAAAACTGGCCAAAAACCTATTAGTTAATTTATTTATGTTTGCAAAAAGCCCCTGAATATGAGATTTAACACAACTTGACACAAAAACTGCAGCAGCTTGAGGAAATTTGGATTAAATTTACTGATAGAATAGTGTTCCTTTATAAAACACGAAATGTTCATGTTTCCTGAGTCATTTTGATGCATAACGATGACAATTAGTTGATTACTAAAGTAGTTGATTAAGCGATTATTTGCGATTAATCGAGTATCTTGTTAAAGCCCTAAACCAAACACACCTTGGGTTCAGCTTTTGGTTCACAGCGACTACGCCCCTGCCCTTAATTAGTCTCTTCATCACCAACAGTAGTCGAATGGAATAAATCTAATCTACGCCACTTCACCAGGAGAAAGGTGCCGACGAGACCTGAAAGCTGTCGCAGCGAGAGGTTTGGAGACGCTACGGTTAATCATATTTAATGGAGAGGAATGGGGAGTTAGCGATGTGAAGCGGTGAGGTGGTGATTTATACTGCGAGGGGAGGTAAAAGTCTGTCTCGTTGTCCACACCTCTGGGCTTTGACGCTCAGTTCCTCAACACCAAAACACCCTCACACTCTGTCATGGCAATACTGGAGGAGTGTCTGTGCACTGGAGGTATTTAAATATAGAAGAATTTAGACAGTTAGACAAGTTAAATGTGACATAATATGGATGTCACTGGATATAAATGTGTACTTTATGTAGTTTGTGCTTTTGTCGGTAATCTTTTCTGGTTCGCTTTTGATTCAATTTGGCTTTTGGGGCTCGTTGGCAGAGCTGCGGGACATTTGTACATCTGTGTTGTGGATTTGAGTTCCGATTCCCCAATTTCTCATTATAAGCAGATCAAAACATGTTCAAAAGTATAAATGATTACCATAAAATGCTTGTTGGAAGATAGTTTGGCGATTTTCAAGAAAAGTGAAAATGAAATTGTCATCTCGCCAATTGTACTTGACTTTTATCGTGTTTACTTCATGGCAATTTGTACACATTCCTGGATATTCAAATCAAAATAACCAAGATCAAATTCATTCTTAGTCCATCGCCTGGACTACTTTCTCACAAAGCATGAGAACTGTCTAGTTTGGAAAGTGTGAGAGGAAAATGACCAGTATCTCCATGAACAGATCCTGTATTTGACCCAAAGTGAACTGACATGACCAAAAGAGTGGAAGAAATCACACAATTACAAATGTTTACTCTACTTACTACTAGTAAACAGTATATTTTGAATGTAAATGTGCAGAATAAACTCACAATTCACTCCCAAACCTTTAAACTAACTCACTCCAAGCCTTCTCCTGTCTGCTGTGATCCATATAAATCATTTTGAATCCAATAAAATAATGAGTCTACTGTTAAACAGTAAGACTCCATCTACTGATTATTCGACTAAATGACTGAAGCTCAAATATCAAATCATAATACATGTTTGGATAAAATGTCAAAACATGAAGCTGGCAAGTAAGGATTTGAATAAAACGTGTATTAGCTTTAAACAAGTTTGCAGTGTGAGCCTTTTTCCTCCGTCTTTGCCTCTGTGGGGCTTATCTTGCCTTTGTTGTCGCCTGAAAAGCCCGGTGATGTCATGCCTTCATTGTCACCTGTTCATTTGCTTTGGTAGCGGAGGGCATTGGGCTATCGATCAGGATTTGCAACTGTGTTAGCAGCTCTGCCGGGTCTAATATAGGCCTTGAGGCTATCCTCGCCGTCTCACGAGTGCTTCCCGGCCCTTGTAATCTTAATTAAATATGCAACTTTTGATTGCCACAGGGTCAACATGCATGCATTTGGATGTGTGGTCTCCCCCGGGGCCACACCAGACGTTTGTTTGGACTTTGAATCTTTAAAGAACTAAAGTTGGGCAGTATATATCGAAATGTAGGGAATATTGTGAATGTTGTCATGAAGATATGCAACATATATCGTATATCGTTTCTTGCTACAAAAAGAGCTGATAAAAATAAAATAATAATAAAACTTTCAATTAAAGGTGTAAGGTGATATTTCTGCCCTTTTGAGATTAAATTGACAGACATTTCACATTTGTCTTATAATTAAACCTCAACTATTACGTGTAAAGACATGTTTATACACAGTTCTGTTGGATTGAAATAATATTGTCTGACTGTCATCATCGGGATACTGCCCCCCCCCGCAAAAAAAATATATATACATTTTCACATCTATAAAGAACAAAGAAATGAAAAGAGCCTGTTTTCCTGGTTCCCTTGTTAGCCTCCTGCTGCATTCCCCCTATAGTTTTTTTTTTTCTTCTCCCCCCGAGATGAATTTTATGATATTCCCCCTCTCTCTCTCTCTCTCTCTCTCTCTCTCTCTCTTGCTCTTGCTCTGTCTCTCGCTCTGTCTCTCCCCCTCCCTCCTGCGCACACTTCTCCCCAGACAGGTTCCACAGTGTTTTAGAGGGGATGGATTTAATTGCTCTGTGGGGATTGGTTGGCTGTGCTGGGCTCGGCTGTTTAATTAGTGTACCCTGCCGGGATTGGTTTAATGCTTCATGATCTTGAAATTGTCTGATTGTTCAGCCCTCTGGGGACTTTCCCTGCCTACGTAGGCCAGCAGGTTTAGCTAAACATTGCTCCGGGCGGCTGCTGCATGTGAAGGGGGAGAGCAGTTTGCCTCAGGAAGCTGTGGTTTTGGATCTGGGGGAAAAAGGGGGCATTGGTGTGGAAAAAAAACTAAAAGAAGACTTGAAGTGGACAGTCCCGAGTGCTCTCCTGGGCCAAAAGACCTCGTAGAAATGTTTATCCGCCGGAGTGATTCAGCCTCGCACGATGCAATATGGAAATGACTGCGATTGACTATTAATGCAGTCCCAATATTTAGACAGGGATACAGTGTTTCTTTATGATAAGTGGCTGTATAATTCCTCCACGCAGCCAAGGAAAATAATTATCTGCGCGTGTGGGGCTTTTCCATTCGCGCTGAATAGACGTCCTGTTTGTGTGAAAGGGAGCCGCTCTGGTTCAGGTTGGGTCACAGTTATTTACCAAGGAGCCGGGGAATGTTATCAATTTCCAAAAATCAATATAATTACAGTATGTAGTAGATCCAACTCACCCATTTTAGTGAATCCCAGCATTATTATAACCTCCATTATAGAGGAATTCTTTGACTTATGCCAATGGAGAGATTTGAATTGTGCATAATATACATAAATCATGATACAACCTGATAAATTGTTAACATAGGTTAATATTTATGGTTTGAATAAGGGGCAATGGTGTTGCAATAATGGCAAAAGAGACGTTAAACATACAGAACCTACAGGGTTGCAACTACTTTCAATCATCTTTTTCTACCTAAATGTGCGATGACTTGTTTGTCCAAGCATGGTCATTAGTATGCCCTAAAAGTCCGGCATTTCGTACAGGGTCGGCATTGGCATTGCATGTCCCAGAGCAACAACATCTTAACAAAATGAATGGGTCCTAAACCCCCAAAAATGTTTTGCTGATAAAAATTGTGAAAAATAATAAAATACTATGTTCCACACGCGTACAAGCTTTTAGGGATCCTTGGGTTTTACTTGGAGAAGTCGTCAAATTTTTGGGATATACGACGTGTCAACTTGCCACTAAATAAAGTTATTGCAAAAGTGAATCCATATATTTTGACTGGTTGATCTTGACTCGGCCCGTCTTGAGCTCACTTGAAGCGTCGGAAAGCGGATGTTTGAGTTATGTTGTTGGTCACCTTGACGGAGGAGAGCGGAGGAAATTACATTTGTGCAAATGGGTGCCGGATGCGTCCCCTGCAGACCTGACGGGACGCCCTTGATTTGGTTCAATCGCGGGTGCCGCTGACCTCCGCCGTAAATGTGCCTGGATCAGATGTGGAGGAGGCGCGTCCGGTGCAGATAGTTGATATTGAAGGCTGAACTCATTCCGCTTCATCAGACTTATCGAGCCCACAACCCCAAAAACCCAACAGTGAGGTGCATAAATCTTCAGCGGATGATTTTCAGAATGCTCCTGTGCATTTGCCCTGGACTTTATAATGTGTTTGTCCTCACACTGAAGAGTAGGAGGGCTGTGGTGGTGCTGACATTACTTTAACTCTGGGAATCTTCTCTTTGCGCCTCAACGTGAAGGTTTAGCCTGTATTTACATAAACATTTAAATTCCTTAGCTTAAAAAAGAAAGAAAGAACAAAAAACTAACCTTGGTGCAGTGGCTCCTCCAAAACAAACACTGAAGATCCTACAATTTATAAGAAAATTACTTATTTGGACATCTATTTGAAGTAACAGTCCTAAATAAAAGTTTTATCCGGCTGTACTGTAGTGACAAACGTTTTATCTTGACAGTATGACATGATTTGAACATTCGCATTTCTTGCACCGCTCCCTCAGACATGATTTAGTTTTTCTCATTTTTGTATTGATCCTTTGAAATACCAGCTTTTGTGCATTCTTTATTATCGTTTTGTCCTTCCAATTACATTAAAAATCTGCTGTTACGTCCAGTTACATTTACTCTTACTCGAGTTAGATTTTTGACTCTACTCTACCCATCGCTGATCAAGAACATGTCACATATGTTTTGAGTTAATTGATTTGAATTTGAAGGCACGTTTTCCAGTAATCTCATGCAAAACCAGCGTGTACTCTAGTGCGGCAACAAGTTAATCGATTATTGAGATAACTGTCTGTAACGGTCAAATTTAGTTATCGAATAAATCGTTATCTGGACTATAAACTGACTCCAAAACTTGCCATGTGTGAGAGAAGACGTTTTGAGACTCGTTCAAGAGCAGGAATGACATCAAAATGACACAGGACACGTGTAGTTTTAGCGTAATTATCTGTAACGTGCTCCATCAGGACGACCTCCAGAAGCACAACATAACTTCATCTGGGTCAAATGTAGTAAAAAGCTGATATTTACAGGCATTTCACGGTCTAAACAACTAATCGATTCATCAAAAGAACAATCTCTAGACTAAACAATTAGCAAAATGATCATTAGTGGCAGCGCTAGTGTACGCTTTTAAACTGTCTAAACTGTATCTGAGGAGCTAATTGGATTTCCCCATGTGGCTGCACCTCCAGTTGGACCTGTTTGTGTTTGGATGCCACTCCTCCTCAGTCAGAGCCCTTGCCCCGTCGCTCGTTCGCTCCCTCTTTCTCCGTCTCCCTCTCCCTCTCTCTCTCTCTGGGGGAGATGCCCTGATTACTGAGTGACGCGCCGGGTCTAGGGCCTCTCCAGATGTTGGGATTGTTTTTGCCGTGATGATAAGGGGCTTGTGAGCAATCAGAGCGGGGCTGTGTGCAATCTTTAAATCTCTCCATTATGAATGTTGTCGGGAGACGTCGGTACATTTTATCTGCTCGTGATAAATGTTTCTCACAGCTAGCGTTCCTTTTCGTTTAGCCCTAATAAAACCAGGACTAGTGGAGTATGACTTCAGCATGGGCCAATCAGTGGATTTGGGGATGTTCCGCACTCGTGTTGCTTTAACCTTAAGGTCAATGGTAGAGTCAACAACGCCGCTCTTTTGTAAATGGCCGGGAGGCATTGGCTGGTTTGGAAAGACCTTTCTAGGCCCCTCAGTGACTGCACAATAGTGGACCAGATAAGTTAAGACTGCACAAATATTAGTTCTGTCATTCTTAATCACATTACGTTGGAACAAGCGCGAAAATGTTTTGGCTTTGGCGAGAGTGGACTTTGAGTTAAGATATCGTATGACTATGGTAAACCGGAAGTCGCACTGTTTATTTATTTGAAACAAGTTGTGTTTGACTAAATAAGTGGTATGCTAAGTTTCATTCCAGTGCAACACAGCATTGTTTTGAGTTGAAATTATGAATTATGCGTCGCATGGGAGCTGATATTGTGTAGCTGTTTTGCTGTCGTTCTTCCTTCAATTTGAACTCCTGAACTGTAAAAATGTGCAAACAAATGAATATATGATTTAGAGAAATGGATTAAAATGATAACATTGTGCTCCAGCTCCAGTCTGTTCTTGCCCTTGTGACCAGCGGCAGGTCCAGACCAGACTGACTGAAGCATTCAAGTTTTAAATAGAGCAAAAATGATACTCTTCAATTAAAGGGGCTGTGTCAGATGTATTTGATATAATATAATAAAGTAAAATCTGTTTTGGACTAGTACAGATATATTGTAAAAGGACTCATTCGGATCAAAATGAGACCACAGCGCTTATAAACTGCTGCTCAGAATACATAGGACTGCTACAAACCGTTTAAAATGAACTAGATCTGTTATTTACACAGACAGTAAAAATCAGGTACAGCTCCTTTAATTTGTCTGAAGAGAGACACCCACATCCAAAGTCTAAAAAGGAAGACTGCACAGTTAAATCTGCTCCCAAATGTGTTATTGTGCGCCACCTTTAAGTGTCATCATTTAACTTCTGCCCCCTGTGACCTGCTGTGTTGCTTTTGAACACTTCAAAATGTCATAGTCCATCTATTCTTTAAAGTGATTGCTGACACTGCCTTAACACTTCTGGATTTGTCCTCCTTAAAAGAAAAAAGAAAAAAAAAAAAAAGGTCTCTCCTCCCCCCTGCTGCATTTTGGGGTTGAGTCCAGCGTCGCGTCTAGACTGGAGCATCATTAACCTGCCATGACCTGCGCTCCCTGGAGTATTCACTCTCTCATCCCCTCCAGCAGCACGTTAGCCCAACGTCAGCTCCTCCTCTGGGACTGGAACTCCTCCGCTCGCCACAACACCACTGAACTCGAGCACTGCAAAAGACATATCAGACAGAGTTAAAAGCACTTTAATTCAGAATATTAAACTTGATTAAACAGTTTTTAATTTGATTTGTTGGGTGTTGATTTGACTTTTCAAGAAGATAAGTGAAAATGGAAACCACTCTGTAATATCTTAAAAGGAAAAGGGCAGAAACAAGTTAAATTTGTCTGTCAAATTTGTCTGGGCTGAAACAAGTTAATCTATTAATCACATCAATAATCGTCAGTTTTAGTAATTGAACAATCATTATCTGAACTAAGATTCCAAAACATAACATTTGTTTTATGACTGGGGCAAAGCAAGTATTACTTCAAAAAGATATAGAAACATTAGTGCTATACTCCATCAAATGTCACCATTGCTTCATCTGAGTCCAATTTACCGTGATAAAAATCTGACATTTATGACCGTTTCACATTCTAAACAACTAATCGATTAATCAAAAGAATAATCAAATCAACAGCAAAAATAATTATTAGCTGCAGCCCTAAACAACACCCAATCAGTAGACACATAAAAGTGTACGCTACGCTAGTGATGAAAAGACAATTGCACTTAAAATAATATGGATTAATTCATATTTATCATTTTAATGTTATGAATGTTTAAACAACTACTTTGTAATGAGTGAAAACAACAGTTGAGACGTGAACATCATGGACAAACAGCTTTTTTCTGCACATCTGGTGGCGTAATTGTGATTATTTGTTAGCAATTATCAAAAATGTTTCCGCCTATTTTATCACGATACATTTTATTATTGTTTATTTCCTCAACCCAAATTTTAAATAATAGTAAGTAGTCAATAATCCACTCACAAAAAATTATTAAAATCAAACAATACATAAATCAAGATATTTAATCTGATTTGCACCTGGCTAGCTCAGTGTTAGCGTCAGTACTTCCTGTCTAATAATACTACTGTACTAATAAATACTAAAAGATAAGGCAGTAAACAGCTACATGTTAAAGTGAACAGGTGAATACTTATAAAGGGGCGTGTTTGTGCTATGCTAACGCTAATTCTGCTGTTGAGGAATAGAACATTTTAAAAACAAAACATTCAAAAAACAAACTGATATATTCTTCCCATAAAAACAATTGGACAGTCTTTACTTTAAAATCTAATTGGTTGTTTACTTTATATGGTCCATTGTAATAAAAGTTAGCATTAACTGCGAGAAAAGGTTAGCTTTACCAATTGCTGCTGTGCCCAGAGCCCATTGAAAACATTTAAACAAACATTCCTTTCTTGCATTGTTGTCCGACTGCCTTTAATAGTCCGAGTGTCCAGCGCTGCTAATATCAGACTACTGAATAATTCAAAATGTCTGGGTCGCGTCTCGTCGTCGCGGGACAGCGGCGGCGGGGGTCATGTGGGTGTGAAACGTGCTCAGAGGTGCAAGGGTTAATAACAGGTCTTTTCCCATCACCCCCACCTTCCCCCAAAACAGCCCCGCCCTGCACACAAGAAGCCTATTCAGTTGATTAGATTTTTTCAAAATGGATCAATTTTTAATCAGCAGAGCATCTGACTACGGTCAATAGCTCTGTCGCGGGGAAGACAGTTGCCGGACAGCCGTCTTTATTTACAGGAACGGTTTGTTTTTTACTGTATGCAGATGGAGAGGCAGGAAAGGGCTGGCTCAGGTCACCGGCGCGTGCTGCACCACTGCGGGATCTGTCTGTAAACGTCAGCCGTCAGGAAGGTTACGGCGCACACGCATCACTCAGAGATCAGGCCAAAATGAACGGATTGCAGGTGCAATACCAAACTCGGGGCGTCGCAATATCACATTTTTACTGTTCCTAAAGTTTGTGACCCGTTTTAAAAAATCTGACTTTCTCAATGACAGAGTAAAATAGAAATATAATAAAAACAGACAGATAATTCAATATTTATGTATTTTTTGGGTTAATGATTGAATTAAAAGACTGCATTTTGCTTCTAATATAGCCATGATTCATTACTTTTTAGCATTTACGATTATATTATTACCTGAATGATCATGATTATCGACTGGGAGTTTTGGGGATGTCAAGATTATTCAGTCAGATGTTCTCACAATACAGTTCTGTTCATTTTTCAAGCAATTAACTAAAGACGATGACGAAAGGTGAAAATACAACATTCAGAAAGATGGACCAATGGAAGAACTTAAACTATCCTTTATAAATATGCAAAACTTCTCTCTCGTTCATAGTCAATTACATGTTGTTCTATTATATAGACGGAACGGAGAGGTGGCTGAGCTCTGTTTTTGAACCGCACTTGTTTTCATTAATGGCTAATGAGTGACACATTGTCTTGACACCGGGACGTATGAACGTATGGTTTGCCAAATGAAATCTATAATATGTTCTATAATAAATGTCCATATGACTTCAACATCAGGCTAAGAGGAAGGGATGTTACGATATCAAGTTTTACAGTCATTGTGGGAAGAAACAACGCGATTTAACAATTATTCACGATTACTGAGACCAAACATCATCTATAATTTTCTTTCGTTTCCATTGTCAAAGTTAATGTGACAAACACAGTGAGATCATAGTACAAGATCAAGTACTTTACATTTATATGTATTTTTGGACTATAGGTGGAATTGAAAAAACTTCTTCTAAAATGGTTACGATTCTTTTTTTTTTTTTTTACTTCTTACGATTCTATTGTGACCTGAATAATCCCGATTATTGATTAACCGAATAATCTTGACATTATAGTGGTCAACAGTGGTAGTCCATTTTGTTAAGTAAAATTACAGATTTGGGAGCAAAAAATAAAGTAACAAAGAAGAATCACATTATAAAATGAGTAAATGTATTAAAGTAATCCTTTAAAAATTTACTTTAGTAAGTAGAGTAGTAGAGCAACAAGTTATTATTTTTGATTATGAGAACATTAAAGCCTCACATTGTAATCTTGATAAAGATTCTGTTGATTTTTGGTCATGAAAGGCAACTTTCCAGGTGAGTTTCTCTAAAAAGCCTTTTTTTGTATGTTCAAAGGAACTAAAAAAAAATACAGGCAAGATGTTTCTATAAACGAGCTAAAAAACAAACCCCTCAGTCATCAGGTCTTAAACCTTAAGGAAATATACTTTTACTTTTCAGTCCAGCTAAAAAATGCAGTGGAGTAGAGAGTACAGATACATGCGCTGAAATGAAGTAAAAGTTAAAAGTATCTACTGTAAGACTTAAATAAACTACAGACAGCTAAAAATATGACTTAAGTACTTTTACATTTGTATTTTGTTACTTTCCACCACAAGTTTTCACTAACCAAATGAAACTACGACTTTATGCAAATATATAACTAGAATACTATGCTTTTTTTTTGTTTTGTTTCCGCCAGACCAAATCAATTTATCACTGAATAGACTTTTTCTCCTCCACTTGCCTGGGCACAGAGGAGGAGTGGGAGAGCGAGCTGTAATATCACCATCAGCCTTTGATTGGGCTGCTGGGACGTCCTAACATGTTAAATGATGAGGCGCCTGTAAAGTAAATGTGGAGAAGTGCTGACAGGACGCCTGCTCACGACTCGGGACGTAGGCAGCGTTATGGAGGCGATAATCCCCCCTCAGACTCTGCACATCTGCTCCTCACACGCCCAAATAATGTGTGAGTGATGGGCTCGACCGGGTCTGGACCATCTTAAATGTGTTAAACTTGTTTTAGTGTAAGTAGCACGGGTACTTTCAATTTGTTTCCTGTCTTTTATTGCTACTGTTTGCTTGTACGTGCACTCCGGATAACAACAGTCGGACGATATATACTGTACGTCAATCCATCATCCAATGCCTTTATCATGTCTTTTACTGTTGTAGTTGAGGTTTAATTGTCAGACAAATGTGAAATGTCCGTAAAATATATCATAAACGTGCAGAAATATCACTGCATGCACTTATTTGAAAGTTAAGTTGCATACTTTTTTCCCTCAGTTTTATTTTTAATCAGCTCTTTTTGTAGCTTTTTTCACTATAAACGATATACTCGATGTTCAGAATTTTGCAAATGTATTCTGAACACCACAACAAGAGTAGTAAGATTGACTAAGAGCAAGGGTAACTGTATCTCTGAACACCAAAAAAGAGTCAAGAACTGATCAACCAAGGTAACATAATGTATTCTGAAGCACCAAACGAAAAGAGTCAAAGTAACGGTAATTCTTTGAACACCAAAAGAGTCAAAGTAACTGTATTCTGAACCACCAAACGAAAGAGTCAAGTACGTAACTGTATTCTGAACACCAAAAAGATTCAAGTAACTGTATTCTGAACACCAAACGAAAGAGTAAAAAGTAACTGTATTTGACCTGAACATTCCGAAACAAGAGTTCAAAGTAACTGTATTCTGAACACCAAACGAAAGAGTCAAAGTACCGTAACTGTATTTTGAACACCAAAAAGAGTCAAAGTAACTATATTCCGAATACCAAAGGAGTCAAAGTAAGTGTATTCTGAAAACCAAAAGAAAGAGTAAAGTAACTGTATTCTGAACGCCAAAGGAAAGAGTAAAGTAACTGTATTCTGAACGCCAAAGGAAAGAGTAACTGAATCCCGGTACAGTTTAAAATTAGCATTCTGAATAAGTATTTTTGGCTAAGTGTTCAGTTACTTCCCAACACTGAATACGGCTTTTACTGATAACACTTGTGATGTTGAGTGCGTGCGAAATGTTACTTTTATTAACAATTATCACCGGATTTTTGGCAGCGTACTGTCTGTGATTGCGGTTGCAGTTATTTACATTGCATCATACAGTCGCGCTCCCCTGAGATCACCTGTCCTGTTACTTTGACCAACAAAATAAATCAAAGTTGGCCTCTTGAGTTTTCAGCCGAAGCTAAACCTACACATGAGGTAAATTCATTGTAATGTCTGTGCACTTTGAGACCCATGTAAAACCGAGGGGCTCTTTGTCGGGGAAATGTTTGAGTAAACAAGGTCAAACAGTGCAGTTGGAATCGATAGCCCGCGTCCTGATGGACTCGATCAATTTATCAAAGTCAAAATGTGCAATCAATAAGATGACACACTGCAAGCCCCATGCAATTTCACAATATTTACAACAAGACTGGTCTTTACCCTTGACCCAGCGTGGCTTAATAATAACATGTTAAGTGTAAAGTGCTGATCTCAGTGTAAGGTTTAAGTATTTAAAATGAGTTAAAATTGAATTAGCTCAAGTCTCCAAGTAAAGATAGAACAGTTTAGTGGATCAAAGGCTCAAATCAAGCACAAATGGACTTCTTATCTTGTGAAATATACTGTCCTTGTGTGTTTTTTCACTTGAGCTGGAGACAGAACCCAAACTATCTATGAATTAAGCAAAGCATAGTCCAGAATATAAGGTTTAGTGCTGCAAAAATATCATTATCGCAATATTGTCTGACGCTATTATCAATATCGCATCAAAATGCAATAAAACCAAGACCCTCCACATGACAGAAATGTTCAGTTTTTAAAATGAAAACGTTGAAAAAGGCAGGTTTTATGAATGATTTTCCTTATTCAGTCTAAATTAGCTTTGTCTCTGTGACGTTTTTATTTTAATATTACTGAAATGATCTAAATGAAAGCTGCAACATTAAATAGACGAAACGTGACATTAAACAATAATCGTCGTATTTTGATAATCATAATCTTGACTATACAGATTCTAACCTCATATGAATAGACCGTTTATTGCAAAGACAGTGGCTTTATTAAATCAAAATGAATAAAAAAAAAGAATTCTGATGTTCCTCAGTCGTACACTCCCTGTCTGGAAGCCAATATTTCAGTCTTTATTTGGTAAAAATGTATTTAAAAATCTCATTGTACAATGGAAATAATGACTGACAAACTGAATTCTAAAAGTTGCAGCCGTAGTCAAAAAGTAAACTCGCAATAATATCATCAAAATTGCAGTTCTTAACAGTCCCTAAATATGTTTGAATAAGTAATGATTAAATGGTCTAACTACTGTGTATGAAGACTGCTTTCTCAGACCGGGCAGACGACAGGACAATGTAAATCAATACAACAGAAGGACACTTGTGATGGAACCAGGAAAATGAAAGAAACACAAGGTTAGCGCCGCGCTGATGCTAACTATAATAAAGTGTGGGAAGCGCCTGTCCCGGTGGTACGCGGACATAGACTTTAATTTCAGAGACAGTGGTCAAGTGGACAAAGGATTTATTATATATCCGTTACTTCAGCCGAAACCGTTGTATAATTTACTATTAAATTGTACAAACATGTACTTTTATACTTGTTGCCATGCTCACAAAATACATCCTTTTCCTCCTACGTTTTGTTTCTGTTGAAATAACAGAAAAAAATAAAGCCATGTATTTCCTGGTCCATTGCAAGTATTGATGAACATTATAATCTTACGTCAAACCAACAAAAATGTGCTAAAACCTGTCTTTAAAAGTGTTTGCTGAGGTTTAATTATCAGACGAATGTGAAATGTCGAAATTAATGGCAAAAGTGCAAAAATATCATGCTTTTTTTTTTTTTAAAAAACCATTAACAATATACTCAATAGTCAAATTTGCCTTCAAAACAACGTTCATGATATTTTCTAAAATTGGATATATTGCCCACCTCTAATTGCGAGATAGGTCGAATAATAAATATAAATACTAACAATACCACAAAACGTAACATATCCATTTCAGTGTTTTTATTCCCCTTGTTAAATAAATAAATACACAAATTAATAAATGCAAAAATAAATAGATAAACAAATAAATAAATACATAAGTCATTGTGAGATACAAAAAAACTGAATGTGTGGAGAATTTAGGCCGCGTTTGGCTTGAGTCCTTGTAAGATTTCTCAGTTTTCAATGGCTTCTGTGAATGAGAAATCCCCATCAGACACAACATATTCGCACGAGCTACGTAGGCACAGAAAAATGCCTCTGTTTTTTCACACATAAACAGGACTTTGGCGTCAAAAAGCAGTGACCGACCAAACTCAAACCAGGACAGAACGACGCTCGCTGTAGACGCCGGTCGGTTATTGATGCGGGGGCGTTTCTTCCTGGACGTGTTTTGACGTATCGACTTAGACTGCTGCCCCAATGTCGACGTATTGACGCAGGGTGAGTCATCGACGTATTGACAAAATCATATCTTTGGCTTATTGACGCTGGGATAATGGCATTCTAACCCTGTGATTTATGTCCGGGCTCTCATATTAGCGTCTTTGTCGTGCCATTTTGTTTGAAGGGGACGAAGAGGACCAGTGACTTTCTGTCGAAGGCAAGATTGGGTTTGCCAGACCGTTAAAGTTGCGATAATCAATACATCGCACAAGTTTTTTCTGCAATGTGTCACTATTTTTTAAAGAACCAAATACGTTTCGACGACGGTGTTTCTTTGTTAAACGACGACCTCCGCAAACTCGATATGAAATACACCCGTTTTCATCATAAAAACAGTGAATATGTCAAATGCATTGCAAAAAACGAGTGTCCTTTCTCTAAAACAAGCAACACAATTGTAGCGCCGTCATAAAATAACGTTGGTAAATATATCAAAAAATACTCATGGCGATATAGCAATACAGCAGCCCACAATGTAGATAGTGTATCGGCAAATTTAGTACCACGATATGTTGATATTTCGATTTTAGCACACCCATAGTTTAATGACAAGCAGGTGGCACATCTTCCTCCAGAATAGTTCGATATGTTCTGCCTTCATATAAAAATGGTTGAACTACCTGCCTATTATGTTTATATAGAAATATAAATGAAAGATTAGTTTAGCCTCTTTCGTCATTCTGCACAACGACCCATAAAAGTCAAGTTCAATCGCCAATCGAAAGAAATATCTATATATTTGTTTTACTGTTGGTAAAAATAGTTATGTATATTGCTGTATAATTTTACATTCCTGTGGCAGTTGGGAAGACTTGAGGCCCAACAAACCCATTGATCGTTTCTTCAAAAGCAGAGAGATTTAAATCCAGGAGAGAGTGCTAACTCATCGAGCTACAAAAACAACACTATTAAACTATATCATACAGACTCTTCTTCTTTCTTTGTAGCTCATTACAAACAGTGCTTGAACATTTATAGAAAATATTCAAACCATGTGAGCGACGGCGCCACATTTTCGCCCTCGATTCTTCCCCAAAATGTTTTCTTTGAAAGTGTGAACAGTTACAAATCTGTTTCAAAGTCGGGGCTAATTAGGTAGAAGCCGAGTTTTGATGCGGCAGTGTGTTTCTGACAACACGAGCCGAGACGAAACACAAAAGGGATGACTGCCGACACGTGCTCCGTCTAATCTCCTCCGAAAAAAACATCAAACTAATGCAAAACCAACTCCTCACCCACGTGGACCTGTTTTCTGCTCACTAATGGAAACGGCGTTGCGTTGTCTTCCCATCGTTGCGTCCTGATTATAGAAAGTGTGCTAGTTTTTGAATCCACATTTGATTGCAGCCCGTAGCTAAACGCGCTCCGGACCCGCCTCGTCTCCCCCCCACCCACGATCGCTTTCCTTTCTCGCCTCCCCAACAACAAGCGAAAAAGATGCATTGCACTTTGGATATGCTGAATAGGTGCTGATGTGTGTTGAAAACAATTTTGCAGGTGCCTTGTCAAAACATGCGAGGTGAAGCTTGCACAATTGCGTTTAATATGCTATCAATCAGGCGGAGCGCGTACATGGCTTTTATGAGTCCGGTCATCCCTAGACTGTCGTGGCAGGACTCGCTCTTGCTTTCGCCGTCGCCGCTCGTCCCGCTTGTCTTATTTGTCTGTTTAATATGCACAGTTGGTCATTCAGGGAGTCGTTTTTGGACCGGGGTAAACGAACGGGCTGCAATGATTAGCTTGCACCGCAGAGGAAGTGTCCATCACAAGGTTGGAGTGCTGCGAGACCGCCGCTAATCAAGAAGCGGTCGGCGAGGTGAGGTTCAGGATGTAGATGCACCTACTTTTAGATCAAGTGTAGTCCTGCTTTAGTCTTGGTTTTGTTCCAGTTTTGGTCTGACTTAATCCAACAGTCTTGTTTTAGTCCTGGTGTGGATCTAGTTTAGGCCTGCTTTAGCCTGGTTTATCCTGATTTAGTCCTCGTTTAGTCTTGATTTTGTTGTCCCTGTCTATTTTTGTCTGACTTAATCGAATAGTTTTGCCCTGGTTTAGCCCTGGTATAGCTTTTTTCAACCCTGGTTTGGTTTTGATTTAATCTTTTATAGTCCTGATTTAGTCCTACTTTAGTTTGATTTAATCACAAAGTTTTATCTTGTGTTAATCCTGGTCTAGATCTAGTTTATTCACACTTATTAGTCTTATTCCTACTATTTAGTCTTACTTCAGTCCTAATTTAGTCTTGGTTCTATCTGTGGTTGGTCAGACTTAATCCAAATGTTTGGTTTTGTATCAATCCTGGTTTTTGTCCTGGTTTTTAGCCCTGATTTAAGACCTTTTCAGTCCTGGTACAGTCTCTCGGTTTAATCTTCCTAATTTAAAATCCTATTGATTTCCAGTAGTCTTGGCTTTCCTTTTTAGTCCCGGCTTTGTCCTAGTTCAGTCTTGGTTTCCTTTTGATTCAATCTGGTTTCAGTCCTAGTCCTGCTTTTAGTCCTTGTTTAGTCTTTTATGTTCAGTACTGACATACAAACCCTGGTGGTGTATGGTCCTGACACTCTTGGATCACCTAAAACTCTTTGAGAAGTAGAAGATCCGCTCTGACAAACACCCAAACAGCAGAGGGGTAAATACTCTTGAGTGGAGTTACTTAATGGCAGATTTTGCATGCTTAATTGCGATTATAGATCGTAGGTCCATTAAAAGACATCAGTGTCTGGGAGTCCGGCTACAGTTTGAATATGGCCAGAGATGGATTGATCCATTGACTTCCTGGCTTTTCTATTTAAGAGAAGTAATTACAGACAGAGTGCAATGCATCCTAAAGATTATCTGAGCAAAGAGAGGGCAATAGAGCCTTTACAGACATCTGTGTCTGCTTTTGTATTCTGCAGGGCTTGTTCTGAATTTTAGACAATTTTAGCCATACGCTAGCATTCACCATATCATTTCAGATATAACATGTTTTATTATTAATGTTTTTAATGTCTGGCATGCTGGTTTTGGAAACGAGTGGAAGTTAGCTTACTGTTTATTGGCGACATTTGAAGACCATGCAACATATATAATATTTTATTTTTAATTGCAGTTCTAGATTTTCATCACTCTAAAGCCCTTGGATAATGTTTTTCATGCATTGGTTAGCGAAATATTATCTCTAATTAAGCTGCACATCAACACATTTTTGATTCCTGATCATTTTTTGAACAGCGTTTGACTTTGTTGAAGAAGACATGATTCTTTATATCACAAATGTACCAGATATACATCTTAATCGTTTTTTTTCATGTAATAAAGTTAAATCTGTTTTGCCCCATTGCGGCATTTATTCGGGTCATAATGAGTCCTTGTATGCTCTTTGTATTTAATTATAAAGCCTCCTAAAGGTCTCAGAGAATTCTGAAATGTGCTTCATGAAGTCATCGTGGTAAATATTTAGGATGCTCAGAATGCTTTAGGTAAGTGAACAATACATGTGGTAAAGACTTTAATATGAGCGAGTTCTGTTTTTCACGTTTTTAAGACTGTAAAAAAATCAGGTACATCACATTTAACTGTTGTCTCACCTTTGTTTGTACCTTCCATTGCTTTCATTTGTTTTGACCCCTCTTCCTAAAACCCAAACGCCTTCATAAACATGTTTCTAGATAGATATCGGCTGGCCCTCTTCCTCTGTTTGTCCGGTGAATATGAGCGTACAGCTGGGTGGCACCGCTGCGCTCCTTGGGGAAATATAGGCCTTATTTATTGGAGCCTCTTTAGCCCCGGCTCGATAGCGGCAGTCTGATGGCCCTCTCCCCCCCTCTGCTCCACGGGACAGTCCTGGCTGCACTTCCTCTCTGACAACCTCTTATTTACCGTCTAGATCTATGACTCATTTTATGCGCCTAATCGTAAAGCACAGAGATTTACTGACACTAACAGGGCAGCGGGGAATACCTCTGTAGACTGGCAGCTTCTGATCACTCCATACTGCCCCATAACAGTGGTGCAAAGCAACAACGTACAAAAATAAAACTGCTGTACTCACATAAAGTACAGATGTCTAAACATTTTACTGGATACTTTTTTACTTTTACTTTATTACATCTGAGAGCAGGTGTTTGTACTTTCTACTCCACTTCATTTCTGAACTGCACTGAGGAGTAGAAAGTACTTTGAGGGCTTACTTTTGGCACGTTCATGACATTCTGACTGAAGGTTTTGAGTTAAATCCTGAGCTTTGAGAAAACAAAGAATATACACATACAATTCACTAGGACAATTAAGAAATCTATTTGAAATTCTACTGTTGACCAACGATCAGCACACTTCCATCAAAATCACTACATTTAACGCTTTAAAGACTTATTTAGTTGTAAATACAATACAATAGTACCTTTTTTGTGTTTTCCACCAAAGAGTATCTTTTAGAAGAACGTGCAGTGATCACTGCATATTGTCTTTTTGTAATAATAAAGCATTATATTTTAAACCCGAAAGCAGCCAAAAGCAGCTCTATGATTGGCTGTGCGTGAGTGGTCCACCCATTTTCACTTCACTGTCTGAAAAAGAGCTAGGAAATTCTGGGAGATTTTTACAAACCTGTTTAATGGTGTGAAAACCAGGTACTCCAGCTTCAACAGTGCTCAAAATTTGTGTGAAATACTTAAATGTAATTTTTTTGTAAATTTTTACAGGTACTTCAATACTTTTACCTTAGCAGATTTTTAATGTGCTACTTACACCTTTACTTGAGTATTTTCTTTTAGCCCCTGTATCTGTACTTTTACTGGAGTAACAAACCTGAGTACCGTACTTCTTCCACCACTGATTATTACAACTCTATATGTCGGCTTGTATTTAGATATTGCTAATGTATTAAATAAATTTTTTTGGTCCATAACTGTTAAGGTGACAGCTTAAGTTTATACCACTGCTTTTTAAAATTGTAAATACGGAATTTTTGTTTTCAGAATTTCAATTATTTAGTCTTTCATGGAAAATTGAAAGCTTATTGCACCCTCTTTAACCCTGGTTGGGATTTCTGTTTTTCTGTCTGTCTGATTATTGTTGTGTTGTGCTCTTCATGACTTTACTTTATCTTTGTATGTAAGTGTTTAGTGAAAAAAGTCAAATGTACCAATACAAAAAAAGCAGGGCTGCTCTCTTACCTGGAGTGTCCCGGGATGCTTTGACATCTTCTGGGAAAGCTTCTGGAAGTCCATAAGTCTGTCAAGTATAGACAGCTGATAGCTCGTAATAAAGAAGAGGGCCATAAAAATCGGACTGGCTAATGGATGACTCTGGGAGGATTAATAACCGCTTATTGGGCAGGGGCCGTGACCTCTGCCGAGCTAACAATGCTAGCGCTAACAGGGCTCTGGACGAGTCAAGCGAAGTGGAATGTCACCAGACCAATAAATGCTGGACTGAAGCCGAGGGAATAATGAAACGTCACCGAATAGAATCATATTTTATCACTTGTTTGTGTCCATGTAGACCCTCTGTCGTCCAGGTAGGTCCCACGGCAAAAGAAAATAGAAATCTGTCAAAAGGCTGAAGACGTTAGGCCGCTCACCCAAGTCGCTTCGTCAGTTCATTTGCCAGAGAACTGGAGAGTCACTGCCTTATTTCTGTCCAAATGGAGGAGCTAACTGCACCGATGGAAGATATTGTATTATATTATAAACACACCTGTGCAGAAGGCCACAGACGGCGGTCAATACTGGGAATCATTTGAAAAAAAGTCGCATTTATCTGAGGTTTGAAAGCACCACACCTCAATTGAATCTCAGAACCTTAACATCAGGTCGGTCTTACACCTAAATGTAAGTTATTTGGGATTTAATTTAAACATTTTCTGCAGAATATTGTAGGAAAATATTCAGTTGTAGTCATATGGACGTTTCGACTCTCATCCAAAAGCCATTTCTCAATTGTTCCTGTCAAACTTTTGTTCAAAACGGTACCCAGATGACTAGAACTGAATCTTTTGCTACGATGGAACACTCCTGGATGAATGGGGGATTACGCCGGCTTTTTTTTCAGCATAATGTGGGACAATTTCCACAGGAAGTTTGACTCACAACTGATGCTCATTACTGTAAACAAGAACCAGTAGTTTGTGTTCGTTTCAGTGTCGTTTCGCTCTTCCCTTTGGACATTTACACTGCCCGTCTAACAAAAATTGATTGATGATGTGAGAGAGTGACCACTGCACAAAGCCTTCTCCAGCTCATCCCAAATACTCTCACTGGGGTGCAGATCTGTAGTAGATCAGTTTCTGCTTCTCCTGAGATGTTTTCTCTGCTCGATGCCAGTGATTTGACCCTTCTCAAACACAATGACATCTTTTCCATGAATTGTCTTTCCACATGGTTGCTTCAGAAGTCTGTCGCTGCCTCCGTTTGGTTTAACACTCATGTTGCAGCTGAAAAATCATTCAAATTATGTAAGAAATAGGACTTTTTGGACAAAGTGGGCGAGTTTAAAGCTCTGTTGGACATTATAACTACACAAGGCAAACGTGTGATGGGACAAAGCATCACCAAAAGCGCTTTTAAATGTTCCCATATCAAACATTTTCCTTGCCTTTAATTGAATAGTCCTGCATTTTTAGTCAGTTCTCAAAACACTCACTTCCCACAGTTAATCATCCATGAAGCTCCTCAGCGTTCTTAAAGTCCATTTACCTTTAAACTCATCCTTATCATTTCAAAGCGCAAACTGTAATAGACTTTATCGTGGATTTAGTTTGGATGCAAAGTTTTTCGTAGCATCCCAATCTGCCTGTCTTTATTCCATGTTCAGCTGATAGCAAGCTTCATAGTTGAGTTCATCAATTATTTATCAAACTTCAAGAAAATAAAGAATCGCACGAACATCCTCTGACATCTTCTTTAACCGTCATCTTTCACGTATGCCACTCCATCAGCGCTAATAGGCGTCCTAATCCGCTGCCTCACTCTGACAGCAGCCCTCTCTGAAACCTGCCCAAAATGAAAATTAAACTTTCATTGTTGTGCATGCTGTTTAATCCAATAAGGATCTGATGTAACAAACTGCCGTAATATCATTCAGCGTGGTTAATGTGAGCGGACTTAGCACTGTCGCTTCATATTAACCCCCGCAGCAACAGCAGAAGCCACCACTAATCTGCTATTGTGGGCCGTTGGCGGTGTGGAGCCGGGGAAAAACAGGTCTGGCAAGCCTGCGCGAGAGACGTAAAGGCTTTATAATGACAGCAGGGGCCTCTCTGCTATTCCAGCTAATAACGTCCAAATCTAATAACGGCGGGCTCTCGTGATGACGGAGGCGAGAGGGTGCGGTGCGTGGTGGCTGTGTCAGAGCAGCTTTAGAGGGGCCAGTGGTTCAAGCTACGGAAATGTCACTCCGACGGCGTCGTGGCAGATACTGTATGTCAGTTTTAAGTTTAGTTATCCGTATATGTGAACACTTGATGTCATTTAGAGGGACTGTGCCTGATTTTCACTGTTTTAAAATGTGAAAAACAGTTCATTTACCCAATACTTAATTTATTTTTTCATGTAATAAAGTAAAATTTGTTTTGCCCCAGCACAGATATATTATTAAAGCATCTATTAAGGTGAAAATGAGACCACAGCTCTTTCTCAGTGTCTTTTTATAGAGCGTTTTAATCTCAGAGAAGCAGGGAAGTGCGCCGTTAGCATGCTAATGTTTGTTAGCTTTCCCCGGGACGGCGAAACTAGCGCTAAGCTAAGCTAAGTGCTCATAAACTCATTGTGGTGAATATTTATTTGGCTGCTGGGAATGAGGCAAGTGAGCGATACACGTGGAAGCTGTAAAGACTTAAAAAATAGAATAGAATGCTAGTTCTATTTTACACGTTTCAAAACAGTAAAAATCAGGTACAACCCCTTTAATGCTTTCAAGTGTAGTCGGGCATGTGTGCGGTTAGTATTTTAATTTGTATGTTAAATTGACTTTTTAGAGCTTTTAACATTGTTCCCTCTTCAAAAACATACCTGAAGTTGTGTTTACCTTCATTCACGTTTGTTTCATTAATCCTAGTTCGAAATTACTCCTCTTCTTAGATTAAGAAAACACTCTGTTCTGTTTTTAAGGACATAAATCATTTCAAAACTCGTTCTGAGCATTTCTGCCTTTCTTTGCAACTGCATGGCTACATTAGCAGTTGGATTGACATAACATTGCTCGACTAGAGTTAAAAAATAGAGATATTCATTATTATCAATATTGCCCAGCTCTGTTTCAGTGTAGTGTTGTCACAATACCATCATATCAAATGAAAAGGCTTGTTCCTCCAAACCAATCTCATTGCCGCAATGATAGTAAAAAACAAAACATTTTTTAAACAATAGGTTGTAATTTTCAACACACAACAATAATACTAGTACTTTCTTATATACTACTTTTTCTTTGTGTTAACTTTCTCTTATATTAGTTCTGATAAAGCTCAAGATCATTCCATAGCTGTTCAGGAAAGGTCACATTATGTCAATAATAATAATAATAATAATAATAATTATTATTATTATTATCTAGTTTTAATACTAGTTTTGGTATCAATTAGTATCAGATTTCCGATACTTTTGATGTAAGACATTATTATTATTATTATTATTATTAATATTAGACTATTGTCTGACACGGAAGAAAGAACTAAACTGTTCTGAAAATTACTAGACGAGATGAACGTCCTTAAGATACTTTTGACAACCTTATTTCAATTTAGTTCCGAACAGTGACCAAAGTCTTACATCACACAAAACCAGCTCTAAAACCCACGGGCCGCTGTTGACAGAGTGACCTCACATCCGCAGCGTCATCAAACCCCTCCCCAGACTCCTGAACCATCTGATTGGCTGCTCCCTTCCCTCCTTCTCGCCGTCGTGATGGAGAGGTCTCAGCCCGCGAGATAAAACACACACATGCGCGCACACGCAAACACACACACACACATACACCCTTGTGCGCTTTTGCCGTTTTGTCACTTTGCCTGTTCCACTTACGCCGTGTTTTTTGACTCGCCAAGCTCGAGGGGATGCGAGTGCCATTTCGCAGCCGGAGCTGGAGTTGTGTTGATTGAATTAGACAAAGTCGGGGAGATAATTAAGAACTGCCAGGCACTGCAAAACTGTTCTGCTCTTCCCCCCTTCCCCAAAACTGGTGCAAAAGGAGAGGCTGCCACATCAATGAGCGAGCGGCGCGGCGTGATGTCAGCGGAGGGTTATAGCAGCTGACACCCTTACCTCCCAGTGCCGGAGACGCTTTTACGCCTTTTCCTTTAATGTTCCTCCAAAAATGATTAATCGCCAGCTTTAGGAGAGTTGCTTCTGACAGAGCAGCGCGGCTTTGTTTGTTTGCTTCGTGCTACTCCTTGGATTTCGAGCTGCCAAGGCTGGTTAAGTGTGTCCACCAGTTCCATAACGCACACGAGCGACGTCTACTTTGGTTTAGGATTAGTTGGTTTCTTACTTGGATCTGTGGTTTTGACTATTTTGGATTTGTTTACTTATTAGCCCTAGATAAGTTGACTTGTTTATTTAGGAATGTCTGACTTTTCTGGTTTTAAGATTGCATTAGGGCATGCCACGATATCAAATGTTAGTGCTGCGATCAACTCTTTCACGATTATTCACGATTACTGAGGACGTGACCAAGACATTTTTACATTTGGTTTAATTCCCATTGTCCGACACGTTGATATTCCTCAAGTATGTGATCAGTTTTATGAAATTTAACTTTCTGACTGACAAAATAAAGTTAAATTAGCAACAACAATTAAAAAAGTAAAATATTTAGATGTATTTTTTGGGCTATAGATTGAATTGAAAATACTTATTTTGCTTCTAAAATTGTCACGATTATTCATTTTTAGTTCATATATGACCTCAATAATTACGATTATCAATTAACTGGATAATCTAGTCCTAGATTACATTTTAAAGGTGCACGTTTCTGTGTCACCTGTTTGTCTCCATGGAGATGTTATTGCTTTGCCTGCAATGTCCCACAGAATGACTTTGAACTTATTCGGTAAAAGCTGTTTTTTTTAGAGGCTTAAAACGTACGTTCTTATTCCGAGGTTGCTTAAAAAACCTCCAACTTGGCTTGATGGCCCCGGTTTGTCTCCATGAAGATTTAAAGCTATACGGTGGAAATTTTAAGGCAATTACATCTTCATTCCCCCCACCAGAAAAGTTACATAGTGCACCTTTAAACTAAATTGTCTGCATTTCAAATAAAAATTACTTAACGGGCAGAATATTGTCAAAACTAACTAAACTAACTCAAAACTAGTGCAATACATGATCTAAACCAGGTCTAAACCAGGTCAGAACCAGATATAAACTAGGCCAAAACCATGTCTTAACCAGGTCTTAACCAGGTCTAAACCAGGTCTAAACCAGGTCTAAACTAAGTCAAAACTAGGTCAAAACCAGGTCTACATCAGGTCTAAAACAGGTCAAAACCAAGTCTGAACCAGGTCTATACCAGATCTAAACCAGGTCTAAACCAGGTATAAACTGGGTCAAACTAGGTCAAAACCAGGTCTACATCAGGTCTAAACCAGGTCTAAACCAGGTCTAACTGTAGACAATGAACCATAGCCATACCAGGACCGAACTGGACTAAATTTACTCTCACCTTATGTCCTTTAGCACGTTTCTTTTCCCTTTTTGATCCTAAGACATAGCAGTAAATCCTCAAGCAGCTTTGCCCTGAACATTAGTATTATTATCATTTCCGCGTTAGTTCAACCTGCGAGGTGTTTCCGTGTTAATATTTCTGTGTTTTCAATATTGACCCCTCATTTCCCTGGTTATATTGGGTTGTATTAAGGTTTCCACAGCCCTAATTGTGGCACGAATCACATTTTTTTGCACCGCAGTCCTTTGTCTTAATCAGCGGCAGTAATGCATTTAAAAGTTAATCCATTCCCAATACTCCGGGGCGTGTTAAGATAAAGAGGTTAGAAGTCAGGTAGTGGATGCTAATATTTTCTCTGTTGTGAGAGTTTTGGAGTGCAATATTTCTTGTTGATAACGGTTCTCTTTTTTGCTGTTGAAAATGTTGACAATAAATAATCTTAGAGACAAATTTGAATGTTTTTTTTTTAAACATTTGTGTCCTCCAGAGTTTATGTGTGGTGAAAAGTGCTTAGAAATGTACCACACGGGCCACATAAATAATGTAGGCCACTAAACATGTGTGCTCTGTGTAATTCGACCAAATCAGCTTGTTCTACACAAATGTTTGAGTCAGTCTTGTGGTGGGATATTGTCCAGATGGTGCCCCTGGCCCACTGCCACCGCAGTTAATGCATTACTCTTTTAGTTTGGGACAGAATTACAGCTGATATGGAAATGGGCTGGAAGAAGCATAACTCCAGTCCACGTTTAAAGCACCAGGTCAATCTTAACACCAGCCTCCCAGTTGAAATGGTATCGTTTTTTTGTTTTGTTTTTCTCATTTTTTAGTGCACATGAATGAAAGTTAAATTATTATTAATTACTATTCTTGTCAATCCAAAAGGCTAGTAAAGCAGTTATTAGACCAAATTGCTAAAAAGTAAAATAGGGGATTTCTTGTTTAAAAAAGTACCTCGAATCATTTGCGTAATTGGATCCATTAAAGTAATAGCAAAAACTATAGGCCTGAAATGAAAAGAACATACTGTATTATCACGCTGTAACCTCCAAAGAGAGTCCGTATTTTTGATTATAGAGTAAATTAGTAAGAAGGTGCATTATGCTGATTAAAAGAAGAAGAGTGTATTGAAATTTAGATTTAGTATTGTGAGTGTTGTTTTGTATATTGAGTGTATCGTTTATGGTAAAAAATGCGACAAAATCAGTAAATAAAAATGAAAAAAAAAAGATGTAGTAAACTTTCAAATAAGAGTCTATACGTTGATGTTTATGCATTTTTGTGACGATTAAACCTCAACAAATACATTTAAAGACATGTTTTAACCCAAAATAAACACTGAGATATTAATTTTCGTCAATATAGAGTGAGTATTCCGGATTATGAAGTACATTGGTAAGAAGATGCATTATTCTGCTATATTTATCCAACCGCACACACAGAAAACCGTTATCCGCAGTAGTACTTTTCTCAATAAAGCACCCTGTACACTAACGTTGTGATGTGAACCTGCAGCTTGAGTGCAAGCACCAACCCAATGATGGAACAAACAACGGCGTCTTTGTCCTTGGAGTGATTTGTTCCCGGCGCGGGCCTCTGTATCTCCCATATTCTTGGGCCGATAGCAGCCCCGCGCGCGCCCCTGCATCTGCCCCGCCGCTGTATTTGTTATCTCGGACATGCATTCAGTGGCCAAATAAGAGAGGGGACCGAACGATTCACTCGCGCCCCTGTGCCGGCTGTTGTTCCCTCGGCTGTCAGGACCGCTCTCACTCTCACCCCCGCCCCCGACTCGCCCCGGCATCGATACTGACAAGTGACTGCCGTTTGCCGTATGATTGCCTTGTTTTAGTCGCGCGCCCGGGCATTTTTCTGAAGTACAAACAGAGATTATGCCTGTGCAGCGATCAGTGCTTCAGTGTTTTGTTTGTATTGTGCAAAAGGACTAAACCAGGATGTGAATAAGGACTGGATTAGGTTCTTCTGGGCCAAATCTGTAACCCAAACCAGGGCTAACCCATTAAAAGGATTTAACTCATTCTAAACTAGAGCTTAACTTGGACTAAAACAGGTCAATAACTGAGTCTAGTCTAGTTTCAAAACCAGTCTAAAGTAGGACTAGATCTTTAGGGGTGTGCGATATTGACAAAAGTGAATAATCTCACATTTTTGTTGCATATTGATAACGATATTCAGATGATATTATGTCAATCCAACAGAAATGTGTTAAAATGTGTTTAGTTAAGAGACAAATGTGTAATGTCTGTAAAATGAATCTCAAATGTGCAGAAATATCACCTCTTACCCTTATCTGAAAGTTTATCTCACTTTTTTTTCATTATTTTTAATCAGCTCTTTTTGTAGCATTTTACTATAAACGATAAACTCGATATTCCAAATTTTACATCTCCAAAACAACATTCATGATATTATTCCAGACCACATCTGAACCAGGACAAAACCAGGTGTAAATTTAAGACCAAGCCTGGTCTAAAGCAGGTCTGAATCAGGACTAAACAGGACTAAAGCAGGACTAAAGTAGGTCTAAAGCAGGACTAAAGCTGAACTAAAGCAGGTCTAAAGCAGGTCTAAAGCAGGTTTAAAGCAGGACTAAAGCAGGACTAAAGCAAGACTAAAGCAGGACTAAAGCAGGACTAAAGCAGGCTAAAGCAGGACTAAAGCAGGACTAAAGCAGGACTAAAGCAAGACTAAAGCAGGTCTGAATCAGGACTAAACGGACTAAAGCAGGACTAAGTAGGTCTAAAGAGGACTAAAGCGAACTAAAGCAGGTCTAAGCAGGACTAAAGCAGGACTAAGGAGATAAGCAGACTAAAGCAGACTAAAGCAGGACTAAAGCAGCTATACAGGACTAAAACAGGTCTAAATGAGGACTAAAACAGGTCTAAATAAGGACTAAAGCAGGACTAAAGCAGGTCTAGATCAGGACTAAAGCAGGTCTAGATCAGACTAAAGCAGGATTAAAGCAGGACTAAAGTGGGACTAAATCAGGAATAAAGCAGGACAAAGCAAGACTAAAAGAGGTCTAGATCAGACTAAAAAAGGTCTAAATAAGGACTAAAGCAGGACAAAAGCAGGTCTAGATCAGGACTAAAGCAGGTCTAGATCAGGACTAAAGCAGGATTAAAGCAAGGACTAAAGTGGGACTAAATCAGGAATAAAGCAGGACAAAGCAGGACTAAAACAGGTCTAGATCAGGACTAAAACAGGTCTAAATAAGGACTAAAGCAGGACTAAAGCAGGTCTAGATCAGGACTAAAGCAGGTCTAAATAAGGACTAACAGGACTAAGGTCTAGATCAGGACTAAAGCAGGATTAAAGCAGGACTAAAGTGGGACTAAATCAGGAATAAAGCAGGACAAGCAGGACTAAAACAGGTCTAGATCAGGACTAAAACAGGTCTAAATAAGGACTAAGCAGGACTAAAACAGGTCTAGATCAGGACTAAAAACAGGTCTAAATAAGGACTAAAGCAGGACTAAAAGCAGGTCTAGATCAGGACTAAAGCAGGATTAAAGCAGGACTAAAGTGGGACTAAATCAGGAATAAAGCAGGACAAAAGCAGGACTAAAACAGGTCTAGATCAGGACTAAAACAGGTCTAAATCAGGACTAAGCAGGACTAAGAGAAAGCGGGACTAAAACACGACTAAATCAGGATTAAAACAAGACTAAAACAGGACTAAATCAAAGGATAAAGCAGGACTAAAGCAGGATTAAAGCAGGTCTAAATCAGGATTAAAGCAGGTCTAAATCAGAACTAAGCAGAACTAAATAAGGAAAAAAGCAGGACTAAATCAGGACTAAATAAGGACTATAACAGGACTAAAGCAGGTGTAAATCAGGATTAAAGCAGGACTAAATCAACACTTAAAACAGGGCTAAATCAGGACTAAATTAGGATTACATGCAGCTCTAAATTAGGACTACATCAGACTAAATCAGGACTAAAGCAGGACCAAATTAGGACTAAAGATGGTCTAAATCAGGACTAAAGGAGGTCTAAAGGACAAAACAAGTTTCAAATCAGATTTTAACCAGCTCTAATCTTTTACTAAACCCAATCTGAAGTTAAATTCAATATATCCACACTGGGATTATATCAGGCCTAAACCAGGACATCAAGATTATTTAGTTAATCGATAATAGGGATTATTCAGGTCACAATATAATCGTAAAAAAAAAAATAACAGTTGCGACTATTTTCGAAAAACTAGATATGTATTTTTTAGACTGTAGGTTTGATAAAAAAGACTTAATGTATATGTAAAGTACTGTCTGTTTTTGTCATGTCTATACATTCTCTTTTAATTCAGAAATTTCAATTTCATAAGACCAGTTACAAACTTGAGGAATGAAAGAAATATTCGGCCCCGTACTCTGTAATCGCGAGTAACCGTTAAATCGTGATAATTCTCTCACAGCAATCGTGAATTTGAAATTGTGGCACGGCCGCACGGGACTAAACCCAGACTAAACCCGGAGCGTCAGCCCTTGCAAACCTCCACGACACTCCTCTGAGCGCAAACAGCACACGCATTGTCCCTCTAAGTGAAAGAGAAAAGCTTCTCGGAGCATCCCCGTTCCATCTCCCTGCTTTATTACCGCGACGCCTGCTACTGCTGTTTATACTAGTGGCTATTCTGTGTTGGCTGGGAACAATTACAGTATGACAAATGATCCGTCAATGCCATCTATCAGGACTGGAGCTGACAGGAATCCTATAGACGGTCAGTCGGCAAGTCGCTCGTCGCCCAGCCCCCCGAACCGCCACCGACCCCCCAACCCCCCCACCCTGCGCGCTCGCATCTCTGGGGTCCCGTGCTTTAGTATCCATGACAACATACACGCTTGCCACTTCAGTGTGAGAGATGGAGCACCGTGAGTGGCTTTGGAAATTAGCCTTTGACACTCCGATGTAAGCCGAGTCCAGTCCGCCGGGGGGCCGAGGAGCCGAGGGGGCCGAGGGTGATGTTAACGGTACTTCACTATCAGAGGTGGCCCGGGCATTGAAAACAAGCTTAGAGTGGGAAAAGTTATTTTACCGCGTTAATGTCATTTTTTTTCTATTGTTAATCATGTTATAATCCAATTGCTTTGTAATTCATGCATTTCTGTACCACTTTATAATAACTACACCATAATCTTCCTTAACAAAGCAAGACTTTTTGATCGATCCCACAACGTCATAGTGGCAGCAACCACACGTGCATTTTTTGTATTGTCATTGGGTATCTTTGGTTTGGCATCACATGTTTTAGAACTTAAAAAAAACATATCTTCATAACACTCAGGTGTTTTCCATGTCAAGAATTGACTTTGGGCTCCATCTGCTGGCTGCAGAAGGAATTATCATGGAGCGATAACTAGCGAAAATTAGTTTTCCTCCGAAATGCTAAGGTAGTTGTAATGAACGCAGTTAGACAACAGAAATGCTCAGATTGATCAAACTAGTGTGAATGAAGCTAAATGCTTCTCCAGTTAGGTTTTTGATGAGGGAACAATATTAGAACAGGGTTGTGTCCTTTAATGATGAATACAATATATATAGGATGTTAATATGCACAATTAAACCATTAGATAGAACTGCAGAGTGAAATTGTATGAAGAATGGGGAGAGACATTCGGTGTTTGCAATGCAATCAAAGATGCAAACCCAGGCCGTTCACTTTCTAGCACCATTTGCAAGATCATATTTTTGTTATCTGGATAATCATGAAAAAGCTTGAATTTTTTTTTGCAAACACCACCCACCCTTATTCACCACATCCAGCTTTGAAACCAAAGGGTCGTAAACTGCTTCTCAGTCGCACAGAATAAATTTTATAGAGCCAGATTCAGAGCTATACGATCCCCTACATTAACCTCACGGCTACATTAGCTACATTACCTCAGCGATGGAGGAAAGTGAGGAGCAGACAACAGCAGCAGCGGCAGGGCCAGGATCCGGAAAAAGAGGCAACATAAAACACCTGAAATAGAAAGAGACACTTCATTGTTCCTAAACGCACCTGAGCAACAGCAAATTATCAGCCCAGGAAAAGAGCAGACACAAACAGCTTCCTCCTCAAACAGAAGGCCACATCTGTAGAGTGCTATCAGTATATGGGAAATGCAGCGTTACTCCAGTCTGCTACTTCACTTAATCTCAGTAATAACTTCTACTGCAGTGGTTCTCCAACTTTTCTCAGCAACCTACGTTTTTGAAAACAATCTAAACCAGGTCTATCTCAGGACCAAAAATAGTTCAACATAAAATGCAAGTTATACTATACATTTCACGACATGATTATAATTGAGATTTTAATAAGAAATTTGCTTATTCTTCAATTTTACATTTTTGGGCAGGTTTATAATGTTACTTCCTGGTTGGACATGAGATGCAGATGTGACATAAGCTGCGTTCACGTGGTCCTCGGGAACTTGGGAAATTTGGGATAAATGCATATAAACATTCGTACAAGTCAGGAAAAGAACTCGGGAACTCGGGTCAAAAGCTGCTGCCCGACTTCGACACCTGACGCCACCTGCTGTTTGGAGACAGACCAACATCAACTGATATTTTAATTTAGCTTAAACAGTTGAGCTCTTTGACTACACATGACTACATTTAGGGTTTTACTGTCAGTCGTCCATAAGAACAACAGATTTGCGAAAGAAAGACCTTAGAATAGTGTTAGCTATTGGGAAGGCTAACAACAACCAAATGTACTGGCTGAGCCCGTCTTTAACATTGACATTGACATTAAAATCCAGACTTTCCAAGATAAAAAGTATGTTAACGCAAATAAGACCACATGAACGTAGATACACTGTTACTTAGCAACTATATTGTGAACACGGGCCCAAATCCATATAAATAACACAATAGTTATGATTTGACAAATAATAATACTTTATTTTGTTAAATGATTGTTTAAACTTGCCTAAAAATGTGTCACATTCGTGTAAATTGTCTCAGGATTCTTTATGGAATTTGTCGCTTATTGATGACATCACAGAGGGATTCCATTTTAGAACTCAGCGCTACTTTCTATCATTTTCAATGTTTGTTTTTGGACCAAATATACCTACTCTATCCTCTAGGTGTCAGTATTGAAACCTCTTATATGAATTTTGTGTCGTCATAGTATGGGTCCTTTTCTCGAAACCAAACGGCGAGTTCCGGTTGCTTAAAAATGCAGCTGATCCATTCATTCCTTGAATTAGCCGAGTCTCGCCAAAATAAATCAATAATTAATTAGCACAAAGCAAGTTACCGATGGATAATCACAGGCAGCATGCTAAGACCTTGACGTACCATGTAAATACTTCACCTGGAGACATCTATTTGTTTATAAAAGTAAGTGGTTTGTCTCTAAGCTAATGCTAACATACAAAAAAATGTAGTCAATAATGTTAAAATAACACCCCAAACTGAACTAAACTGTTTACAAAAACACTCCACTTTGTATTCTATGTACTTTTATCAAGTGTGTCTGTTTTATATTTAAGTTAAAGAACGTTAGCCTTCAGCTTTGAGACAAAAACACGTAGGTTTCCTGACATGATTACGTCGTCCGTAAAAGTCTTAAACATGCTGCCAGTGATTATCCATCTGTAACTCACTTTCTGGTGTGAAATCTTTTCTATGATTTATTTGAGCAACTTGGCTAATGAAAGGAGCAAAAAGTGAAGATCCGTACTTTGGAAGTAGTTGTGAAAAGGGCCTATATAGGGCCATATAGAATCGTCAGCGCGTCATATTAGGGGTCAGACAACATTTTCCCTTTTCTAATACGATTCCTGGCCAATTATTACCCTTATTAAATACAAGCACATCAATTTCAAGTTGAGTCACACCTAAGTCTTTGTGGAAGTTGTTTTCATGTCGTGTTTTCGGAATAAGTAATAGAAATAAATAAATACTGCAGGCGGCGCTAGCATTGCGTTAGCATTTAGCCCACATCTGCTTGTTCGACCACTTTATAATTCTCCCTGTCTTTGTGACTGTATTTGGCACAATATACGGTATACACTAAACTCAGCGTGTGCTCTTGTAGTTGCAGGGGGTGACAGAGCAGCTCTACATTAAAATTAATTGATTACTTCCCCCACAGATGTCCGTTAGTGGGCGTTCTTTCGGATGACAACTGTATCTTTGAGAAACATTGCTTAATTTATAAGGCAATGAACTTTCTTTGATTGCTGTACCTCTTACTTGGAAGATTATCAACCTTCAGCCTTACGTCGAATTACTCTGAAATATCTCAATACCTTTGTCTAAAACAAAACTGACTAAATTATGGATGAACACATGCACATTTTGGTACATTTTGGCACATTTTTTGTCTTCAGTCCTTGTTTTAGCACAAATATACACCTCTCTCCTCCTTGACTGCCTGTGACACGCCGTGAAGCCAGGAGCACTTTAGAATGACCCCGTTGCTCACCTCTCGCCTGATGGACAGATTAAAGCACCATTAAGTATAATTACTGTTTCACTTGGAGAGCACAACTCATCCCGTCACAAATGGTTACAAATTGTGCCCCCTGCCCTCGCCACGGCTCGCACATCCACAATTTCATTACATTTGTCCTCTTTTCTTACCTTCGACGAGGCTTAACAATGCAATTAAAACACAAAATCTGAAGCATTACAGTTAGTTAGAAAGTAAAAAAGAAAGAGAAAAAGTTCTACCGTTGAATTAAACGGTGATTAGCACAGTGCCTTTACTGATTTGCTTCCCGCTGCTTTAGATAGCTCTAAAATTGTGACGTACATTTGCATTCCATTTTGCATATGATTTTAGGTAGAATATATAAGCAAATTACTTCCATACTTCTTTTCAGCCGCAGTACATTCAGCCCGGTTCTCTTCTGTTGCGATAATCATAAATCTCCTCTTTGTTTTTCTGATAATTACCACAATCAAGTGACAGTTTGTGATGAAAAGTAGAGCTGAGTTATGGGAAGTGAATGTCACACAGAAAATTCCAAATGCAGGCGTAACTTACACGCAAGGAACACCGTCGTTTGACAGTTTAAACTTTGTGAAAATAGTTTGATCTGTCAAATCATGTCTGTTGTGTCACGAGCAGTGCATGGTTGCTATAGGAACAGCCATGGACTTACCTCTAGTTAATGGCTGCGTCCGAATGTCCGAATGTCACTGCTCCCTGGACAGTGGTCATGTCATTTTGTAGTGGAGTCTGAATGTCCAGTACTCAAAAGTTCCCACAATGCACCTTTAAAACTTGTGTCCAACTGCGCCTGATCTTGAAACGGGTTGTACATGATTTTTAAAAAAAAGAATAAATCTGTTTTTCCCCAGTACTTTGTATTTTATATTGTAAAAGCATCTATTCAGGTCAATATGAGAGCACAGCACTTTTTCTGCATCTACTTGTTGAGCGTTTTACTCTCCGCGACACAGGAACTGCGCCGTTAGCATGCTAGTTGTTGTTAGCGGGGAAAAAACTCGCTTTAGTCTCAGAGTGTGGAGAAAAGCACTTATAAACTCATCACGGTGAATGATTTGGATGCTCAGAATGTATTAGGTAAGTGAGAAATGTATGTAGACCGCTGCAATCAGTTTAAAATGAACTAGATTTGTTTTACACTTGTGAAGGCGCTAACGTAACGAGACCCCGCAGCGAGGAGAAAGTAGTGAGCTGAGTGTCAGGGTCGCTCTGTGAATGAGTGCAATGATAAGAGTCTGATAAAGAGTGCAGGAATGTTTAGTGAGTGAGGGTTAAGAGCTCGGGTAGACACTCATGTCCAACCAGGACTTCACCAAAATTGTCAAAACTGGGCAACATTTTTGTAAAATCGTATGCACTTTCTTCTACATCCTTACAACCCCCAAGAGTAAAACTAGTAGGATATTTCATTACTATTCGCTATTGAAATTACAATTAAAAACCTGCATGCTCATCATTTATTTAGCATAATCATATTTATTGCATCTCAATTTGCGATTGGGGGTGGAAGACGTTTTGATCAAGTCGGTATCCACCTTATTTGAATATGTATTTTTAATTACGCAAGACTGAATTTAAAATACTGCAGCCATGAATGATGTTAGTTTGGTAAGTGGGTCAAAATTAAGTATAAGGAAGGAATAAAACTGGGTCCCACAACCAGGCAGCTTGGGAACTACTGATTTTAAGATGATATTTTACTCTGCTCAGCTTTCTGCTCGGTGAAACTGTCTTTAAAATTATTATTTCATTTAGTTTTGATCGTCTCTTTGGGAGGCAAGGCGTGCTTTAAGTAACTGAATCCTCTTTACAGACTTAAATACATCGACATGACAAGTGTGAACGGCCCACATATGAAATACCTCGCACCTCATTTTGATTCCACAAAAAACACAAATCCAAACCATTATTTCCCAGCACATTAGGTGTCTTCTCCCTCATTCGTTCGGCTGTCTCTTCCCGTCAGCTCGATGCTGTGCTCCGACAGGCGCCGGATGCGATGCTGCTGACTTGTTTGGTGCTGCTGTGTGGTCTGTCGCACTGTCGCTCCCATTATGTTAAATGTGGTGATTTGGTGTAGCGCCGGAGCCTGGTGAAGTCTTTTGCCAGCTCGTGAGTGTAAGTGGTACATGTGCAATGCCTTGTAATGCTTTCAAAAGTAGTGGAAATCAAGCTGGCTTCTTATGGGGATGTTAAGGAGATTTTATGTTTTGCTCTTGTCTAGGTGTAGAAATGTTTAGAGAGAGTTTCGTCCCTGGTTTTATTCTTGATTTCTTTTTTTTTTATAGGAGTAACGTTTGAAGCTTAGACTCACTCAGATCATTTTAAATCCTAGATTAGTCCAGATTTAAATTTTGTTCTTCCCTGGTTTAGTCCCCCTTCTGGACAGATTTTGATGTGACTAGTAATAAAATCACAGCGTCTGCTCTTTGACAGCGTTTAATAGAGCTAACCCGTAGGTTTTGTTCTCTAAAGCTAAACATAAGCTAGTTATCCTACTATTTTTACTTTAGCTAGCTAACGTTGCTGATTAAACGACCAATAAACTAGTTTTGGTTCTGGTTTGGCCCTGGTTACGTCCTCTGTTCTGTCAAGCCTGGGTTTAATGGCGCCTAATGCAAACAAACAATCTGCAAAGTGTCACCTATGAAAATTTAGTGGACATACTCATCCCAGCTGCAGACGTATCCTAGTTTACCCCCGTCGTGTAGTTCAGGTTAAGTCCTGGTTAGGCCCTGATTAAGTCCTTACTCTTCCATCATCCATATATAAGAAAACCCAGAGTGCTGCCTAAGGGATTGCGGTCGATACCATCATCCCAGCTGGAGTCTCGGACACAGACGGCGATTTCCCCATTTTTACATCAGTGTTGTGTTTATATGAGCTCCTCTTTACTGTAACCTATCCGTCTCACACGCCTCCTGCCTCTCATTTGGCCCATTATTACACCCGTGGCGAGAACAAACAGTTTCCCTACTTAATAATTCACATCACTTTCATCTGATACTCAGTTACCATGGGCAATTTAGTAGTTGAATAATTTTGTGAAAAATTCATTTATTATCGCCGCGCGTTATGAATCGGGGAGAGCGGGAGAGAGAGAAGCGCCGAGTGGAGTGGCGGAGCGTTTTTAAATTGCGTATTGGAGAGAAGGTAATGTCTTCTAATGTTCCCAGCCATATGCATTGTTTTCAGGGCTCATCGGTTTTACATCGATTCCCACTGAAGTGTTTAATTGCATCATGAATATGATCTAATTCTGTCCTTTTCACTGAAACTAGAGCACTCTGCGCAGATGATGTACGGCCCTGACAGCGGCGCATCAGGGTGTATTTTATATGGAATGTAAATTATAGTGTTAAATTAGCCTGGAAAGATAACTAGCTGGCACGGGGGAATGGACTCAACAGTTTAATTTAGTGTCAAAAGGCCGTGAAGGGATAAATCAGGCGCTCTCTTCTCCACCGCGCCATATTAGGCCTTAATCATTCCTCTTCTTCACCGGCACTTGTCTGTCCTCCAGCTCTCAAGTGCAGCAAGGCTCACTTTTAATGTTGCGAGTCGAAAAAACTACAGGAAACATTTGGATGTTCGTTTCTTATACGCTTTCAGTGAAAATAACATGCCTTTTTATTTGCCGACCTTTTTCTTTTGTCCCTGATGAATAAACAAAGTGAATAGGAAAGGTCATACGGGGAGCATTTGTAGAAGTAAAAACTACAAGAGTACGGCCTTGTAATATTAGTAGTAGCAAGTCACAAAATGAGTTGCTTTAGTAGTATTTAGCAGTAGTAGGAGTAGTAGTACAGGTATCTGACATAAATTATACCTGTATAGGACCTACCTAAGGATTATGTAATTAAAGTATTTGTTATCAATAGTGCTTGTTACTGCAGTTGTATAGCAAAGGGAGTAATAGCAGTGCTTAAAAATACATGTAATTGACTATATACGTACTTTCTGACTAAAGAGATTCCGGTGGCTGCGGCGAAAGCTCTGAAATATAGTATATTCTCACTGAAAAGGCAGATTAAACTGTCCGGACACCCCCAAAACTCAAACTACCCATAGACCATAAAGATTTTCCAAGTTTTGACAAAATTCACACATTGGAACTCCTACTTAGAAACTTCCAGAATCCGAGTTTATCCGGGTTAGACAAATAAATATTGGATAAAGTTTAACATCCGACAGCAGAAATAGTACTTATTATTTTCTCTTTAGTTGCTCTTTACTTTCCACCCAGAGCCTGTGGAGCTGTTCGTGCGCTGCCGCTGAGCCTCTGCAGTTATAACTGTTCTGTGATGCTAATGTTGCTAACGCCTACTCGGAGCTAACATCAACAAAAGCAAAAATTCACCCTCAAACAATGATTTACAACTTACAAATGTAGTTACACTGTCTGGGTTAATAAATGAACTTAATTGGATCCACATTTGTCTGATTTGAGCATTTTCTCGGTTTTTGTTGTTTACTTTGAGTTGTTACAGTATACAAACTCAAACTCAGAACTCCGACCTCAGAGAGACGACTGGAACGCAGGGGTTTTATGTCAACACAACTACAAACCAATCGATGTATTAAACCGTTTTAACATGTTGTACTTCAACCTTGTCCTGGGGGCCGAGGGCTGTCTCCGTCTGGCATTCAAGTGCACATGAAATCTGTCACTGCGGCGCAGCTTTATGCGGCGCTTCCTGTCCTCGAGGCTGGAGTGTCTGTCTGAGTGTCCCCCCTTTATCCACAGCTCTTACCCCCGCGCCCACAGACCCACAAAGAGGCCCGTCCTATCTGCGGGTCTGTGCCCAAAACAAACTTCAGCCGCACCTGGGCAGCACCGCGCCAGTGTCAATGTGAGAACAGAGCGGCCGAGTGGTTCCCAGAGCTCTCGGTGTGGAGCCTTTTCAAAGGTTAAAGAAGTTCAGGGGTGATTTTTGCAGACACAAGTGGGAGACACAGACAGACCTATTACAGACTTGACATTTTGTGACTTCTGCTACATCATGTACTCACAATTTTACTACTAGTTTACCATACTCTCACCAACAGCTGTGACTATTACCACGACTACTACTACTACTACTTAAGGATGTCACAAATCACGATATAAGTTTAGTGTTAAAATTATTTTAACAACATCACAATTTTACAATTATTCACGATTGTGGGCATTTTGAGCCAACAACATTGAAATACTTAATTTTCTCACAAGTATAGCTTTATGAAATTAATTAAATTAAAACGAATTATCAAAGAAACAACTCATGATTATTATTATTTTTTTTAGTTCTTACGATTGTATTGTGACATGAATAATCGATCTTGAAATCTCTACTAATAATACTGCTATTACTACGATTATTAAAACTACTTTTTATATTTAACAATAACAATTATTCAGATGATATTGTGTAAATCCAACAGAAATGTGTTCAAACATATTATGCGTATTACCGTAGTTGAGGTTTAATTATTAAAACACATGGTAAAAAGTGCAGGAATCACCCTTTCTGAAATTTTTACTACATAACTTTTTTTCCTTTCAATTATTAAGCAGCTCTTTTTTATACTCTAAATGATACACTGACATTCAAATTTAGCTAAAAACAGCATGGACAATAAGTCCATTTGGATTTATTTCCCACCTCTACTTGAGTGTGATGACAATGTATAGTTGACCAACCTTTTTATTAGTCGACTAATTATTTAGTTATAAGCATGAATGGAACAACAGCAGAAAGCAGGCATTGAGTGAGTTAGCTGAGGATTTGGAAGTGAATCGGGAGTTTAATCTGCCTTTTTACATATAAATACACGGTTTCTGAGTACGTTCTATATACATACTTTTTTTGCAAGAACTTCCGTGCATTTGTAGTATTGTGAGTGCAGTTTGGGTCAGATACAAGGTCAGGACAATATAATAGTTCATAGTTTTGAGAGCTTTTGCCACGCCATAGTTGACTCATCTCTTCTGCCATTGTAACACTCGGAACAATGGTGTGCCTTGAAAAAATATAATTTGCATAGTTTTAATTGAATAATTTAGCATATTGGTGTGTTCTGAGCAACTTGTTTACACAAAAAGAAAGCAAAACAATCACAATTTCTGAATTTAAAGAACCAGACACAGTGACATGGAATACCAATTAATCGTAGCATTTAAGTCGGTGGTGTGACGTGACTCAAAAAAGATTGAAAAACACCGGACTAATTCAGTCCAATTCAACTTTATTTGTATTACGCTTTAACAACGGCAGAGTTGACCAAAGTGCTGTACACAACAGTAATAAAACCAATGAAAAAATAGATACAAAGTACAAATACATTGTACACTTTAAAAGTCAACATTTCTATGAAAAGCCAAGGGAAAAAGATGAGTTTCAAGAGCTGACTTAAAAGCAGAAAGTGACTGGGCCTGTCAAAGGTGCAAAGGCAGTGTGTTCCACAGTTTTGGGACCAATAACAAGGAATGATCTGCTGACCTGAGAGAGCGCGCCGGGGCGTAGGGCTGAATCAGGTCGGACAGATAATATGGAGCGAGGCCATGAAGGCATTTAAAGACAAATAAAAGGATTCTAAAATCAATACAATAAGAGACAGGAAGCAGTGCAGAGACATTAAAACAGGTGTGATATGATCCCATTTTTTGTACCAGTCAAAAGTCGAGCGGGCACGTTCTGTACACGCTGTGTGAGAGACGTTTGGTTGAGACCAACATAAAGTGCATTGCAATAATCTTGGCGGTTTGTGATAAAAGCGTGGCTTAAAGTCTTAAAGTGATGCCGTGAAAGAACAGGTTTAACTTCAGCGAGCTGACGAATTTGAAAGAAACTAGTAATCGATCGGCAGGACATATTTTCGTCGACCAAGAATACCTTTAGTCGACTACAGCTTTAATAGATAAATACCAGTGCGTTTGACATTTCAACTTGACCTATATTGGATGATGTATTCACATCAAAATGGAGTTTATTATTTGCTGTATCTAAGCTCTGATAAGTTCATCCTTTAGTTGGAAAGTATTGCGTCCTTCCTCCAATACGCAGCCAACCTTGCGCCGCCTCATCAAGCCTCTTCTGTTTGTTTTTATGGCCGCACTTAGACGAGCCGAACCGTGTGAAACGCCGATCCCAGAGTGCGTTCTCCACCTCCTAAATGTCATGTAGTGTGTGTGCGTGTATGTATATATGGTATATATCTGAAACATACTCCAGTGCACAAACAGGGCACTTCCTCATCCTCGCCTCCCACTGTGCTCCTGCCTGACTCTGACAGCTCTCTACAGACAAGGGCCCTTAAACGATCAAGTGGGCCTCTTCTTGTTTTCCTTGTTGTTTTCATCTCTGAGGAGGGCTGAGGCTTTGGGAAGGAATTGGTATGTTAAATGAGCTATGGGAGTGTTTTTCTCTCTCTTTTTTTTTTTTTTTTTTTTTTTACCGAGGAGAGAGAGAGCTCAGTCAGACGAGAATTGCTGCGCTGGGCGTTGGAGGCAGCTGTGAAGTCATTTTACAGGAGAGGTGCGGATTAGCTAGCGCCTCTGAGCCGGAACAAGTCTGTCTGGGAAGGGATGAAGGCTACAAACCATAGATCTAATTCCCGCTCACGCAGCCGACAGCGCAGACACTGGCAGGGCTGTGGAGAGAATTAGCCTCCTATTTGCCGCTCTCACACTGAACAGAGGTAGTAGACAGGGAGGAAGTTGACAGAGCGCTCACTTCTCACACACACACACACACACGCAACCGCACACACTCACGCACACGTCGCACACACACCGAGCTCACCTCTGAACGCTGTCTGCAGGAGCACCACTGATTCTTATTGTTTCAAACGCCGCAGGTCTTTATCATGGCTGACATTTACGTGAATGTAAAGGCTGGTTCCTCTGTGAATGCTGTGTAGGGTGGAAATGGGCACTTACTGGCAATGGTGGAAAGTAATAAGAACAAAAGTAAAAGTACTTAAAGCTGCGGTATCTGATTTTTTGTTGCTGTTGTACATTTTGTGTCATCTCCCTTGTCTTTGTGGACTTTGTGACACAAATGAGGCTGCTGCACACTGTCTGCATGTAGTAATACGGTATTTTATGTCATGTCAAGCTGGAAGAACGAACCGAAAGCAGTGCTCTGATTGGCTGTGCTTGGGTGGTCCATGCCAGTTTCCCCTCACCGTCTGAATTAAAGCTGTCCTAAAACTGGTGAAAAAACTGAAAAAATTATGTGGCAAAGGGTTTGTGAGAACTTGAAATGAGCTAGATCTTGAAAGTATAATGTTTAGGTATCTGTACGTAAATACATTTTACATGGGATATTCTTTACTTTACTTCACTGCATTAAAGAGCAGATATTTTTTACTTTAACTCGACTATATTTTTTAACTGGACTGAACAGCAAAGGTTTAAGACCTACTGCAGTGGCTGAGCATGTCCATGGTGATGTTCAGCCCTTTGTTTTGATTTCAAGTCCCAAATATGAGTAATTATATATGTGTGTGTGTGTGTGTGTATGTGTGTATGTGTATGTGTGTGTGTGTGTGTGTGTGTGTGTATGTATATATATGTATATATATATATATATATATATATATATATATATACACATACACACTTTATTATATATAAATTGATTCAGTCGCTTTTGTTGACCAAAATCCGTCCAATTCCTTATCTGGTTCAGAACAATTGACTATTTTAAAGCGTGTGATCTGTTGTGAAATACTTTTACTCTTTTAACTCAGAAAGTTCCTGTCTCTTCAGTCTTTTCTCGCCGCCTTGACAGAGTTTCTGAATTGCTATAGTTTCGCGTGTTTACGTTTTGGCACACGTAACGTGGAGGGACCACTATAATCCTGTGTGGAGCAGTTTCAAAGGGCATGTCTGGAGTTGGTGTGTGTCTCGCCGTGAGCACCTGTGGCCCCATCGATCGCGTGCTGAACGAGGCTGCTCAGAACCTCATGTCTTTTTAATGTGTGGAATGCCTCTGCTCCAGTCATGTGACAGTCCAGGGGTCAGGGAAGGTTCAGCCTCCCTCACTGAATAACTGTTACTCAACATGACTATTTTCAAGCATTGCGCTGGGACTCCCTAAACATTTAATTACAGGGGCGGAGCTTAGCGTTCTAGTTTTTTTTACATTTTCTTAGCAAATGTTTATTTTTGACTGTGTATTATTTCACTGTTAGGGTCTCGGGGTCTTGTTCACATGTGAGGGAAGGATGAAGTGTGAAGAAGGAGCTGAATCAAAAGGCAAAGCTCTCGATTTGTCAGTCTGCGTTCCTACCCTCATCCATGGTCATGAGCTTTGGGTAATGACCGAAAGGACAAGATCACGGATACAAGCGGTCAATATGAGTTTCTTCCGCAGGGTGACTAGAGAAAGGGTGAGGAGCTCAGGGAACCCAACAAAGAGAATGGATTTTAGGGTAATAATTAGGGTTAGGATTAGGTTTACATTTGGGAACAGTTAATTTGGTTAAGGTTAAGGCTTTGGAACATGGAACGCTTAGTCCCAGATTGTGGAATCTGTGGTTTAGATGTTTTATTCTTCTTTGTGTTGATTTAATGTTTTGGACTGACTGACATCGATTCGTGTTTTCAAACCTGATTTCGATACAAAGGGATATACTGGAATAGGAATACCACAATGATAACAAAAACATTTATTTTTTAGACAATTTTCAACACTAAATAGTAGTACCTCGTATCGGTCTTATACAGGAAAGGTCACATTTTGTCCATTTTATGTGATTTCTTTTGTTAGTATTGACCCTGGCTCAAGTCTTTTGATACCAGTTTTAGTATCGACTAGTATTGACAACTCTAACGTCAACACAATCCATACTTGATGTGTGAAAACTTACTAATTACAAAGTGATGAAAATGACAATTAACAATCAGAATCAGAATCAGAATCAGAAAGGGGTTTATTGCCATTGTCAATGAACAAACTTCACAGACATAGGAACTTGTCTCTACATTACTATAGTATAAAATAAAAATAAAAATAAAAATAGGCATTGCTATGTACACAAGTTTACAGTTGAGTTTAAAGTTGTAGTGCAGAAAGTGATGAATAGTTGCAGTTAAAGTGACAGGTGTTTAAGAAGTGTTCATGAGTCCAACGGCAGAGGGAAAGAAACTATTCTTGTGGCGGGAGGTTCTGGTCCGGATGGACCGTAGCCCCCGTAGCCCCTGCTGAGGGGAGTGGTTCAAATAGACCATGTCCAGGGTGAGAAGGGTCAGCTGTGATCCGACCTGCTCGTCCCAGAGCCCTGGAGACGTACAGGTCCTGCAGAGATGGAAGTCTGCAGCCTTCTCACCTTCTCAGCAGAACGCACAATTGCGCTGTAGTCTCTGTTTGTCCCTGGCTGTGGCTCCAGCGTACCACACGGTGATGGAGGAGGTGAGGATGGACTCAATGATGGCCGTGTAGAACTGCACCATCATCTGCACTGGCAGCTTGGCTTTCCTCAGCTGCCGCAGGTTGTGCATCCTCTGCTGGGCCTTCTTGATGAGGAAGCTGATGGAGGGCTCCCACTTGAGGTCCTGGGTGATGGTGCTGCCCAGGAAGCGGAAGGAGTCCACGTGGTGTGATGGGGGAGTCTGTCATAATGAGGGGGGGCTGGGGCTGTGACTTTGTTGAAGTCCACGATCATCTCCACTGTCTTCTGGGCGTTGAACTCCAGGTTGTTACCGCTGCACCAGGACACCAGCCGGTCCACCTCCCTCCTGTAGTCAGACTCATCCCCGTCCGAGATGAGCCCGATGAGAGTGGTGTCATCCGCAAACTTGATCAGTCAACCAATATAAAGATCAATATGCTTAGATGCCTTAATTTTAGCTCAAATTTTGCTTAGCACGGAATCTTCAATTTAAAGTTGGGCACACATTATAGAAGTTTAAAATATATTTACTATGCATAGAGGGCGTCCGTTCTTAAAGATAGCTTCTTTATCTTTTGAATGTCAGTTTTCTTCAACGTATGCCTTACCACAAACCAAAAGGATTATGAGAGTATCTGTATCGCTACTTGCTTGTGTTCAGAAGATGACTGAAATGCATCTTCATGGTGTCCCCCGATGCGTCCCGTACCCAAACCTCTGCCCTGTCGTGAGCACACTGACCCCATATCAACCCCGGATCAATGTCCTGACCCACATCCACTGTCCCGCTCTCATTCAGATTTCCACAGCGCTACAGCTAGTGCCCCCGTAAACAGATTGTAGGATCTGTTTGGGAAATGTGCTCCTTCCAATTTGGTCCCTGAGTGCGAAGACTTAAATGTTTAATATGACAGGCAAAATGTAGTGAGTGAACTCTATTAGACTGCTGTGTCAATGGAGCGTTTAAAAACCTATCAAAGATTTACAAGTGCTGTTATGGGGCAGTCATGCTATGGCATCCTTACATCGACCAAGTCCTTAAAGGCCATTGTGCAGTATTCTGAGATTTTAAACAACATTGGACAGCTTAAACTAGGTCTATCCAGTATGACTTAAAATAATAAATGTGTCTTGGAAATAGTCAGCGGTTTTGATTCACGATAAGAACACGTCTCGAAAAGATGTGCGGAATTAAAAAACACGGAAGAGCTTCATGGATTATGCCAGGGCTATTCAATTTAAGGCCGGGGGCCAGATCAGGCCCGCCAAACGATCTGATCCGGCCCGCGACCCATCTTCCAAATATTATTATTATAGATTTTTTTTTCTTGTTTTCTGGTTTAATTCTGGGTTCGCACAAGTTTAAAACTGGTTTGCTGGTTACTCCTTTTGTAATTCTGCTTTAGACTTGGTTTGGACCTGGTTTAGACCTGGTTTGATTCTGGGTTAGTCTTGGTTCCGACCTGGTTAGTAGCCTATCCGGCCCAGAGGCCACGGCCCCCTGAGAAATCTGGCCCTCAGGAAAATTTTGCTGAATAGCCCTGGATTATGCTCTTTTGAGTTGTGGAGAGGGAGGCGGACTGTACAGTATTTACCTAATTACGCCGCGCCCACTTTTGCCTCTTTTTTGCCACGGATCGGCACTTCTGTTGAACAAGGGAAAAGTCTCGCCGCTAAAATATGCTTTAAAGTAGATTGACTTATGTGAAATGTCCAAAGTTCATGTGAACCAACAAGTGAACAATGCACCGATTCACTGGGCGGCTTTTTAGTCTGTATAGAACTTATTTTCTCTGGCGGTCGGCAGCCCTATGTTAACTAATACAACCGGAAGGAGGATTACGTGGGATGGCGGCGCTCAGGCAGGCTTCTGGAATAAGGTGGATAATCAAAGTGTGTTAATGAAACAAAACACAACTTCATGTTTATTTTGTCTCATAACATCATGGTTAAAAGCTCACCAAAGAGAAATCAAGATTATTTTGCTACTGAAATTGAATTGAAACAGTTCACTGTTAGTCTCACTACTTACTGTCCAGGGTTTTTGTTTAGTCACACTAAAATGATGGATTTGATGGGTTTCATGGGTTCTTGAGCCAGACCAACATCACATGTTCTCTGTCTGGGTGGGGCATGTCCTCCCCGTGCTAAACGTGGGGCTTCCTCCCACCGTCCAAACACATGCATGTGTTAGGTAAATTTACCCCTAGTGAATGAATGTGAGAGTGAATGGTTGTATGTGTGTCTCTGTCTCTGGGATACGCTCCAGTCACTTGCGACCCCCTAAAGGGAACATCCAGTAGAAAATGAATGAAAAAAGATGACACAGTGGACAGCAAGAAGAGGGTAAATGTCACTGACGACATGTTAAAGTCCCCGGCGGACACTTCTGTGTTTAAAAAGAGGTGTTTGTGGGTCAGGGCTAATGCTCATGCTAACTTTGAGGCATAATTAAATAAAACTAATTTAAATTACAAACTGACATAATCTATAATCAAAAAACGTCACATAGTCTTTATTTCAACTTTTTAATGGTTAGTTACTTCATAGTTTAGATTTTTATAAATGTTAGCATTAGCTGTGGGAAACTGTTAGCTTAGCCAACTGCTGCTGTGCACGGAGCCCATTATCTATAATATTTTTTTCTGTTTTTGAAATGCATGACAGTCTGTTTGATAGTTCTCTCATATATCAGTCGACATTAGGAAAGAAACGTCCTTTTGTTTTGTGTTGTGCCATTTTAACTCTTCCAATTCTCCTCGAACGACTAATTAGTTGCTCTTATTTAAATTATCTTACCGGCTTTCCGAATCCATACTTTTATCATAAGTGCTTGTATACATAGCAGACATTTCCAGAGACAAAGACCACCCTTGTATTAACCTTATTGATCCACAGGGGAAATGACTTACAGGAAAGACTGCCTCTCATACTGATGCATGCTAAACAATATGATCATTGTCAAACAAAAATAAGCCCTGACTGGCATTCTTGTTCTGCATATTTTTTTTGATGTTATAATTGTAACATATTGCTTTGTATTTTAGTGCACATTTGAGCTGTTTCAGTCTGAATTCCTTCTAGCGTAATTCTAAAGCAGGTCAGAGCACATTTTGTAAACCGTTTTCCATTACACATGCCGAGTGAGCATCATGGACGGGCTCAGTGCTTGGGAAGTTCACTCGAGGACAACTCCGACCTGGTTTTCATCTCAACAAGACCACCGTTAGTGCCCCAATCTTTGCTTTAATGGCCACTTTTGATGATGTAAAACTTACCTCATTCAACATCTTGGTGTGTTTCTGATTGTTTAATCCAAATGTTATGAAATGTTTGACCTACAGACAACTAATACATCAATACGTCGATGCAGTTAGTCTTTGGACACATGAATCAATACATTAAAAAAGATTCATGTGTTTTATGCAATTCTATTCATGGGTTATAGGCAGTATATTGTTTGTCTGTTTTAAATTGTTATTTGACGTGGCATCGGTCCTAATATTTTGGCGTTCTGCCCATGGATAAGTCTTTAGTGTGTTTTATTAGGCCTTTCACAAAACTATATTGACTTATTGATCAATAAATGACTTTTTTAGAGGTCAATATTTATCGCGTGTACATTTATTGCGACCTTTTTATTACTGATTTTGCAGTATGTTAACATTTGAGCTGTTAAGGGTGGAATCATTTACATATCCATAAATGTCATCGCTTTTTCACATTACATTATCATTTTTTGTACTGTTAATTTGAGAGTATGTTTTATTTGGACGTTCTTTACTTGGTGTTTTTATGCTTTAGAGTTCAAATATCAGTGGCATAAATTGATGTTCAATTTTAACGTTTAAGTTTGTTACTGCGACCGGCCTGCCTATTATTTGTTTTGCATTTGGGTTGAACGATTTTGGAAATATATCTAGCAATGTCATTGATGTATCACGATTTTAAACACTCCCAGTAGCATTGAAATTTGAGCGAGGACTGAACTGTGAACTGCTGAAACTAACAGTAGAATCACATGCGTTTCAGAACATGTTCAAAGGGGTTAAAAGTGCAGGTTTAGTTGGTTTAAGGACGCCCTATTCAAGACAGGATATTCAGTTGTTTGCAGTAAACATTAACACCTTCATGTAAATAATTGCTTTCCTGAACTGTCTCCCCAATTTCAAATGAGTGTGATTGACAGGCGGATTAACCAATCAGAGAAACGCATGGTCCGTTTGTCTCTACAGTAAACGGCAGATAACGAGTGAATAAAGGGAAATGAAATAACAGAGGACTGAGAAACGGAGCAGATTTCTGCAGAATCAACAAGCAAAAAACCCTAAACTCTGTCAATCTGATGTAAAAGAAGTTAGACATTTTGTTCTGAATGTCACTAGAATATTCGAGAGGAGACTGTCTTTTGCATTTGAGAGACACACTTACTCGGGACAGTCCAACCACAGTCTCTGTTGGACCGTCCCGAGTGAAGAGATTTTTTTATGGTCCAATTTCAGACCTTTTTGCATTTGAACAAAATGTAGGAGGGTCTGGCTAAATGCAGCTGTAGCGTCTTCGAATTGCGATTTAATTTCAATATATGTAGCTCAATTCCAGGTATAGGGTTTGTTTATATATTAGATTCGTCCAACACAACATTTTCCTTTTCATCCAGGCTTGGGACAGACCACAAAGTGCACATTGGCCCTTTGCTGGATTACTGTTATCCACGAAAGCTCCAAAAACAAGCTTTAACACCCCCAGTCCTGTGAAGTTGCTGAACACTTTGACAGTTGAAAGCAGAGGATTTTGCTGTGCCACTCTCACTATAATGTGTAAATACCATTTCTTTTTCTGTCTTTTTTTTCCTTGCCGAGAACTTCTGCAAAAATCAATGCGGTAGCTTTAGTTATTAGAGCAGGTTTTAGGCCCGTGTAAGCTGTGTGGGGAGATGGAGACGTTGGCGGATGGGCCTCCTGTTCTGCCTGTCTCCACCATCACATCGCAGTGCCCAGTAATGAGTTGTATTACATGCTCTGTGGTGGGCATGTCTCGTGTTCGCGCCGCACTCAATCTGCGCGCTCTTTGTGTTGTCTTTGAGAGGCGCTCGGATGAGACGGGGAGCAGAGGGGGAGAGAGAGCGAGGGAGGAGGAGGAGGATGGGAAACGAGGGAGGAGCATGTGAGAGAGAGGGAGTGAGAAGCGAAGAAACATGGTCTGTCAGTGTGCTCTAGTAGCTTTTCGCTTGTTTGGCATGTTGTACATACGCCTGTCATGACAACAAATGTTGAAGTTCGTGGTATTGCTACAGAAAATATCACTATAACTGATGCAGTAACATAAAGCAGGAAATCCTCAATGACATGACATTACGGACCAGTGTCAAAAAAATTTAGATACAAATATTGTTCCAGCGTTTATGTATTGAAGGATGAGTCGATATAGGTAGTAATTTGTTGTGCACCGCTTTGATATAGTTTTATAATGAAACAGGGCAGTGGATCGATGGATATTATTACTTATTATTTTAGTTATTGTGTTGCCACGATACTAACATTTCAAAAATAGAAGAACAATTACACAAAAATTATGACTGCATGTTTATAGAATCATGCAGTATATGATTTTATGGCAAAGATAAATACATTTTCAACTTTACTATATAATATAACATACATTTGTGGTTTTACATTCGTCAAATATTGGTAATCTGCCACAATGACGTGCCACAACAATTTAGACAATAGAGTATTTAAATGCAAAATATGAGTACTTTCTTTGTTGTTATGTGTTATACTGGTACTGATAAAGCTCAAGTATATTTTAAAATTGTTCAGAAAATTTCAAGTATTTTCCTGTTTATGTGATTTTTCAGTTTAGATACTTCAATTTAACATATTTCTAGTTCTGATACAATAGTTTTAGCATTGATTAGTATCTTTCTAAAGCATTTAAATACTTTTGACAACAGCTATTATAAAAAATCTTAATTTGGGGAAAAAACCTATCAATCTTCAGTAATAGTATGCGTTGTAATTACCACACAAAAGCCACTAATGACAATTTACCACACCATTAATTCATGTACTTTCCCACTTTTCACAATATTCAAGGCTAAAACCAACGCAAATGTCCCAATAACAACAGTCCAAACAAGGAAATACAGAGAGAATTGCATCTCTGAAAAAGGAATGTTCAATGTAAATACGATACGGAGACAACATTCACTTTGACATGTCACATTTCAAAAGGGCACTGCAGATGAAGCCTCGGGGAACCATTCCTCGAAACGATTTGCATAAATGTAAATTATGTAAAAACGGTGTGCCTTGACCTGCCAAAAAATATTTCACTGCTAAATGTATAAATTAATGTTCGGATTGCTCTAACACGTTGGTCAATAATTCATCGAGTTTGAGGCACAAAATGCATTTCTCGGGACACATCGGCTAACATAAACTGGACAAAGTTGACTCTTCGCTTCTTATAGCAGTCCTTCATGAATGTTTACACCATAACTCTTGCACCAAAAGTTGCGCGCAGATAAATTTACTCTTTACTTATATCACTGCTTACACCACCTTGCCCTGGATATCACATAATATTACATGAATGAACTTCTCCGCTCGCCTCATTCATCACTCCAGCTCGCATTGTGGCCCCTCGTAAGGCCCGGTGCGGGGTCTGGCCATGGACTTAAGTGATTTTATATGCTCCTTTAACTGGGATCACCTCCTGTTCCTACCATTTTCCCCTGAACGCATTTGCACTTAAAACATACTCTGTAATCTTCTGTTATTTTACATACAAATTGCATCCCGGCCGACGCATTCATCATTGCTCATATCCAGCCCACTTTTAAATGAAAAATGTATTGCAGATGAATAATGGATCCAGCTATAGTATAATTTTGTGTTTCTTGAATATAGTGGAGAGTTTCCTCCTTTTAAACCCTCCCTTCCCCGCTCGAGTGAAGTTTTGGAAAGAAGAGGATGAAGAAAAATTACTTAGTGTTTATTGTTTACCTGGGGTTTGTACAAAATGAAGCAGCGACGAAGATAATGGAGCAGAGACTTGGAGACAAACTGCATTAAACAGACACTCAATCTGCCAAAAAGTGGGGATTTTGTGGCTTCAATATTTAGCGAAGATTTGATGTGATGTGATGAGATTTGGTGGTTATTTGTTTTGGGGTCTTGCCAAATAAAAAAAGTTAAAAGAAAAATACCAGGTGTTGCCCTAAAAAAATGTTTTGGTTTTATCCTGCTTTTGTCCTGATTCAGACTGGAGTTATTCTTGAATAAATTGCCCATAATCCTTGATAATTCCCATTTTAGTTCTACATTAACCCTTATTATAATATTGGTTTAGTCTGGGATTGGACTTTATGTGGTTACGAGTCAATGGAAGTCTTCTGGACAATGTGTTTGAAACTAAGACATTTCGAGTCATTTTCAATTTGGTAATACTGGCCTGAGAAACTACAATTCATACTACACTGAGCTAGACAAATCCTGCCCTAAAGGGAGAAGTTTTAACCTGGAACTGCCCGGTATTTTAGCCTCCTTGTTTGTCTTCCCAACCCTATTGTGATCTGCCTGACTCTCCTTCACCGCTGTTAAGTATCTAATTAGTATTTGATTGGTTTGATCTCTCGCTTGACCAAGGTGTTGGAATAATGTTGTAAACAGAGGGCAGATTATGCTGTAATCCTGGATTTCTGTTCAAAAAGGGATTCTCATTTTTCCACAAAAATCACTTCTTCAACCTTTCTTTCAAGCCAACCCTTCTTCCTGCGTAAAATCTACATCTCACTGTCTTAAATTTGTGGTTTGTGGCTTCTTGGTACTCTCTGCTTTTGCTATTTAATCAATTTTTTTATGGTTTAGACCTGGTTTAGTCCTGGGTTAGAGCTATAGTCCATCTTTAGCCCTGGATTAGTGCTATTCTTATCTGTATGTATTGAGTTGAACGATTTGCAAAAAATATCTGGATTTTGGATTGTGTTCAAAGTTCACATTTAAAACACGTCCAGTTGAATTGATAAAAAAACAGACAAACTATGTTTTTCAGGACATGTTTATACAGATCTAAACGACAGGGTATTTTGTTATTTGATGAGGAAATGACGGCACTTAAAAAAATTGCAACCTTTGCCATTTGCTCATTGCGGCCATTCAAATTGTGATTTTGATTCGATTGCAGTTAATCTTTCAGCCCAATATTTTACCTATTGCTATTAAACAAAAGTAGTTGTAGTAGTAGTTACATTTGCTATAGTAATGTGTACATCTCCATCTTCTACATGTGCTTTAACGCATGTTGTCACCGCGCCACGGTGGGCTGACTTCAGGACATGGCGCATTATTACCCGCCATTCAAAGCTCGTTGTGTCTTAAGTGTTTAGCATGTGGAACGCTGGCTCGGTTTACAGGTGCAACTGTGCTGATCCTGTCCTACTCTTTCTCTTGGGGGTCCACAGCTGGGTAGCCATGTGTTCAGCCTGGAGAATTGAGGTTGAGTACGCTGCCCCCTCTGTCTTTATCTGTAATTACATGCTGAGACTTGGGGAGATTGGGGCAGAACCGCACAAGTCTTCAGACACCTCGGCGCGGGGGAGAACCATGCATGATTCTCTCTTGGGACATCCCGGTGAGTTTGTTCCCTTCCCTCCACGGCCTGCCACTCCCCCCTCCCCATCCGTCGCTCCTCCTTCCCCGCGGGCCTCGCTTTGGGGATGTTGGGGAGCAGACCACTCTGTCGTGCTCTACTTGCTCCTGTCGCTTGGCTGTCGTCCCCAAAGTTTTTTCCGCTAGTTTTTCCGCCGGGAGACGTCCTGACACGGCGCTGCAGATGGGGGGCAGTGGACCGGAGCGGCTGGTGTCACGCCGTGGATGGGAATTCACAGTTGGGATGAAATATGAAAGTGAAACGTCGTCGTTATACATATGTTTGCCGCAGTGTGTTCACGCAGATGCTTTCATGCGCAGACCACTTGGATATTATTTGTGCTGTCACATGAATCATGGTGGTTTTTGGAGTTTGGGTTGGACCAGCATTCTAATCTTGTCTACACTGAAGGGTCAAAAAGCTCTGCAAATCCAACTAATTAACTTTTAATAATAGAGAGATGGATAGGTAGATCAATTGAGGTGTCATTGTAGCTCATAAGTCAATAAATAAATGAAAAGCCCACCATATTCAAGGTGAGTATATGAAGTGCTAATTCTGAAAAGTGAGACTGTGACAAGTTGTTATAAAGTCTAATAAATATGGTTATTATCTAAGACTAATGCAAAATGTTGTACTCAAAGCTAGTGTTTATTTCTGCAACAAGTTTTTACCTAATTTTGGTTGACATCTAATAGCTCTAAGATGAGTTTTTTTTTGATTGTATAGACACATCCAGAAGTGCTCCTTTCATTTACCTTCACCAGACTCTTTCTAACACTTTAAGTGTACAAATTGCTCAGCTAACTAGTTTTGATGCCTGCAGCAATAAATTGTTTTAATCCTCGCTTTAGCCTGATTTAATTGGCCTGAAACGAAACTGTTACTGTTCCAGCAGTCCTTGTGCCATCTGCTGGTGTTCTGCACAAACTTACTAGACAAATCAACACGTTTATTATATAGGACTCTCTTTTTAGTTTTAGTGTGCAGAGTGAAGTATTTTCTTGGAGTCGCATCTTTATCTCTTTCTGTCTGATACAAGATACAACAAATGTGTACAAGAAACAACAAAACTAAAAGTCAAGTCCTGCTCTGGTGGTGCGGTTTATCTTCACTTGTGTGCATATTTTCATTGTTGCATCACAATACAACCTTGTTCCTCTGTCTCTTTCTCTATTTCTGTGCCTGCATCATCTGTAAGCCCGGTGTTGTCTGTATTTGAATGTCAGTGCTGTTGTTTTGATGATATGAGCCAACACTATCAAAGCTGTGCGCGGCGCAAACTGTACTTCAATACAAATGAAAAAGCCAAATTATTCCCAGTCCCTTTGATTCCTTTGCAAGTTTAATCTGTTGCGATCGATAAAAGGATGCATGTTGGTCTAGGGAGTCAACAGCAGTCGGTTTGATGGGTAAACTGACAGCCAAATGGATGGTGGGGGGGAACATTCATCTTTCTTTAGGCAAATTGGGCCGCTAGATCCCAACTAATTGATTGATTGTGTGACTTGCTGATACAATCAAAGCCTGGCCTGATTTATGGCGATAAATCAATTGATGAATACGGTTTTGTGCTGGGACCGGAGGAGGGGACAGGGCGAGTCGTGCATCCGTCTTGTGCCGTCAGGGCTGTGGGGAGAGTGCGGTAATAAGAGCTGTGTCTGCGGCTGACATTTACTGAGAGCTCGCTCCGACCTGCTCCAGATTAACCTCCACTTGTTCTCATAAGCGCCACTGATATTAAAAGATGGGCCGCGGCTCTCAGCGAAAAATGAAGTGTGACTTTTTTCCCAACGCCGTTTGCATACATCATTAAGCCAACAACAAAAATCAATGTGCATTCCAGAATCCACACAAACACATCTTGAGGTGCGTAATGCGCGAGGCCGTTGTTGACTCGCTCCAGATTACATTTAGCCCAATGTTTAAAGGTTGATTTACAGGAGATGGAGTCCACACGGTGCGGAGCTGTCTGCTCTGCTCAGAATATGAGATGGAAGTTAAACAGTGCGCGCGATGGAGAAGCCCTGGTGTGTGGGCAGTGTAGCATCAAATAGATTGTGTTTCCTCGCGTGTAAACGTCTAATGTGTGCGCTTTGACACAGATGAATGTAAGGAATTTGCTGTAAAGACTTTACGGCCCTTTTGAGAGACGTGGCTGTGGAGCGGCAGAGTGGAACGGTGCAGTCTCAGAGCAGGAGTGTGCCCACAGAGGTGCACACACATCTGAGCAGCACACACACACAGACTGCAGACTAAATCAGGGCTGCACAAGTGCTTACACATGCACACATGTCAAGCGCCGCCTCGGAGGGGAGCTACATCAAGTGTAAGGCCGGTCTGGACGTGAGGGACAGCTTTTATTTGCTTTGGGTCAGAGATGGCCACGCTGACGATGTGATGAGAATCATCTCAGAGCTGAAGTAATCCTGCTGCTGCTCTAGCCTTTTCTTTAAAATACGAGGAGAGCCCTGTTGTGGCACAAAAGGGCGAATTATAGCATGATTCATGTTTAAACTGGCCTTTCAAGTGCGTCTCCTCCTGCTCTGAGCCCAGTCTTCTGCCAAAGCCTTTGTGAAAGAGCTCAAAGCCTCTGCTTGTTGTCAGCATCGTTTATTCCCACTCTCACCGCTCTATTTAGATTCATTTATTTTTGGTTCAAATGCTATAAAGTGGAAGTGCGATACAAAGGAGTAGGTAGCTCTCAGACAGGTGGCCCAGGCTCATGTCGCGAGCCCCTTGGGCCCCTCTAACACAGTCTGAGTGAGAGGAGGGACCTACACAGGTGGTGTGAAGCGCAGCATCTCTGCACACCTGAAATATTCAGATTGTTCTAGCGGCGCCGCTTTGATCTCGCTGAATCGACATGGGAGCAAGCGAGCGAGAGGAGAAAACAACAAAACAAGAGGAAGAGCTCACCTGAGAGTCGGCACATTGACATTTCTTTAGAGAGAATAAACAGCACAGGTTAGCATCAGCATCAGCAGCTCTGTGCGCACACAGGTGAAAGTGGGCCAGGATGCACTATGAAGACTGTAGTACTGAAGTACTGACCTCAATGGTGCTGTTCTCAGTACATTACTATTTACCACATTCTAACAAACACTGTCCCCAGGTTCAGTCCTGTTTCAAGTGGGCTGACTCAAAGTAATCCACTGCATGATGGTGAAATTCTTTCTATTAGATCTAACTTCTTCTAACTTTATTCAAGCTCAGCAAGTGACCATTCAAACAAACGTGGCTCTTGAGGTTGTTGGACCTCCCTGCCGATCGCGCCGCTTAAGCTGCTCTCGGAGGTGATGGTGTCTCTGAGCAGGTTTCAACCCACTAGCCTGCTAATGAATCATAGGACTGTGCAATTAGTCAGCCCGCGTGCAGCCCACAGTGACAATAGACACTCTGATTGTGACCACAGTTTGAAAGGAGCAGAACAATGGTCGGCCCTAATGATGATTAATAAGATGTTGTAATTGGCCTTGGTTGGGAGCATTCAGTCACACACATGTAATTTGAAGTTTCTAATTGGAGGACATTTAAAGTTATTCATTGGATTTTGAGCTGAATTCTGGGTTGCTTTTAACTTATGTTCATGATACCACTTTAAATGGGGCATTACCCAATTCTGATTGTTCGATTTTAGAAAGGTCGGATCTTAGGTGGGCTTCAGGTCCAGTTGGAGATGGGGAACTAAGCTAACTTCACTCATTCAAAGAACATGCATGTAATGCCGTAGTGGCGTAGTGCTCAGGAGTAGGGCGTTTGGTCATTTAGTCGATTAATCAGTCAACTACACACTTTTTATTAGTTGACTAATTATTTCATTAGGATTATAAAGATTATAAGTGCAACAGTAGAAAGGAGAAGGCAGTGTGAGTTAGCTGGAGTTTGTTTGAGTGACTGATCCATTCATTCTGCTTGTTTTGAAAAAATTGTTGGTATACTTTTTTTTTGCTATTGAGCAAATGTACACAGTTTTATGAACTTTTGTATGAATTTTGGGACAGATATATGGTCAGACATACACTGCCTGTCCCAAAAAAAGTCGCCACTTGGATTTAAATGTATTTGCCTAGATGCCAGTGTGTTTGAGAAATGTCAAATCATTGCCATAAAGCAGAGAAAACATCTAAGGAGAAGCAGAGACTAATCTACTACAGATCTGAACCCCAGTGAGAGTGTTTGGGACGAGCTGGAGAAGGCTTTGTGCAGTGGTCACTCTCTCACATCATCAATATCTGTGTGAGGAATAATGCAACACTGGATGGAAATAAATCTTTTAATATTGCAGATGCTCATTGAAACGATGCCACAGCAAATGTGTGCTGTATGAGTATATGGAATTTTCAGTTTTCAGAGCTCTTCTAGCACTAGGCTTCGCTCCTGTTTAGTCAATTAATCGATGCAAAGGACATGTATTTATTTACTCAACCAAGAAGTTTATTTTGACCCTTATTACGATACACATTTGCACCAACCCGTTTCCCCTCAAACCAAAATAGAAAAGTCATTTATAACGTCTTGAAATAGTTGTGTGGACATGTTACCAGATTAACAGCGAGAACGAAACGAAAGAAATGTGCAAATGCGAATTAAAGACAGGGGTGTTGACAAGTAGGCCGCGCTTCCATGCATCAAAAGCGCCAAAAAATCTCTTGGAGTGAAGTGCGCTATGACGAATAATGGCTGACAACGGCAGTCACACCTTTTGCTGATGCTGTAGCGCTCGCTCCGTCTTCTTGTGTAGAAGATTTAGCATGCCGTTTGAAGACAGCCTGACTGACTGGGGATTAATTATTTTGGATGATTTATCAGACTTACGCCGACCAGAGTTTAGAGAGGTGTCAACGTGAGATGTTATTTTCCCGGTAGGTTTAAGCCCTCAAAGATCTGTGTACGCCACCTACTGTGTGTGGTTATGAACAGAAAGAGGGACAGGGCTAAAGGCTGGACAGAGGGAGTGTATCGTAAGAGGATCGCAGCAATAGATGGGGGACAGTTTTATTTGTTTTTTTATTGAAGGTGAAATCGTGCATTCAATACTAGACAGGCAGGGATAGAAGAGCTACAAAAAGTGTTCTACTAAAAATACATTGGCAATCAGTTAGACAAATTTGACAAATTTGATTGGACCAATTATGCTGGACTATATGTTTATCTCTCTGTGTCTTGTTCTTTGTTTTTAGTTTGTTTATATAATAATAAGCAGTTTTTCAATGCTTATAATATAAGCATAGAAAAACAACAACAAAAAATGCTATTACTTGTCAAAGTTTAAGATAGGGTTGTATCGGAAATCAAGTGATGCTATTCATCAATAGATACTACTACTGGAACTGGAAGCATTGATACAAAAACAAAAAAACACACATAAAAAAGGACTTTTGCTGAAGAGTTTAAGAATTAATTAATTAATTACACGAAGTAATTCAAAGTGAGGAACAGAACAGGAAAAGATGCACAAAACAAACAAGTAATAACAATAATAATCACCATAAAACTAGCAGTATAAGACCACATGGTAACAAAGAAAGTACACTTATTTTGAGTTGAAAATTACAGTCTATTAGAGTGTTTTTTCTCTTTTCTTTGTGGTGTCAAAATCGGCGGCTTGAATTTCTCTACAGAGATATTAAAGTGTACCTTAACGTAAAGGTAAAACATGTTAAATACATACTGCATGCACAAATCAAAAGTACCAGTACCACTAACTATTATTATTAGAAGTGCTACAACTAAGTACTTTCAAACTTTCATAAAACATGTAAAAAACAAAAATGCAAAGTAATCCTTCATGAATACTGTACTTCAGCTGTATTTGTACGTTTTATGACATAAACAAGCGCCCTGTCTGTTTAAATGAGCTTTTAGGGCTGCACAATCACAATCTAACTCGCAATATGAATGGACCCAAGTACCATCATTTCATCCATTTATTCTGCACTAAAATGGCACTGAACAAACATGTTCTGAAATGCATATGATTCTTGCAGTTTGTCAGTTCATATTTTGGTCTTTTTGTCAATTCTCCTGGACAATTTAAATGTGCACTGAGCGTTTTGTACTTGTTTTCCAAACTATTTTTATCTACAAATGGCAAATAGACTATACTAAATGTATTTAGTTATAGAATATTGAATACCTGCATGAAATATATTTTGTGACATTCTGTTACTTGGTCTAATTAGAGAGCAGTTTTCTGAATACTTGATACAGAATTATAGGCAGTGCAACAGCTAAAATGTGTTTCTTTGGTTTAACCATCCTAATTTTTGTCCCGTGAGCTTTTGTTTTGCTCAAATGAACTTTATAGGGCAAAATGTAAAGTGAAAATAGTTTCTCCGTTGTTGTTGTTGTTGTTGTTGTTGTTGTTGCTGCGACTCTGCAGAGTTTAGCTAACGTTAGCTTGTTTGCTAACGACAGTTGGAGATTTAAGACACTTCAACTGCTGCATATCAATTAATTTCCTCAACAAATTTACTCAAAACCATCTTATTTAAGGAGAGAAGTAATGAATTTAACTTACGTTCTCAAAGCATGTATCAGTGGTAACTGAGCGTAGCAGCAGTGTTCCTGTTCTTTATCTGGTTTTCTACAACTATCTTTTTAATTTTATTCTTTTAGATGTCATGTACAAACTCAATATTTAACAGACGTGTAGACTTTTATATTTGCTGTTAGATTCTAGCTACTCTTTCGCTTTTTAGTTGTGTTTTGTGCTCTTACAGCAGTAAACATTTACTTTCTCATCATTGATTCTCATGAATTGATTCTTCAGAATAATGTGATCTCATCTGCATAACCTCTGGGGGTCAGCCTTATGTTCCCCGAGACCTGGGTTAGGGTTAGGGTTTGGGTTAGGGTTATTTACTGCTATATTTTACGCTGTAAAACCATACATTTATGCACAACGATTGGGGATATGGAATCTGAACTTGTAACCCATGCTATAATTTGAGGAGGTACCTATGTTCCCCTGTTCATAGAAAACGGGGGAACATAGATACTGGGGAACATAGGTACTGGGGAACATAGGTACTGGGGAATATAGGTACTGGGGAACATAGGTACTGGGGAATATAGGTACGCACCAAACCTCTGCACTTTCACATTTAGTTCGTGTCAAAACACGACATATGAATAAAAGTTTCACAGCTTTTTATGCATTTATTCATAAGATCAGAGAACCTTTATCACAAATTAGAAAGGAAAGTCACTCACTATAGGAGCTTTATTTCCCATTTTTCTCACTTATTCAGTGCAGCTTGAAGCCTAAATTGTTTGCTGAAATGCTTAGAAAAGTAACTGTATTCCGAACACCACCAAATTAAAGAGTAATGGAATACAGTTACTCAAAATGCATATTCTGAATGTATATTTTGGGTTCATGTTTTCAGTTCCCAACACAACATAAATCCCAAATCTAATACTTGTCCACATGGTTCAGCCCTAGTAGCTGTGAATTGGGTCAGCGGTGTCGTGCCCTCCTCAGAGCGAGAGTGATGCCGGGCCCGTCTGTGCCGAACATATGGAGCTGGATGCAGGTGACACGGCCCCGGAGCGTCTCTGTCAGGGGCCGCGGGGTCGCTCGGGTCACACGCTCCTCCCGCCCGGGCCCCACGCACTGTCTGGCCGTCCCGCGCCTCAGACCGTCCCGCCGCGCCGCCCCCAGCCTGACGACACTTCAGCCCAGACGCTTTCCCGTGGACCTGGGCCAAACCGCAGCGGTGAAGGCGCAGGGGGAGGGGGTCCTGCTGCCATTAACAATGTGCAGGCCAAACCAGACTGCAGCGATTGGACGCATTGATCGCTCGGATTTGATTTATTGATCAGTGGCTCTCTCTCTCTCTCTCTCTCCCACCCCCCTTGCCTTTTCTTTCATTCTCCTCCCCCGTCTCACCCCCGAACGTCTCGACTCTCGTGTGCGGGGCTAATCTGCGACGACTGTGGACACGGAGCGGAAAATGGCAGGCGATAAGGAATGTATGAAAAAGAAGCTATACACTTATCTTAATCACACGCGTGCACCGGCGCTTGGACACGTGCACGCCGCTGTCCGAGTGCGTGTGTTTGCGCGCGCGTGTGTGTGTTGCTCCTTTGTGCCGGGCCTAGCGTGCGGCGGTGGGGGTGTAGGCGGTACAGTCACCAGGCAGAACAGAGTGGATCTATAAATTGATGGAATTCAAAGCCTCCAGCATCGATTACCATTACAACAAACAGCGGCTCACAGAATGTCTGATTATTTTTAGACAAAGATTGTGTGCTCTCAGCAGCTATTCTTGCTGATGCTGTCACACTCTCAGACATCTGCCTATGATTGCAATTAGATGGATACAAAAAGAAAAATAATACCCCATCTGCATTTTCCCCTCTCTCGCGCTCCACCTCCATTTTTTCGCTCTTTAATTTGTGCTGTCCAAGCCCGCTGCACACAATAGTCATTTGGGCTCTACCTCATTGCAGCAGTATCTAGTGAGAGTTTTCTTTTGCTGCTTCTTTTTTTTTTTTTTTTTCACTTGTCAACATTTTCCTCCACGGGTTGTCTCTGTGAAAGGCCAGAAAATAGCTTACCACTACAGATGTAATCAAGACGAGCTAGGTTTAATGAATCAATGTCAAATCTACTCGGCACAATGCATTAGTGAGTCCCACATTTGACTAAAACGCGCACACAAGCGGCACCACTTAAGTCCCTGTGCTGTTGTCTAAGACAATAGACTGTGCTGTTGAACCTGCAGTTAGAGGACGCCATGTGCTGCTTACAGGTCATACCTATAGTTAATTGTACATCATTACTAACATTGAAACGAGGAAAAGCAAAGTTGTAGTTGTATTGGTCAAAAGATACTAGTTTTTACTGTTGTACCTAGTTACAGGGCAGTAAACGTATGCAAAACTAGTAATGATAACACGGCCAGGTATCCAAATACACCGTTCCCTGATACAAAAGGTGTTGCTGAAAGTAGGATTCGGACCAAAAGAAATGTGTATATCTGTCCGATTTTTAATTTAAATGTGTCATTTGTCTTTTATGATAATGTTAGAGGTATATGAATGTAACTTTACTGTTTGGGCGTCCGCCTGCCACTGCTTGTCTTCATGGGGTTGTTATTGGTTTGAGTGAAATGTTCCACTGTATGGCATTAAACTAAAATGTCCCGCACTTAGCACTCAATTGCAGATGTTAAAAAAAAAGCACATTGTACAACATTCTTACTGTGAGCTGCATAAGTTAAATGCCCTTCTGTGGAACATTCCTGGCAAAGCGATATTATCTCCATAGAGACAAACAGATGGTGGACCCTCCACCTGCAAAGTTACATAGAGCACCTTTAAAGTGCATGTGACAGGTTAGACTACACATTTCACTAAAACATGTTAGAAGTAAGATTTGACTAAAAACGTGCCTATTTGTCCCCAGTTTTATGATGTTTGTAAAGTTTATAATGTCACTTCCTAGTTGGACTCGAGCAGCAGATGTGACATAGGTAGAGGTAATTCCACAACTGTTACCTAGCAACCGTACTGTAAACAATGGCCAAAATCCATTCAAATTACACAATAGTTATGATTTGACAAAAAACACCTAAAAACACCTTTATTTGGAAATTGTTGTTTAAACTGGCCAGTGTTCCAGCATTTTCAACTTTTATTTAAAAGAATTGTTTCTTCACAAACTGCAACTTCAATTATCCCGCCAAACAAAGTCAGTCATAATTCTAAAACAGGATAACCTGACATATGCACTTTAATAAGACAATGACATCTGTATGTTGTCTGGAGCCTTGTTGTCTGAGCACTATATTATTATCATTATATTTGACTTAAGAATCTTTGTGCTAGATCAAAAAACATAATTTCCCTTCGTTATCTGATCACCTCATGTCTCCAGCTCCATTTTTAAGCCCCCTCTCCTGTCGCCCCGCGGCCCCAGACACAGCTCCGCCCCTGGGGGAAACTCATCAATTATGGCTGGGTCTTTGACTGGCAGAACCTTAATGACAGGAGCCGGCTATTGACCCGACTGCCACACTCTGAAAACTCGCTCACAATCACAGCCGTGTTTAAATCCCGTCAAACGATTCCTGACCAAGTCTTGTGCCCAGAGAGAGATTTGAGGTCCACTGTGATCCGTGCTTAGAGGGATCATTTTACGTTCACATGCAAATGATTTCCTCAAGTAAAGAGCTCGACATAATGGAGCCGAGTGGCTATACCTGGACTGGCCTCGGCTGTGTCTGTTGTAGGGCTGCACGTGAGCTTGAGCTGTATTGTTACCCAGCATTCACAAACCCTAATTCACATGCATTCATTTTCAGTGCGTGGATGGCTTAAAAACTACTTTTTCAGATGGCCAAGTGAAGCTGGGGTGGACCACCCAAGCGCAGCCAATCAGAGCACTGCTTCCAGCTCTTACTTCCTGGTTGAGGATGAGATATAATACTTTATTATTAACTGATACCCCAGCTTTAACCAAAAGTATGGTAGGGCCGCGAGCACCTTCTTGAGGGCCGCAAAATGAATATATATAATAGATGAACGTGTGAATGGGCCCCAGGTTTCTTTGTGATGAAAACGTCGGGCCCTGAGTATGAAAAGGTTCCCCAGTTCTTTTTGACAGATATTGTAACTCAAAACACCAATATGGAAACAATGATTCCTTAATCTAATGAAGCTTACTTCTTTTAATCGTCATGTTTCATTTGAAAGGTTTGACCAGGAGTTACCCATCACTTTTTTTCGCTACAACTATTGCAGAAGTCAACGTGCTGCCCCGTTGTCTAAGATGGATCACGTCTGAGAACTCTCCAGACAAAACTCGGAAAAAAACAGAGTAAAGTTCCTCCAATCAGGCGGCGGAAGCAGTCAAAGCAGCTAACAGTGAGTTCTGCTTGACTTCTCCTGCAGAAGACAGACATAGTTTCATTTGACGGGCTGTTGGCCAGGCTCCCCTCCCTTTTAATGGACTACAAACTGTGGGGGTGCGTTCAAAATAACACCATCATTATAGCAACAATGTTTGCCGTGCATTACAGCGTGAGTCCAAAGGCAATAAAAACAAACAGAGGAATTAGCTGTGGAAATGATCAAGGGTTTGTGAAGGCAATGGGTTTCAAAATCTATTATTATAAAGTAAAGAAAGGGAAAATGCACTGTAGTGGATGTGGATCACTGCTGGATTTGTTGTCCTTTTCTGACAAACATTAGTAAAAGTACACTTAGTTGTCCTTATATGGAAATTTGTCTCACAATTTCTCAACATATAAGCTCAAAGACAATGTAAGACAAAATGTACATTCACTTCTCAAACTGCGTCACAATAAAAAACTAAACCAAAATCAAAATAATGCTAAAGATTTAGGCCTAAAATAATTGATGAATAGAATTTTTTTTACATTCTAATGAGCAGTAATCCAGTTTTTTTGGCTCCCGATCCAATACCGATCTCCCATCCGATACAGATCTTCTTTGTTTTATTGTTTTTAATACCCTCAGGTTTTGTCAATAGAGTCTGTGCTTTTATGCATAAAATGCATACAAAAGAAGAATACAATGCTGAATTTGGCTGCAGTTTAATGAAATCATTAAATCACCCGCAATGTTTTTTTCACCATATTATTTATAGAGGACATTAATATGCACGTGAACAAGTTAGCACACAGTTTAGCCCTTGCTCTGCTTGTATTTCACTCTTAAGGCTTCCGTGAAGACATCGCAGACTTAAAACAAATACTATCTCTATCCTTAAGGATGTATTTAGCTGCGTCGAGCCTCTTCAGTCAGTGTTCATGGTGCTCTGGGCTTAGCCGTAGCATTAGCAGAGACGGCGGCGCGTGGAGGACGTACTCATTCCGATACATGCTGATACAAATACCAGAATTGGACATCCCAAATAAGCAGCTCCTGAGATATTTCTGGTGTATATGGTGAAACCCTAGCAACCACAATGACAAGCAACCGTTCAATGGGTCATTTTGTTGTGCATGTATTATGTATAAACCCGAGAAAGTGTAATGGTTTAACACAAACACAAATTATAAAGCTTAGACAATTGTTTCTAAATGTATCGGAATTAGATTTTTATTCCTTCTTCTCGTGTTTTAGTGTGATTTGTAGTCCGTCTCCCTTTACGCGTTCATGTTCTGCACTTGGTCTTGCAGTAATCTGAAATGCACCTCTTGACTTCTCCTCTGTGTTCTCTTGATTATGTCTTAAGTACTTGAGAAATCCGCCGGCGCCTTCTGGAGGACTGCTCTGTGCCGAGATTAGCCGGCGTGGCCATTTGAATCTGGCGGAGGTTGGACTCCGAAGCCTTCTCTATAATCTCCACTGTCTCATCCCCGTTCCATTGTACTGGGGAAAACTGGAGTTCAATCCCATTCACGGACTGGATGACACTTTGACCATAAGCCATGCTGCTCGGGGGGAAACTCAAACACTCACAATCACTGCAGCCACTTGAAATATAGTCTTTTTAATATGCCGAGAATCATCCCATCTGCTCTGTATCGCATGCTTTGTTTGCAGAATCCTTCTTACACATGTTACAAGAGTGTACTGGCTGATTGTAGTGAACTGTTGTCGCAAGCAGTCGCCGTAGTACTTATGCTAGAGTATAGTTGTCAATGTGATCCTCGCAAACACAAGTTTGGAACTCAACACTGTTAATATATCTTAAACATTTGAGGTCTTGGATGAAACTTTCCTTAATTTAGGGATTTTCTGTCATTTGTCCATACCATAAGAGCGACATATTTGTGCAAGAAAGACCCAGACACTACTATTTACTTTATTACGTTAGCTAACCAAAGTTAAACTTATACAATGTTTTCCAAAATGATCGAGTTTAGCTTTTGAGCAGGCTTAATAACGGCGAAACCTGACTCTATTAATCACTGTTATAAGAGGAGACTCAGGGATTTAGTGTTGACATCAAAATCCCGACTTTCCGAGATAAAAAGTCCATTAATGCAAACAAGTCTGACTTCATCTAATCCTCAAACCCGAACACCCGAGGACCACATGAACGCAGCATTAGTCGCAGTTGCAATAGTAGTGTATTGTAAAAAATGTTTATTTTGAATACTATGTAATCCTAAAATGTTCCTGTTTGGGGGCCATTTTTGAGTACTTTCTGCCATGTAAAAAGTGAGAAAATGTGTTGTTTTGCATTGTTGATTACCTTGGCAACGGTAAAAATTTGTCATCACTCTGAAACCTACGGGTATATAAAAAAATACTTTGAGGATACTTTTGTGATTAAAAACGTCGACACCTTCTAAAACGTCCCCTTGTTTTGTCTTAAAAAAACAATAAACTTTCACTGTTGCAAACTGTGATGAAGCTTATGCAACCTTTTATTGAGTTACATCATCGCACTTAACGCATTAACCCTCTCTCTAAATCTCTCCGCCCTCTGGTCTTTGTCAGTCGTGGGACTTGAACCGGCAGCCCTTCAATTAACAGCCCACTTCATGTCCGTCTGCCTGCGCCTCCCCACAGGCTCCGCGCTTCAAGTTTCATCCTCCTCGCTCCACATTTTCCCCGTGTGATGATTTATTCAATTGCCTTTAAGTAAGACCGCACATTAATTAAAACACGGTCCGTTTAATTTGCAGACTTCATATATAAATGGTGGAAATCGAATCCCTACTGTCAGTTTTCTATTGTGTTTGCTGGTTTTGAAACGGGGACAATGTGAATGTTTGTTTCGAGGCGTGCTTTCTCAGTACAAGAGAGTAGCGTTTTTCCTGTTCGCTGAAAGACTCGGGAATTGGATGACGGGTCGATAATATCGGATTTGTGGATGGCGTGCGGTGGTGGGTGCAGCTGAGTCCAGCATGAATGCATCGGATACATTGTCAAAGGGTGGAGTCTGCTGCAAGGAAATACTAGAATACTTTTACTTGAGTTATTTCAGATTTGACGTATATTATTTGATATTGTAGAAGAGAAAACCATACTTTATGTGTTTGTTACAAGATAAAACTGACATTTGTCTACAAGGCAAACATCATCCCAAACCCCTCCAGACAATGCAGATTATAGATTATATTTCAGGTATACATAACCGACCTTGTGCGGCATGATGGTTAAGCTATAATTGTACGTAAGACCTCGTGAAAGTTTTACACTAATGAAATTCATCATGTCTCCTGGTTCAATACTTACTGCACTTTTGAATCACCGTGTGATGTGCAGAAATATCATTTTATTCTCTGATTTGATAGTTTATATTTTTAATAAGATGTTTTTGTAGAATATTTTACAATAAGCAATTTACTCGATATAAGAATGTTGCCAATTTTCAACACTACATTCACAATATAATCTAAATTCGGATAATTTATCCATCTCGCATATGTTCACAGTTGTTTTATTTCATTTTTCTTTTTAGTGTTAGACTGCCAACAGTTGATGTAGTAGAACCGGTAGAAATGTATGCAGTTTAAGTTTATTGTGGTTATGATTGTTGTGATTGTTACGATTATTGTGGTTATGATTGTTGTGATTATTGTGGTTGTGATTGCTGTGATTATTGTGATTATTGTGGTTATGATTGATGTGATTGTTACAATTATTGTGGTTATGATTGTTGTGATTGTTACGATTATTATGGTTATAATTGTTGTGATTATTGTGGTTGTGACTGTTGAGATTATTGTGATTATTGTGGTTATGATTGATGTGATTGTTACGATTATTTGTGGTTATGATTGTTTGTGATTGTTACGATTATTTTGGTTATGATTGTTGTGATTATTTGTGTGATTGGTGTGATTGTTAGCATTATTTTGGTTATGATTGTTGTGATTGTTACGATTATTGTGGTTATGATTGTTGTGATTATTGTGTTGTGATTGTTACGATTATTGTGGTTATGGATTTGTTGTGATTGTATTGATTATTGTGGTTATGATTGTTGTGATTATTGTGGTTTGATTGTTTGTGATTATTGTGATTGATTGTTGTGATTATTGTGGTTCTGATTGTTGTGATTATTGTGGTTGTGATTGCTGTGATTATTGTGATTATTGTGGTTATGGATTGTTGTGATTGTTACGATTATTGTGGTTATGATTGTTGTGATTGTTATGATTATATATGGTTATGATTGTTGGTGATTTTGTGGTTGTGATTGGTGTGATTGTACAATTATTGTGGTTATGATTGGTGTGATTGTTACAATTATTGTGTTTATGATTGTTGTGATGTTATGATGTATTGATTGGTTATGATTGTTGTGATTGTTACTATATTGTGTTATGATTGTTGTGATTGTTACGATCATTATGGTTATGATTGTTGTGATTATTGTGGTTGTTGTTGTGATTATTGTGGTTATGACTGTTATGATTGTTACGATTATTGTGATTATGATTGTTGTGATTGTTACGATTATTGTGGTTATAATTGTTGTGATTATTGTGGTTATGATTGTTTGATTGTTGTGATTATTGTGATCATTGTGGTTGTGATTGTTGTGATTTATTGTGGTTATGATTGTTTGTGATTGTTGTGATGATTGTGATTGTTGTGATTGCTGTGATTGTTGTGATTGTTGTGATTGTTGTGATTCCTGTGATTCCTGTGATTATTATGATTATTATTTGTATTAAGAGTTGAAGTAGTATTTGCAAACAACATTTAGAGTACTTGTACATTCAAGTAGCTTTTTACTTGGCCACATCTTTTCCTGTTGAAATCTATGAATAGCCGATGTGCTGAGACCTTAATGACTTTGTTTTTTGTTGTTGCTGCCGAATTGAAAATCATTGCGGGATCTATAAATCCATGTTTTACCTTCGAGAAGGACTGAAAAGATGGAAATAGATTTGACCCGCGTTTCGAATGAGGTCCCAGTCATGCTTTTAAAATCGCCTATCGAGTTTGCCGTGTTGTTTTTGAAGACATTTGTGCATTTCCTCTCTCCCCTCTCTCCCCCCTCCTCTCGCCTCACTCCATACCCGGTGTATCGATTACTTCAAATACTGATTATCTAAAAGGCCTCTGCTACTGTAGCCATTGGATTTATTTGGGCTTAATTATTTATGGGCCCAGGCTAGCTGTAAGTACTACTGCTGTGAGATCATGAAGGATTACATAGTTAATATTCAGCAGTGTATTTTTATTTATGTGCACTCCAGAGCGTTACGGGACGAGCTTTGGCCAAGTGCCCTCTCTCACTCTACTGTATCATACTGTAAAGTTTTACTGACAAATAAAACGGAAACTTAAAGATTTTTTATTAGATTTTACTTTTTATGCTTGAGCGTAGAAGTGATTCCAATACTATGGAAAGGCCCTGGCTATAATAATGAGGATAAAAACAACAAAAACGTCGTTATGAATTTTCAACATAACATAATAGTAGTTTCTTTAATATTTCCTTATAGTTGTACAAGCTCTGATATATAGATCAAGATCATTCTAAAACTATTGCGGATCGGTCCAATGTCCTATTTGTGTGATTTTGTTCAGTATCAATACTAGTTCAAATTAGTATCTTGTCTCCATATTAGTTTTATTATCATTACTCTCTGGGTATCAATGTTTTTTGACAAACCAATGACCTGAATGTACGATTTGTGTTTTAATGATCTGATTCTGTTCAAAGTGCACATTTTAAAGGAGACATACTACGCTTTTTCCCCAGGTATTTGGTTTTGAACTATAACATAAGGAGATCATCATTTTACATTTTGTTAATTGTAAACCGCACTATTGACCAAAAACGGCTGAACATTAGAAACTGGTCTATTGATTTCCTGTTCAAAACCGCAGAACTAATAAGCCCCGCCTCTTCATAGTGACATTTCACCGTAACAAGCAGCAGATTTTCATTCATGGATTTTCATTTCAGAACCCAACACGTTTCACTCTTACTTTTTCAAACAATCACAATCTAAGTACAGGGATGTGGACGGGGATAGAGGGTAGGTGGAAGCATGATACTGTGACGAAACTGAAATATGAACTTCCAAACTATGTATTTTGAAAGATGTTGTGTACAAATCGAAACTACAAGCAATTTTTTTACGCAGACTAAGACACTTTTTGTTGTTTTTGGAGTAAACAGTGGTACTAAATATGGCAGCCTTTGCGATTTGGTAATTGGTGAGTCAAATTGAGATTTCTATTTGATTGTGACTCCTCTTGCGGCCCTGGGCTACGGTTTAGTTCCAGCTCTGAGTCCCACTTACTAAAAGGAAGCAGTCAAAATGTGACTTTTCCTGAACACTTTTTGAATGATCTTGAACTTTATCATCACTAGTAGAAGATAACATAACAGAAAACAAAACATGACATAAAGAAAATACTATCATTTTGCATTGGAAATTACAGTCTGATATGATTATGGTATCGAAATTGAGCCTATTTCCTCCTTTGTGGATTGTTTTCTAAAACGTTTTGCACATTTTAAACATGTTTTGTGTATCGTTTTTATCTCTCCGCTCCTCTCTTGCATGTCAATTTATGCCTGAATGTCTTTCTTTCTCGTGATTTCCAGAGGGAGCTGAACTCGGTGGCGTCGGAGCTGGCCGGCCGACAGGAGGAGAGCGAAGATTCCCACAAGCACTTGGTGGAGCTGAGCCGAGAGTTCAAGAGAAATGTCCCGGAGGTGAGGCCCCCAAATAACACAATAACACCACTAACTCAGCGGTCTAAGTCAGAGCTGTCGGCACTTAAGGCAAATCCATACAACTTTTTACTATTGAATTTATGGGCTTAATATCATTCGAATGGGTCCCGGATGGAAACAGGCAAATAACTCCTGCATCTTAGAGTAAATGCCAGGATTGCAGATTGTAGACATGGCGTGAAATATGAGGGAGAATCTAAACATTTTATGGGAAGAAGTGAGGACGTGCTAACCGAGACTATATTTTTATACTACGCAGTGATAAACGTATTCCTTTTTATCTCCTTTGCGTTGCTTAATGCTGTTTTACTTGCATTTACTGGACGGTGTGTGATGAACTGTTGCCACTGACGTGTTCTCAGTGGGTTCTCAATTAGCAACAGACTTTTTAAAATGCCATGTTTTCAAAATTGTAGGATTGAGGCAACTGGAGACAAAGTGAAGTTTACGGAAATACATTTTCAACGATTAACCAACGTCAGATCAAATATGCTAGTAGATTTTAAAGTGCATATGCAATAGATGGTTTGACTATGCTTTTCACACAAAAAAAGGAACATTGATTATATTCAAGATTTTTACTAAACATTTTGCCTGTTTTTTCTTCAGTTTGGGAGTTTTGGTGATGTTGGACACAAGCAGCAGATGTGTCAAAGGTTGAGGTCATTCCACAACTGTCACCTAGCAACCAGAGTGTAAACAAGAGCCAAAATCCATATAAATGACACAATAGTTATGATTTGACAAATAATAATACCTTGATTACATGATCAATTTGTATTATTGTTTTAACTGTTGGAAAAAATGTTTAAGTTGCATGCATTTTTGATGGAACGTCGCTTTTTGATGACATCACAGACGGATTCTGTTTTAGAACTCGGCTCTTCCTGTAATTTTCAACTTTTTGTTAATTTTTTCTTCACAAACTCCAACTTCAGAATCAGAATCAGAATCAGAATCAGAAAGAGTTTATCAGAAAGAGTTTATTGCCATTGTCAATGAAACAAAATTCAAAACGTAGAACTGTCTCGGCCTAAGGTGCAACATAAAACACTAGAGCAATAATATAAACAACATATATTCAATCAAAAAAGGGCATGCATTAAGAAACTATTTAAAATTACTATACAATAGAAAATAAAAATAGCATTTCTATGTACACAAGAGTTCAGTTTAACTTGACTGGTTTAAAACTACGATGAATATTTAACGCAGACTAGCTCATTAAACAGTCATAATTAGTAAAACATGAGAACCTGTCACATGGGCTTTAAGTCTTCAAAACATAAACATACATTTTGAATTACCAGGATAGAAATGTCAATTATTTGGCTTTTCTATGACAAAGCTTTCACAAAAATACTCATTTCTATCCTCAAAAGTGTGTTTCAGCTTCACAAAAAGTATGGTTTGTGGTACAGTATGTAATACATCTGTCGACAAAATGGAAAACTTTGTGAAGTCTTCATGTCTGTTAGTCCTGTAAAATCTAAAAATTTGGATTTTTCCTTCATCAAAAATGTGTGTCATCATAATTTTGAATTAAATAAACAAACAGTAAATGTGTTTAAACCAGGCTCTGATATCATATGTGTCTGAGGGCTTTTAATTTGACAAAACCACCTTTCTAAGGGCCAAAGTCACTGGTATAGGCTCCAGCCACCCGCGACCCCTAATGGGATCAAGCGATAGAAAATGAATAAATGAAAACCACCTTGACTTTTCATATTTTGTGATATTCAGAGATTAATCCCAGTTCCTCCATTAAAATCACATTGTTTTTGTTTCCAAACTTTTAAAGGATCAGTAGTATGTTAATATGTTACATTTAGAGATATCAATTTTAAACTTTTTCTGTATTTTACTTACATGAATAAGTTTTCATATATAAATATTGCCCATATTTGGGACATATAAATCTGAAAAATAGATAGAGGATAGAGCCAGATTCAAACTACTTGCTTTTCTTATGTAGTATTTGAGTACTCTGAGATTACTGGGTTATAAATAAAATCTATTATAATTAGGCCCGAACGCCACAAGCTGGCGAGAGGCCTATTAGTTCCGTAAGGCCGTGCAAAGCACGGCTGCGTAAATGCATACGAAGTGCGCATGAAATTGAGCGCGAAGCACTCGCCTGCTTTCAAACACTCACTAACGCACTCCTCCACTCTTTATTATTATTATTTTAATAATAATAAGTAAACTAAATCTGACCGAAATGTTTTATAATTGTTTTTAAATTGCCGTGTTATTTTTGTTAAAATTTGAATAAATCAGGCATAGAATTGGAACAAATTCTTCAGTGCATTGAATAAAAATCTTGTTCAGTACAAGACTGTAAAATTTGTGAGTGGAGGTGCTACTTTAAGGGCTGATGTTTACATCCCTATTTGAGGAAATTATGTTTAGAACAAGTGGATGAAATTAAACAATCAAACATGGGCATGTTGTTGAACGTGAAAGCTTTTATGTAGAGAAAAAAAAAAAAAAAAAAACAGACAAAAAAAAGTTAGATTTGGTATGAAATTGATGTTGTTCTTGTGGGATTTTATCTTTTCCCACCTGTACAATATTGCCATTTTGTGACATTATCATGAGCCACGTAGAGGTGTACAGTGTGATTCCAGGCCCTCTCGCTTGGATCAATTTTTTTTTATTAACATTCTTTAATTATAGCTAAACTGAACTGTAAAACTTTGGTCTCAAGTGAGCTGTCATCTTTAATTGCACATATATTTTCCTAATCTTTGGAACACGTTTAACCCGCGTCTGTTTTATAATCCAAACACATCATTTCGACATATAAACATTAGACATGATCTTCTGCTGTCTTATCCTCTTCTTTGAGACACATTGACATCTTGGCTCAAGTCAAAGACGGCGTTTAGATATTTAATAAATGAGCCTGGGGGCTGTTTGCTGTCTGCGAGAGTTTGAGCAGGAGCTACAGCGCTGTGATCTTGTGGCTGTAATGCGAGTGTTTAAGACTGGATCAGACTGTCACGAATGGCAGCACAATCCCTTTACCTGAGGCTCTCGGCAGCAGCTCGAATCGGGCTAAAGCGGCTACTGGAAAAACACACTTTGTAAAGAAGTCCAGTCAAGCTCTTCAGGTTTAGACTGCGATACACTGTGACGTTCGGATGTTTAGTACAGAGGTTACGCAGGCGACGTCACAGCGTTGAGGGGCAAAAACGCATGCGAGTCAATGGTGAGTAAAGACATTTTCTCCTGAAGGAGCTCAAAACACGACTAAAATGTGAACAAGCTGCTAGAATCTAATAACAAATATAAAGGTACAACAAAATCAAGTAAACAGTTGTAGAAAACCAGATAAACAAGAGGAACACTGCTACTGCGCTCACATACAGACGTTCTCTCCTTAAATAAGATATTTCTGAGTCCGTTTGTTTAGGAAAATCATTGTTGCAGCGCCATCTTTGAGGCTTGGTCAGGACTACTGTAGCTGGAGGATTTTACCCATTGTGCATCTTCGACTCTGCTCAAGAGTACAACAACGGAGAAACTACTTTCAGTTTCCATTTTACCACATGAAGTTAATTTGACCAACAAAAAAAGCTCCACAGACACAAAAAAAGCCCCCCAAAAAGAAAAGACGTTTTGTCAGTTCAGTCAGAATGTTGAGGAGCGTTTTTCACATGAAATAATGTTAGTGCATAACCTCTAAGTAAGTAAATACAAATACTGCTGTAAGTGAGTTGATTTTTGTGTGTATTTGTACTTTTTTACATGTGTACTTGTAATTTAGTATAACTGTAGCCATGTTAATTGTATCGAGTATTAATGGTTAATGGAGTTCCGACTGGGAATCTCTACTCAAAAATTCTGCATTTGGTGAAATTTAAACACTCGACAGCTTCATTAGAAATACATGAAGTAAATTAAACGCACAAACGCTGAGAAGACGTCACTTAGACCTCGGAGGACGACTGGAACGCTCAACTCCCAGTCGTTCCAATGGACCTTTGTCTCTGCTCCTCTCTAAAACTACAAACTCACAAAACATCGCTGCATCGCCTGCTCTGATTGGCCAGAGCTCAGAGATTACGCGAATTGCACTTTAAACAACTTCTGCTTTAAACTGTGTCAAGTTTTGTATAAAAGTCAGAATTATACTGAAACCAGGTTAAAAAGTAAAAAAAAGTAGTTATTTTCTTGCGAACATTTTGTTTTTACTTTACTACAAATTTGGTCCCTGTACTTGTACTTGTAATTGAGTAAATTTTTCATTTTTCGTTTTAGTAATGTCACTGCACTGTTACCTGAGTACAAATATTCTGTACTCTTTTCACCACTGGTATCATGTTATTTAGTTTAGTCAGACAAAATGACAAAGATAATGTGTATTTTGCTGTTGTATGTGGTGATATATTTGACTTTTAATGCTTGTTATGAAAGAGTTGAGTGATGAGGTGAAATGGTGGGCCTAGTTCAAACTACAATTCGATACTAAGGAAAAGGCTCGACACTTGATACCACTTTCGATTCAACAATGATGATAAAAACTCTTCTTTAAGACAAAATAATGGAATTGTCAACATGAAACAACAGTTGTTTCTTTAATATTAGATCAAGATCATTCTAAAACTATTCCGGAAAGGCCCAATTTTGTCATATTTATGTGATTGCTTTCAATATCAATACTAGTTCCAGTTCCAGTAATTGTGGAAATTTTAGATATTATAAGGAAAAAGGGAAATTGTATTCAAGCCTGGTCTTTGTCCTTTTCAAAGTCAGATTTCCAAAGGGCGGGGACTAAAAAAAAAAAAAAAAAAGTTGCAGTTGAACATTGTCTTATAATCAGTATAATAATAATGGTGGAGATCCAACATGTCAAGACTTTTCGAGTTAATTAGTTAGTTGATTTATTCAGGTCGCAATAATCATAAGAACTAAAAAATAATAATCATAATCATGTCATTTCAGTTCAATCTCTTCTCTTAATAAATCAAACGACATGTAAAATACTTTTTTTTAATCTGGCGTTTATGTGACATTATCATTACTTTTTCATTCAGTCAGATTGATTTCATAAAGCTAAACTTGTGAAAGAAAGTGAATTAAGGATTTCACTGTAGTTTGGTCAAAGTGACAACAATCGGGTTGTTTGGTCTCAAAATAATCATAATCCTAATCTGATCGGTTTATTTGACCTAAAAGGATATTGCATTGCTTTTTGGTAATACACTCATTTGTAAGTAATATATCAAAACCAAGAGCCTAAAGTTACTACTATGAAACATTTGTGGATATTTCTCGTAAAAACACTTTATAATCGATAGGGAAAACTGGCATTTGCTCTCATCTGGGAGCACGACGTCATCACGATCTATTTCCATTACATTCCTTCTGCACTCTTTCTTCTGAAGCTGCGTCGCACGGCTCTGCACTTGAACAGGTGGAGCATCTGCAGACGTGAAACGAGCTGAGTGCGTGTTTTTACTTTCTGTGTGTTCAGGAAGTCCGGGAGATGGTGGCACCTGTTCTCAAGAGTTTCCAGGCCCAGGTGAGTCCGCTATATTTGTACATCTACGTTCACAGCAGAATACTATCCAGGCTGGCCTCAAAACTAAGGTTGGATTTGTTAAAGGGGAAATATGAAGCTTAAGCCGTATTCGGATGGGATTAGTTTTACCTATAGGGACGTCTGTAAATTGAAACGTGTGAGCATTCGAACGGGATAAGCAATGTCCAGTAATTCACTCGTTTTTATGGACTTTATTGCGGAAATGAACCTTTGAATTCATCCGTGTTTCTGGCGTTTCTTCTATTTTCCACAATTTTCAGTTTGTTTTTAGCATTATGTACCTGTACTGTAAAATCAGATACTAATCAATACTAAAATATACAATAATATCCAAACTAGATGCTCATTTGAACAAGTATCGAAACAAAAACATTATGATAAACAGAACCAAATGTGGCCTTTCCAGAACAGTTTTACAATGATCTTGAGCTTTAGCAGAACAAGCAAACAATGCTATTATTTTGTGTTGAGAATGTCGGAGGGCGGAGACAGGGGGTAGGTGAAAACAGGAATTTTCTGAGCGCTCGAGCCTCAGTTGTAGGCCAACACAGATTTACTCATGCAAGAATCAATTAAAATACTACTAATGAGTAAACTAATAATGAGTGAACACAGTTAAAGTTAAAGCAGCACTGCGTAACATTCCTTGTAGCGGGCTCGCTACTTGCAGTACTTCATGGAGATGGAAAATTAAAAACCAACTTTAGTTCGTGACACTATTGACAGCTCATTTACATCACTGGGTCTGTGAAAAAGCTGCAATTCTCACTGCCTTGAGTCCATGAATATATTAAATTTTGTCCATTATACATGCCTATCATGCCACAGATAATGTAAATAACCAGGAAGGAGTAGTTCTATCCTTGTAAGCCTATCCCATGTGTTTCCTAGTATCACTGTCATCTTAATGTTTTTCTCTGACAATTGATCTGTGTTTCCCCAAACCTCTGCACAGTGAAGTAGGTCATAACCAAGGAGCAAAAGGCAAGGGAAAGCAAGTTTATTTAGTTTATTTTTATATATCATTTATTTATACAGGGGAAACCCAATGAGAGAGATTTTCAAACAATCTAATGATTGCCATCCTACTTTAGATAATAATTCACAGTGGTGAGTTCTGTATCCTTCTCCTGTAATGAACCTTAGAGCTGAACCTTAAGCCGTGTTCAGACTGCGGAGGCAAAGCGACCAGTTTACATTCACAGTCTATGTGGACGCGCGACCGGATGCGTAGAGTTTATTTTTTGGTTCGCGGCAGCGCGTGGGCCGCGGTGTTGAAGTGGCCATTAGAGCTGAACCTTAAAGCTGAATCTTAGAGCTGAACCTTAAAGTTGAATGATAGACTGATTTCAGAGATTTTAAGTCTGTTGCTGTAAAATGCATATATAACATCACATAATCTAGAACTGAGAGAAATATAGTCTAAATTAACTGTTTTCTACAATTAAGAGGAAAACATGCTTTATTTCTGAAGAATGACAATCTGGCTTTAAGTTTGCTTGTCAGCTCTTGTACATGTTTGTTGAAGGAAAGTTCATTATTGATCCAGATTCAGTATGACAGTATATCGAGTAGTATTGTCTAATCTTGGAACAGTATACATTTGGTTTTATTTGAATTCATTAACAGTTTTAAATTATCCAATTTTTTTGGGATGTAATGAAAATCCACTTCAATGTTTTGAATCACTTGTGCAGCAGAAAGCGCCCTAGCATGTATAATCACATCATCTGCATACAAGTGGATGCTACTGTGTTTTAGATGATGCCCAATTGAGTTTTATATAAATTGTAAATAAAAGTGGTCCAAGGATGGACCCTTGAGGAACCCCCTTTTTTTTTTATAAAAAAGAAATCAGATTGAAAGCCCTCACCAGAAACAGTCCGAGCTCTATTTGTGAGGTCATCTACAAACCGCTTTTTTCTGTTTGTATTAAACCCAATAGTATCCAGGCGATCCAAGAGAATACAATGATCCACTGAATCAAAGGCCTTCGGCAAATCAACAAAAACAGCAGCACATTCTTCATGATTGTCTAATGCAACAGCAATATCATTATAACTTTGGTAGCAGCTGTGATAGTGCTGTGCCCTGGTCTAAAACTTGTAGACCAGACTTGTAGCCATTTAGAATGGAATATTTGGTTAAATAATCACGCACCTGGTTACTTATGAGCTTCTCCAAGAGTTTTGCTTGGCAGGATAGTTTTGAAATTGGTCAGAAATGATTCAGATACATTTTCTGGCCTCCTTTGTGCACAGGGAGAACAAAAGCAGTTTTCCACAGTAATGGGATACTTTCAGTTTGAATTGTGAGATTAAAAATGTGGATACCAATAACAACCTAGGCTCGAGGGTGTCAGCTCCAGTGGATTTCTTTGGATCTAAAGAGAGCAACATATTTAATACTTCACACTGTGCAAAGGGCTGAATGGAAAATACTTGATCATCAGGTCTATTCTCATGTATTTGGGCAACAGCAACAGATGGAGCAGCAGCATCAAAAGTATTTCCAACATCAGCAAAGTGCTGATAAACGCATCACAAATATCTCTCCTTTGTTGTCAGACTAATAGAATCTGAAATAATTTCAGTTTGTAAAGAAGGAGCTGAATTTTACGATAAGGATTTAACAGTTTGCCAACATTTTTGCAGAATTACCCTGTGATTCAGTTAAAGTATTGACGTAGTAAGATGTTTTGACTTTACAAACAGTAAAGACAGATTTATTATGTTTGTGACGAAACTGCAGCCAATCTGCTGCTGATTTGGTTGCCGTGGCTTTGTCAAGCTCTCGAGATAATGCTGCGATGTCTGGACAAAACCAGGGATTATTCTTAGTTTTGACCCTGATTCTTTTAAGAGGAGCATGTTTATCGTAATATCATTAAATGTTTTCATGAAAAAGTTTCACGCTGTGTTGGGCTCTGGAATACTAGTGGTAAAACCAATGTCACTATAGAACAGATCAGACAGAAATGCTTGTTCATTAAAATGCTTATAGGACCTTAAGTCAAGAGGTAGTTCTTAGGCTTGTTGCTTAAGATAAGGTCCAGTAATGTTGCTTTAAGGTCTTTAGGGTCAGGTCAGGTGGGAGCATTAATAAGTTTTGTGAGGTTAAAAGCGCCTGAAAAAATTAGCCCCATTTAAAACTGAAGCTGTTCCTGAACCCTCTGGAGCACAAACAATTGGCTGGAGCCTTAGTGATGCTGAGACTGTAGTTTTGGACTCTGATGTCTGTTTCACTCTAATTATAAGTAGAAACAAGCTCTGCACAGAGGAAATCAGATTTTAAATCCTGCCTAGATTTTCTTTGTTAAATATATGAAGGAGTAAAGCTGGTGTTTGGAGGTGAGGACTGATTGACACTAAAATGAGCATCTGTTGGGTTTTGACAATTCTCTTTTAAAAGCTGAAGGTAAATTCATAAAAAAATTGTTTTAGGGACTTGTACTAAAGTCCAGGCGGACTTCATATAAAAGTCCTATTCATTTTTCATTTTATTTTAGGGTAATTTTTTACTTGATGGTTTAGAGTACAAACTGACCCTGATGCCTCCCAGAATTATTGATTTGACTGGAAATAAGAGGGTTACAGCTTTAGTTTAATGTGCAGCAGATCAAGCAACTTGAGAGTTTTCTTTTTGAAGATGGTGGACAAAATGGAAAAACTAAAGAAAAAATCCAACGTCCCACGTGTGGGACATCCTCCTTTTAAGGGGTTAACTCATTACAATCATTTTTAAGACTGTCATATTTCGGACAACTAATCTATATTCATGTCACCTAAAGCAAGTAACTCAGAATGATCAAAAGTGGCATGCTGCCCAGTGGTCAGGTGGTTAAGGCGGCAGCACGTTGGCCAGGCTCCATGTGCAGCCGGCTGCAGTGTCATGATTTCAATTCCCGCCTCCAATAGTTTACTGTATGTCCTCCTCCTCTCATCCCATTTAACCCTAATCTATACTATATAATAAAGCCTACGGGCCAAAAAATCCTTTAAAAAACAACAACAACAACAACAAATGATCTAAAGTGGAGAGGAAGGTAAAGAAGTCACGTACAGGTGCAGACGGAGGATAATAAAAAGCGACTGCTATTATTTTCCAAATATTATTTTTACCCAAACCCATCTCTTGGACTATGTATTCAAAACTCTTTGACTTGGAGACTTTGGTATTTGCAGATGCAGTAAAACAAGATTTTACAAATATTGCTACTCCATCTCTTTTGCTGGGGGTATCACAACAAAATAAATTATAATTGTCAAAAGAAATGTCAGCATCCGAGATTTTGGAGGATTGCCATGTTTCAGGGAATACAAATATATCAGGATTTGCTTGTTTGGCCCACACTCTAATAAAGTCTATTTTTAATCGACTACTTTGCACATTCATGTGAATAACTTGACGACCAGTTTTTATTTAAATGTTGACATATTTAAATCTGTGTTTTGAACATTATCTAATTGAGTATTTGCCACAGACAAGCTTTTAGTTGGTTTAATGTTGATTAAATGTGATTTAATGTTTTGCCAGTCTGCTTTGACTCTATGCCATTTATTATTCACTACACATTTGTGAGGCTTGTTCTCATCAGCTGATTCCTGTCCCGTTTGATACGGGACAAGACAGTGTTGGATAGATTGAGGCCTTGACACTATTATTCTCCTAGTGATCCTGACTGGTATCTTACAAGGGCCATTTGAAGTCATCAGACGCAAGAGCGAGGTCAATGTTAAAAGAGAGAAGACGAGATCCATACATATTTGGATGAAGGTTTTAAACAGTTTAGGTTTTTGGAAAAAAAAGAAAAGAAACTTGTCCACTTATTGAATTTTTTTGGTACCACAGTGAGATTCAAGCCGCACGTGCAGCTGTCTGAGGCAGCTGAACTTCACATCTCAAAAAACAGGGCGCTGGCAGTGGACCTGAAATCACATTTTCTGGCGCTTTGGATTGTGATGGGAGAGCACATTTTGTCCACACAGTAATACAAAGTGTGTTACATAACAGGAAACAGGCATTAAACAGATATAAACGTAAATAATCGTTATAAAATTGACTTTAAAAGTGAAGAATGCAAATAAAATCCTTTCAGTCATGTGCTCAACTAATAATATACTAACATTTTTACTCTTTTAAGTCCCCTGTTTTGTTAAGCTTTTTAAAAATACACATCTACACGACATAACCATCATACCGGGGAAACTAAACGAACACTAACTTTAGCATTTAGCGTAGTAAAATCTCCATTGGTTTAACATTAGGCTAACTGAAAATTCTGATGATGTGTGATGACATACTCCCGAGCTCTACACATTTACTGAAACCAGAGCTGACCATGATGTATGTCTTAATACACACTCACACACACACATCGGGCCGAACCCCTGCACTCTGATACAAATTAATGATCTGGTATGGACCGGCAGAAATCCATGGCATCGCTTTTTCCATGTAGCCTCCTCATCTGTCCGCTATCGACTCATGCCTTTTCTGTCAAAGTGAAGTAGCGTCTATCATGCCATTAGATGATCAGATATCTGCCTTCTCATATTTTCTTGGCCCGAGACAAGCCCACATTTCCTGTTGTGATGGTGCATGCAATGCGCCCCCTCTGACGTCGGCCATATTGGAAAAGTCATCTGATATCCACCAAGACTCTGCTCCGGCCATTAAACCAAGGTCATAAATCACATTTGTGCACCGGCGCGTATGGAAATGATACCGCCAAATATGTTTTCCACCGGTCTGGCCTTGCCCCCCTGAACGCTAACCTGAAAGCCTCACCGTCGTCATCCGTGAGCAGCGAGAGGGCCGTGCTGAGAGGTGATTATTGGCAAAAGCCTTTTTAATGTTTGGTAATTGACTGTCAGTCTGAGAAAGCATGGCCTACTGGTGCTATTAGGCGGTAGAGTAAAGGTGTGACCTGTGAGTGTAGCGTGATATTACCAGAACCAGAACCAGAACTGTGAGAGTAGTGTAATATTACCAGAACCAGAACCAGAACTGTGAGAGTAGTGTAATATTACCAGAACCAGAACTGTGAGAGTAGTGTAGTATTACCAGAACCGGAACTGTGAGCGTAGCATTAGTATTACCAGAACCAGAACCAGAAGTGTGAGAGTAACGTAATATTACCAGAACTGTGAGAGTAGCGTAGTATTACCAGAACCAGAACTGTGAGTGTAGCGTAGTATTACCAGAACCAGAACTGTGAGTGTAGCGTAGTATTACCAGAACCAGAACTGTGAGAGTAGTGTAATATTACCAGAACCAGAACTGTGAGAGTAGCGTGATATTACCAGAACCAGAACTGTGAGGGTAGCGTGATATTACCAGAACCAGAACTGTGAGAGTAGTGTAGTATTACCAGAACCGGAACTGCGAGCGTAGCATTAGTATTACCAGAACCAGAACCAGAAGTGTAAGAGTAACGTAATATTACCAGAACTGTAAGAGTAGCGTAGTATTACCAGAACCAGAACTATGAGAGTAGCGTGATATTACCAGAACCAGAACTGTGAGAGTAGTGTGATATTACCAGAACCAGAACCAGAACTGTGAGAGTAATGTAATATTACCAGAACCAGAACTAGAACTGTGAGAGTAACGTAGTATTACCAGAACCAGAACTGTGAGAGTCACATGATATTACCAAAACCAGAACCAGAACTGTATGAGTAACGTGATATTACCAGAACCAGAATGAGTGCTGCAGCCGGCCGCAGTGTCGTGAATAATCCTGACTCCGACACTTTACTGCTTGTCCTCCCTTCTCTCGCATCCCTCATTTCACACTGTCCTTTCCTGTCTAATAAAGCCTACGGGCCACAAAATCTTAAAAAAGATAAAAATAATAATAATAATAGTAATTTGACATGAAATAAAACACATTTGAAATCAATACTCGTCTTTCAGACATGGGCAGAGGATCATACATTTGTACAGGGCTAAGATGAGGTTCATTTGGTCCCCTGATGATATATTTAAAAGGTTCTTTTTTCAAACCAGACATTTTGTTTTGTTCACCTGTTTCGACTGCTGACTTGCAGTCTTCTTCACAAACATCTCTGCATGTCTTGCAATAAAACATACATCAGGGAAACAGAGTCTTTCAGCACATGAGATAAGGACAGAACATAGGACAGAGTGTTAAAAGGAACGGCGTGAGCGTGCACACGAGCAACAAACAACACAAAGCAGAACAGGAACAACTCAATTTGACCGTTTATCTCATTGTCTGGTCTGAAAAAAATATCCCTTTAAACAAATATTATAAATACACTTTTCCAAATCCATCCGTTTATTTCAAAGACAAGCCCAGTACACATGAAGCGTATGTATTCTCAAGCAAGCATAATTATTTTCAAAAATAAATAAGTTTTGTTGCATGAAACCCCTGATATATTTATGTTACTCATGTAAACACACTAGTTTTGTGTAAACCTGTGCCGCTCCTTGCAGACATATTCTCATTCAGCCCGACCCTCCGACAGCGGCTTGATTTGTGTGCTAATTCAATTACTCCAAGTGTAAAGTGGCACAAATATCAGAGGCACCCTTCCATATCTTTATTGTGCAAACAGGAGCCCACAGGATTAATTTGAGCTCCATTGATGTCTGACAACTGGGAGTGGAGAGATGTTTCAGAGTAGATAAAATAGATGGCTGATAATGAGCCAGATTTCTGTTTTTTTTAGTTCTGAGCCTCTCTCTCTCTCTTTCTCTCTTTCTCTCTTTCTCTCTCTCTCTCTCTCTTTCTCTCTCTCTCTCTTTCTCTCTCTCCTCTCTCGCTCTTTTATCTCTCACTCTCTTCTCCCACTCTCTCTTATCTCTCACTTTCTCTTCTCTCTCTGTCTCGCTCTGTCTCTTTCTTTCTTGAGCTCTCTTTCTCTCCTCTCTCTATTTCTCTGTCTCTCTTTCTTACCTCTCTCTCTTTTTCCTCTCTCTTCTCTCTCTTATCTCTCACTTTCTCTTCTCGCTCTGTCTCGCTCTGTCTCTTTCTTTCTTACGCTCTCTTTCTCTCCTCTCTCTCTTTCTGTCTCTCGCTCTCCTCTCTCGCTCTTTTATCGCTCACTCTCTTCACTCTCTCTTATCTCTCACTTTCTCTTCTCGCTCTGTCTCGCTCTGTCTCTTTCTTTCTTGAGCTCTCTTTCTCTCCTCTCTCTCTTTCTTTGTCTCTCGCTCCCCTCTCTCGCTCTTTTATCGCTCACTCTCTTCTCTCTCTCTCTTATCTCTCACTTTCTCATCTCGCTCTGTCTCACTCTGTCTCTTTCTTTCTTGCACTCTCTTTCTCTCCTCTCTCTCTATTCCTCTGTCTCTCTTTCTTACCTCTCTCTTTTTCCTCTCTCTACTCTCTCGCTTTTTTATCTCTCACTCTTCTCTCGCTCTCTTATCTCTCACTTTCTCATCTCGCTCTGTCTCGCTCTGTCTCTTTCTTTCTTACACTCTCTTTCTCTCCTCTCTCTCTATTCCTCTGTCTCTCTTTCTTACCTCTCTCTTTTTCCTCTCTCTACTCTCTCGCTTTTTTATCTCTCACTCTTCTCTCGCTCTCTTATCTCTCACTTTCTCTTTTCGCTCTGTCTTGCTCTGTCTCTTTCTTTCTTGAGCTCTCTTTCTCTCCTCTCTCTCTCTCTGTCTCTCGCTCTCCTCTCTCACTCCTTTATCGCTCACTCTCTTCACTCTCTCTCTTATCTCTCACTTTCTCTTTTCGCTCTGTCTTGCTCTGTCTCTTTCTTTCTTGCGCTCTCTTTCTCTCCTCTCTCTTTCTCTGTCTCTCGCTCTCCTCTCTCGTTCCTTTATCGCTCACTCTCTTCACTCTCTCTCTTATCTCTCACTCTCTCTTCTCGCTCTGTCTCGCTCTGTCTCTTACTCTCTGTCTCTTTCTCTCACTCTCTCGCTCTATTACTACAAGAGGTTTACTGTTGCTATACGTCCTTGTGAGGATACAATATGCAGTTTGTTCACCTTTTTTACTGTGAAAACTGTGTGTATGAGCTCCAAAGCCATACTTTGCCCCAGTTTCTCCAACCACGTCAAAGTCCATGAGCAGTTCACACCTGGCACCAGTCGGGGGCACTCACATTAGTCCAGTGCATCACGCTTTAGGGCACAGTTTGAACGGACAAGTTGTGTGATAGGCACTGAAACACACTAAGACAAACTAATGACTTTCCTGTCTTAAAAGTTGGATAAGTAAAGGAAATACACCACTTCATCTTTGCAGTTATGGTAGTTATTTGAGATCTTATGGAGATTTTTTGATAAGAGGTTTCGTTAAGAGGTTAGAAAAGGGTCTGCAGTTTGTCAGGAATAGAGAAGGTTTTATATCGTTGTGAGGTGCATCTCTTATAACAGCCCACCATATAGTATGTCGGTTTTCCTTATCTTAGCAATATTGCACCGAGGGAGTCCAGGTGTAAATGTGTGCTACAGCATACAAAAGAGTTGACTCGTTTTCTCAGTAAATGTTCGAATAAAAAAGAAGGGAAATGACAACTTTGGCTTGTGTGAAACAAAAAGCTCGCCGTGCCACAATATTTCTAATCCCGGGGTGTTTTGTGATACACTTTGACCTTATTGGGAATGTCAAACAGCTTGCGGAGGCTGCTGAACTTTACCCAACAGTAGTGAGTCGACCTCGGTGTAGGAGCCCAGGGACCTGTACCTACCGCTGTGGTCGGGCCCGTGTTTGGCTGTGTGCTCTGGGACATGCCACGCTCCTGCTACATGTGCTGTACAGGTGCAACATGATGTGAACTGATGGGCAAATACAGCAAAAAAGCCTTGAAGATTGTGAAATGGTAACGGCTAGTGGTGGTCTCAGTATTTTTTTAGTCTACCAATAACAATATTCAGACGATATTATGTCAGTCCAACAGAAATGTGTTAAAAAATGTCTTTAAACGTGCTAGTTGAGGTGTAATTGTCAGACAAATGTGAAATGTCAGTAAAATTATTCACAAAAGTGCAGAAATATCACCGTATACCGGTATTTGAAAGGTTACAACTTAACTTTTTCTTTTTTCTTTTTTTTTCATCAGCTCTTTTTATTGCATTTTTAAAAATTACTATATAAATGATACACTCGATAGTCAAATTGTGCATATCTTCAAACCAGCATTCACAATATTATCTATGTTGATTTACTGCTTTACCTCTACTAATGACAATCTATAAGGACATGAAACACAAATGCAACTTGAAATTGTTTTATTAAGAAGATGCTAAAATATCTTGGTTCCACTGGGTCTCCATTGTAGCTCAAGGCTTATGTTAGTTTAACATTCATGAAAATTGGATTGTGTATTGAGTATTTTTCTGTTTGACTAATTAAAGGATGGAGATCTGGTGACGCAAGTTCCCTCAAGATTATTGTCAGTATTTCATTATAATAAGTTAGGTTACATTAAACAGCTGAAGAGGGATAATTTTCCGGGAAATATTTTCTTTCACTGAATATAAAGCATAAGAAACATACTAATGTTGCAATAAATTATAAAACTATTATTTATCTGTGTCGTGTATGGTCTTACAGAATCAGAATCAGAATCAGAAAGAGTTTATTGCCATTGTCAATGAACAAAATTCACAACATAGGAACTTGTCTCGGCATTAAGGTGCAACATAAAACACTGAGCAATAATAAAAACAACATATATTCAATCACAATATATTATATACACTTCACACTTCTACATATAAAAGGATATATCTTACAGTCAAATGTATAATTTAGATGATTTATTTTATCAAGATATAATAATCATCAATAAATCAACTCAAATTACAAAGTATTCAGTCTGTGTGTTTTGTGTACTGAATCTATTCTTTTTCATAAAAAAAACAACAACAAATTAACAGAACTTTCCACAATATTAAAGGAGCTGTACCCAATTTTGTTCATGTAATAAAGTAAAATCTACTTGGCTTTAGTACAAATATATTGAAAATGTGTCTATTTTGCACTGTCTGCATGTAATTATAGAGCATTTTACTCTCTGCGAAACGGGAAGTGCGCTGTTAGCATGCTAGTTGTCGTTAGCATTACCGCAATGGCAAAACTCGGCTCTAGCGCTCTGAAAGTTGTGAAAAGCGCTCACAAACTCGCCGCGCTGCATAATTTGGATGCTGGGAACGTGTTCTGAAAGACTTTTAAATGAACTACTTCTGTTTTTCACGTTTTTAGGACGGTAAAAGAGTCACGTACGGCACCTTTAATGTTAGCTGCAAAGTCGTACTCAGGTAACTCTCGACTTTCTCAGTCTTCAGGGGCCGCACATATGTATCATGTTTGTTTAATCTGTCCCTGCCTGGCCGGGACACTCTCCACCACGTCCCGCCTCCCTGCTGCTGCTCACCAATGCCCTCCGGACCCCTTTTTGCCGCCAGGACCCTGGATGTGCCACTTCTGAAGCATGTTTTCCTTTTGAAGTGCGGCGTGACATGACAGGTTCCCTCTTTCCCCTTTCTTTTTTCATTCGGATCTTCCCCGCCCTCTTTTTTTCCCCTCTCTCTCGGCCCAATCTCGTCGTCTAATTATCGCTAACCAGGCTCAATGATTAGAAGCTCCGACCTAGATTTTTTTTCCGAAAGTACCAAAAAGGCGGAGAAAGAGTTAATCCCATGTGTTGCTGTGACTGTCGTTGGTCGCTTCCTCTCCTCCTCTCCTCCTCGTTCTTTCGTTCTTTTCTTTCCCTGGAAGTTTGCTAATGAGGTCCCGTCAGAGCTGCGCGAGGTGTTAATTTGGCCTTGTGAAGTAGGAAGGAGATTAAGGACAGTGAGGAGTCGAGTTTACGGCTTAAAATACACCGCTGTCCCTATTAATCCACCGGGCCCGCGGAGACCGACCAAACCAACGAACTGGCTTTTTTTAAACTTTTATAATGAACAATGTCTTATAATGAAGGTAATTTTAATATAAATTTACAGCGCGTGCGAAAGGAGCCGGGGCGATATCGTTGGGATCCCAGGAACACCTTTAGGGACATGACAGTTATTTCTCAAACACACAGGAGCTTCGCCATTCTAACGTACCAACGGCTGTCCGCACCGAAGTCGCAGTAAGCGTGCGCTTCTCAATGCAATTTACACCTGCCTCTCACTTTGGAGCATTTCCCCCCCCAGGAACAGCTGCCGGAGGTGTAAAGACATGTGCCAGATTATCTTCTGCTCAGACATCCTGGGACTCTTTCAAAGCTGCCGTTAAGCGAGCCGCATGGGGCTTTTAACTTGTATTTGTGAAAGACTGTTTAAGTTTGGTTGGAAGAATGGCATTATAAGGATCTACGGGTCACTACGCTGGTTTGAGTGAGGATTCCTGTTTGCTTTTGGGCTTAAAGACTTGTCAAGACTGAATAAATGGCAACACAATGTATTATTAGCAATGTATTGATGTTGTTATTCAAATTTAACAACTACATTCCATTGTAAAGTAAAGGTTAAAATTAGTCTTGTCAATTAATGTATTTATGTACTTCATACATCTAGTGATTTCAAAGCACAACTGGTTATAATTTGAGTCTAGACATTGTATTTCATGTTTCAGGTGAAAGTACACGACCAGGCGCTTGCTGGTATAACTGTGACAGATCCAGCTGCCGGTGTTGGCTTGTTCTGTTGTAGTTTGGTGAGGATTTTTGGCCCGTTTTTCTTGTTTTAAATAGTGCTCACGCGCAAGCTTTATTTTCCTCACGGTGCACATGCTCTTCAACTCAAACTGCAGCATTTTAGGTTTGTTCTGCTGCGCGGCGTAAAGTCGCAGTGCTCTCAGACGCCCCGCGCTCATAAACTTACATTTAACTGCACTATATCTGCGCTTCTTTTAGGTAAAGCCTCACTGGAAAAAAAATATTTATTGAGTAGCTATTTAGACAAAAATTTGATTAATGATTAAAAATAGCTGTAATCCAAAATAAATCCCAGTTTTTGTTTTTCTCAAAAATAGACCCTAAAAAAGGTAAATCATTTGTGAACAAGAGCACGAACATAAAGATTTAGTCACTTGTAAAACTTTAACACAGATTAGAATTTAAAACATAACTAAAAAACGTTAAATAAAAGTACAATTTGACTTAATATTGTCTACAAATTAAGACTTTTGAACACGTTTGTTGAGTCAGACTTGTGCTATTGAAGTGTTTTATGGAGATATCAAGTAAAACCGTTGCTAAATCCTTCTTGAACTATAGCGGAACAAAATACAAAATAGTGTTGTGTATTCTTCAGTCGCAGGAAAGAAACCTGTGGCGGCCATGTTTGTTTACTTGTGAGATGAGAGATTTAGCGGGATTTCCTGTGCTCAGAGTTGGATGGTTGTTGTCCGTGAAGTGAATCTGTAGTGTCTGCTGTGTCTCTGTCCCATCACTAGAACACAAAATAAACAAGGAGGAGTATAAACTGCATTTTTCACACTCAGAATCAGAAAAAGGTTTATTGACATTGTCAGTAAACAAAAATTCACAAACTAGAAAAATAAGGCATGAATAAAAAAAATTGTTAACTAAATAAGATAAGAATAAACTTATACTGAATACTTTGACTGAATATACTCAACCAAGTGTCAGTCTAGTCGGATATAGTGCAAAAACTAGCAATACAAATGGACAAGTTGTGATTAGTAAGTGTTAAATGTTCATGAGTGCAACGGCAGAGGGAAAGAAACTGTTCTTGTGGCGGGAGGTTCTGGTCCGGATGGACCGTAGCCCCCTGCCTGAGGGGAGTGGTTCAAATAGTCCATGTCCAGGATGAGAAGGGTCAGCTGTGATCCGACCTGCTCGTCCCAGAGCCCTGGAGACGTACAGGTCCTGCAGAGATGGAAGTCTGCAGCCGATCACCTTCTCAGCAGAAGCGCACAATGCGCTGTAGTCTCTGTTTGTCCCTGGCTGTGGCTCCAGCGTACCACACGGTGATGGAGGAGGTGAGGATGGATGGACTCAATGATGGCCGTGTAGAACTGCACCATCATCTGCACTGGCAGCTTGGCTTTCCTCAACTGCCGCAGGAAGTACATCCTCTGCTGGGCCTTCTTGATGAGGGAGCTGATGGAGGGTTCCCACTTGAGGTCCTTTTGAGCTCTCTAGCATGATTAATATTGTAATGCCGATACTAAATGTGCTTGAGCCATTTATAGTGTAGCTTAATCAGATGTTTTTTATCTCAGTAACATTTTCTACTTGATCAGTTTTGGGACAATAGTAATAACATCATAGTTCTGGTATTGTAATCTTACTTGTAAATAGGTGGTGGCTAATGCTAATCCAAATAAACAATAACACATTCTTAGTGTTTCTAGTTTTCTATAGACTTAATACTTTATAATTATTTAAAATAGAGCTAAGCAATATGAAAAACATGCTTAAAAAAACCAACAATAAAAACGATGTTGATCGTATTGATTGATCACAATTCTTGATTTCACTGTATCAGTATCAGGCAATATTGAAATCGGCTGTACGTTACACAATCAACAAATGATTTTACATACCAGTTAAATACATTCGGTTATTATTACTTTTGTTATTTGTTATTATTTATTTAAAAGTGAAAAGTTAATTGTGAACTTTATAATAGATTTGTGGACCTTGCTAAAATTGAAATATTGATATTAGCCAATATCGGCCACAGCAGCGAGCCAAATATTGGATATTGAATATTTGCTCAGTAAAATCCATCTCAGACCATCCCTAAATGACAAATTGAAACGATCGGACCTCGGTTCAGTTTTAAGATAAATTGCACTACCCTATTTTCATCTCGTATAGCAACAGCAGACCTATATCTACAAACTGATTTTTGTAAACCATCCATCACATCTCCCTTTATTTCACCACATCTATTTTTTATTTAAGGCAAAACACTGCAGGTGAATAGGAACAAAATCTTCCTGTGTAGTTCACTTATATAAATGCAAAATTAAAATGTATTACAAGTTTTTCATAATATAATGTTTTCATATGAAAAGTAGGGATTTTACGTGTAAAAATTGCCCAAAATGTCACGTGAAAATGGAAATAGAAATCTGAAAAATAGATAGTGGTTTCAATTTCTTGCTTCGTTTTGTTGACATACAGTATTAGAGTCAAGGAAAGGCACTGGGGGGATTTAGGATATATTATGTAATTTTCACTAAGATCTAGTTTACTCAGATACTAAAGTTAAAACTTAAATAAATCAGGATTTGAATTAGATACCAACAAATCCCTCTGGTCAAGAACAGGATTGTAAAGTCTGGTGTGTGTGTGTAGGTGCAACTTTAAGGCCTGATCGTTCTGTCCCAATGTGAGAAAAAAGATATTGTTTTGCCAGTATCGGGTCGCTTGTCGCCCTTTCGTCAAGTCAAACCACGTTTTTTTGAAAACAGCTATAGCAACAACAAAAACAACCAGCTCCACCAGCGTGATTACAATATCCTAATTCTCGGGGGGAGTGGTGGCACAGATACGACGGATAAACAGGTGTCCTCCAGCCCCTCGCTCACCCCCCATCACCAAACCTTTAATAGCTGTTTGATGTTTTTGATGTCTAGTCAGCTCTATCTTACCTTACCGCGTGATAATGAGGCCCAATAATGATTCGTGCACTGGAGGGGTTAATGGTATGTAACCGGCAGTGCTGCTAATTACACGTTACAAACTATTTATCAGAATCTCCATCTGCGCTTCAGCACCGCGACGGGCATTGTGCACGCTAAATTACTCCGCGGATTATCATTGTAAAGCAAGTTTCAGTAATTAGGGGACTGTTTTCTTTCTCGAAGAGCGGCGAACGACGCGCGGGGCAGAGGGGATGGAGTGATTGGTGAATTCAGATGTTCAAATGTTCGGATGAAGTGTGGTGATGGGCGACAACAATAGCACATTTTCTTTGGTTGTAACAGTGGTTTACATAAGTGTAGGGCTAAAGTGGATATTCAATGTTGAGCCCTTGGAAGTGGTTTGTTGATATTTTTTTTTTGGGTGGGGGGGAACGACCATTTCACCCAGGGTTAGGGTCACGATTATTAGGTCAATCGATTGTCATGATAATTCAGTCACAATATAACTGTCAGACCTATAAAACGATAATCCTGACAATTTTAGGAGTGAAATGTAGTGTTTTTAATTCAATCTGTTAAAATTACCTTTTATTTGGCTGTATTTGTCACATTTACTTTATTTTGTCATTTAGACAGTTTGATTTAATAAAACTGGTCACAAAGTTGTGGAATATATAGTAAAATGTTTGACAACGTTGCTTGGTTCTGATGAGGATTTTTTTCCCCCACAATCGTGACATCCTAGGATTAAACCAGAACTAAATTAAGACTGAACTGAATTCAACCAAGTAGGTTCATTTAACATGTGACCTAGGTCTAAACCAGGTTCATTTCAGGACTTACCAAATTCTTGGGCTGTGTTCATTCAAACAAGCTGCACCAAAATTGGGACTAAACCCGGAACTAAACCTGGACTCGACAAAGTCTAAACCAGGGTTGAAACAGGACCAAACCACGGCAACACCAGCACTAAACCGGATTCAAACCAGGACTAAAACAGTTTGATTGTGAAGACTCCCTTTACCACAATTTATCACTTGAACCAGATTCAACCAGGATCTGACCAGGTACTTGGACTAAACTTTGAGTAAACTTCTAATTCAAGCCTCAGATTATACCATCATGAAAATGAACAGTAAACTCATTTATGCACAGTTTTCTTACGTAAACAGCTCTATATGTTTGTTACCATATAGTTTTATTTATACTTCCCACAGTTTCTAATGTCAAGGCTGTGTTCTGTTAAATTACTACAAGGCGCTCAAGAATTTACCAAAACGGAGGAAAAATGCCATTAAAAAAACAAACATGGAGGCACTTCATGGCAGTTTTTAGATCACCTTTGTTGAATTTCTAGATAACGAGGTGAGAGAATTTAGAAGTTGAGCTTCCATTGTGTTCACTACTGCCCCTAGTGATCAGCACACGTACAGATCCGTTGCTACACATCCATAAACTATGCGCAGACAAACCGTATACAGAGCCACTGACAGGCAAAACAACTCAGAGAACAGACAGCATTCTCTATTTGTGTCTGTATCTCAAACGTAGGGCATAAATTAGCCTTAACCACTGGTACGCACACCACCGTCTGAGAACCACTGTGTTAAGAGGGATGTAGAGGGCCATGTGCAACTTGCCATCTATCATTTATCAGAGTTTGTTGTATTTGAGATGACATTAGGATTACATTTTACATTTGATTTGACCATCCATTTTACACCGGACCCTGCCCCTTTCTTCGCCCTTAGCTCTGCCCCGAACCTTCCAGGAGTAACCTAGACTTTGATCATCGGTCGAGATCTTCACCACCAGCACCTCCCCCCCCTTTTTGATTAATTCCTGGAGGAGATGATACTTTCTCTTGAATATTATGAATATGTTATGAATGATGGAATGAATCAAAGAGTAAAAAAGATGATAATTAATTATGGTTTGGTTGTGATAAAAGACTTTGGGTGTTATGACGCAAGCTTCCTCCCCGTGCCTTTATGAAGGGGCGACGTAATTACCTTTTTCTGCTCGAGTTAGCGCTCGTGGCTACGCTGACGGCGAGAGGTATGAGCGGTCATAAAGCTGTTCCTTGCCTAATTGTGTATGGGGTGCCGTGGCACTTTCGGAGATGAGGGACGGCGCAGTTAGGAGAGACGCTCCAGCCTTTTCCAGCCCAATGAAGACGGATAAACTCAGGGATATTAGATTGTTGCTTAAAGGAGGCGCTCTTCGAATGGTGTAGTCAAGAAAGATGAAGACGGAGCGAAAGAGTAGGTCAGTTGTAGTTGGAGTATGTGAAAAATGGATGTTGTTGGGCACTTTTGACGACTCATTCCCTGTTTTTTTAAAGTCATATTTGGGGTGGTTTTGTTGCACAATACAAGATACAAAAACAAATATAGGTCTACTTAACTCTACTAGTCATAACAATAAAACTAGTCAAATCAAATAAGAACAAACAATAATGAAATGTAAAACACTGAGGACCAAATCACGTGGTGTTAAAAGCCAGAGAATGAAAGTGGGTCTGAAGACGAGACTTGAAACACTCCACTGTGGCCATGATACTTTCTTTTGAATTGTCCGTCACCTGTTTGTCATTATGGAGATATTATACACTGTCTGTCTAAAAAAAAGTCACAACTTGGATTCAACTAAGCAAATCCAGAAGGTCCTCTCCTTCTGCTGGATAACTGGTAACGCGGTATTTAAACCCAACTGATGCAATAAGTGGTTTCTCATTTCTGATACAACCATGAGGAAAGACGAATCCCATGGTCATGGAGAAGATGTCGGTGTGTTTGAGAAGGGTCAAATCATTGGCATCGAGCAGAGAAAACATCTCAGGAGAAACAGAAACGACTCTACTACAGATCTGAACCCCAGTGAGAGTGTTGGAGAAGTGAGAGCTGGAGAAGGCTTTGTGCAGTGGTCACTCTCTCACACCATCAGTACAAGATCTGTGTGACAAATAATGCAACACTGGATTAAAATAAATCTTTTAAAATTGCAGAAGCTTATTGAAACTATGCCACAGTGAAGGCATCCTATCAAATATAAGAGCGTGTGCTCTTTTTTTTTTTTTTGGACAGGCAGTGTAGCTTTGCCTGGAATGTTCCACATTATGGTATTAACGGAACAGCTGCTAAAGGACACTTTCCAAAAGCTTTGTAAATTGTCAAAAAACAATAGAAAGCAAGAAAGCCACTCTTATTATTTAGCTACTCAGTTGTTAACATGAAAACATAATTTTATTTAGTAGTTTATTTAAAAAGGACAGAACAGAGACCTTTGCCACATTTAAAATAGTAGCCATGTCCATAGGCTGTGTAGCCAATTAAGGACTAATTAGTAGACCTGGACCCTGACATGAAACAGACAAAAGGAGTAACATACATACAACATGCAGCACAATCGGACATATTCCTCAATTACACATTTACAATTACTTTAATGTTCACAGGTTGGATTTCATTTCAGCCACCGCTTCACTTTGTTTCAGGTCTGTGAGGGTTTTCAGTTTGGCAGGTACTTGTGAATTGTGTTTGGTGCTTTTGAATACTGTCTAAACCAGACGTGCCCAAACTTATTTTCTTCGGCCGGCCAGACCTATTCGTGTTTTGCATCTAAAATTAAATTATATGAAATAATTGTGCTTTTGGTAGGTTTGGACAGTTTCATCTTCCAACGGCCTTTTCAGTGCAAAATGTAATCAAAATCTCACAACTCTCACACAGCATCCCCCATGGGCCAAATTAGACCCCATTTACGATAACCATTTTTGTTTTGACCCTTTGAAGCTACTGCATTTTGAGTGCTGAATTCACCGTTAATTTATCACATGAGCACAATTGTACATCGCTAATAATGAAGATAACCTGACCTACATTTTCCAGAAATGAGCTCAAAACGTCTTGGATATCCTTTCTTCAAGAGCCTGTAAACGTTGATCCATTATTGCAGCATGTGTGTGTGTTTTACCAGCCCCCTGCCTCCTCTGGCTTACCTCTGAATATTCTCTTTGTACTTTTATTCATGTCCTGTCTTACGTAAGGGGCACTCACTCCCCCCGCGCGCTCTCCACTACACGGCCCTGTCTCTGGCCCCTCGGCGGTGGCCATCTTGCAGCCTCATTGAGCTCTCTGTCCGGCCTATTGCAGATGCACAGCACGTCCCGAGCCCTTTTGTGGGGCAGATAATAGCCTCCTGGGCCATGTAAAGCAGGGGGCTCTCTTCCCCTGGTTTATCGTGGCGCTCCTCTTCATCCACAGCAGCGGAGAAGGAAAGGAAAGAAGGTGGCAGGAGCTGGGATGTAGCAGGAGGGATGAGAGAGCAGAGAGAGAAGGGGGAGGGGCTGGAGAGTAATTGGACATTAGATAATATCTTCTTGGAGTCGATATATTGGATGGGTCCCTAGAGGGAACTGTTCACCAAGAAAAGTGCTGGGAGTTAAACTTTTGAGGCAAATTTTAGGAGTAGTTCTTAGCTGCTTTTTCTTGTTTGCAAACTTTATTTTAGACTGAATAGATGAGAATGGATTTGTTAGGACACATATTGTACAAAATTGACATTTTGAGCCATGTTGTTTCCTCATGATATAACACACTGTACCTGGAGTCGTATTTAGCTTCATTCACGCTAGTCTGATGAATCCAGTGGAGAAAGTCCTCTCCCTCCGAGCCTGAAAAACACTCCATTCATATTCATGGCTTCTTCTGCGCTGTTTCTAAGTCCATAAATTAGCGCCAGACTCAATCTGAGCATTTCTGCCGTCAAATCACTATCATTACATCTGTGTGGCTACATAAGCATGTTGCAGGAAAGCTAGCATGTCTCTCTCCTATGTAATTCCCTCTGCAGCCAGTAGATGGAGCTCAACGTGAGTTTTTGTTCTGAAATATGAGATGCCAAAGTAAAGGTACGTAAGAGAATGTTTAAAGGCCAATAACGATACAAATAATGCATAATATTTGTCCTTTAAGACCACCTTGCCTCACAATAGAATTTTGTGCATATTATTAGAAAACCAACAACCATTTTTCTTCAACTAATGAGCTAGTTTTGTTCTATGATTAGTTAGTTAACTCCTTATGGAATCAAACTAATCAGTAAAATTGATTATATCTGGTTGAAAGTATTTTATTGTTGAAATAGAAACAGTAAATTCTGTTTGTTTTTGCATTGACGTATGGAGTGATTTCCCATAGCTAGTGCTGTAATTGCCACTGTCGAATAATAATTGTGTGACTTTCGAGCCTAGAGATTGGGGACTTTTGGCATAAAAAATAAACAGTTATTTGGCAGCATTGCGTTGCACAAGGTTTTGACAAGGCCTGTTTGATGGCAGGGATGGTTCAGGCTGTACATTTTTCTCCATAAAGTCATAGCCTGCATTAGTCGACTTTCATTGATTACAATCTGCCCATGTTGTATGTGTCATAAGTGAGTAATAAATCAAATATTAGCTGCGACTCATTATGGGGGTCCAAGTCCATACATTGAATGAAGAATATTCAATTGTGGGTGAGTGATTACAAGAGCGTGCAACTTCATACTTAAGCTAAAAGTGTTTCATTATTATGGTTTTTATTATACTTTCCATAATGCTGTAATCAAAGGTTGTACAAATGCAATGCATCAAATTATAATATATTATATATATAATATATATATATATATATATATATATATATATATATATATATATATATATATACATACATACACACACACACACACACACACACACATATATAGGGTCTCACAAGGTCTCAAAAAAATATCACCAATTTCTTGGAGCTGGATCACAATTTCGATATTCATGAGTCATGTACACTTTTTACTTTTCTATTGCCTAAGAGGTAAATTAGTAATCTGTAGAGCTGCAACAGTTAATCAATAACAATAATCGTTATCTGGACTATAAAGACTATAAAATACATACAAAAAGACCTTTTATAACAAAGACATAAAGCATCATTAAATGGAAATGATTTATAAACTGTTCCCGCCTTTATTCGTAAATATTCTGTATGTCGAAGCCTTCAATCACCATATTTCAACCTTTATTTGGTGTATAATGTATTCAAAAAGTCTCAGTGTACAATAGAAATAATCGTTTGACTGAACGACTAATCAAAACATAATCACAGACTAATTGTTAGTGACAGCTCAAATCACCTTCTAAAAGTTCACACTTCACTGTAATTGGTTAAATCCAGCTGTCACTCAAAAACTGGCAGAGGCTGACCAATAGGAATGGGAGGGGGTAAAGAGCGTGTTTGAGCTGACAAGTGCGAGTGAATCACGACCGGACCATTTAACCAAAATAGCAGATCGTCACAGGGAGGAGACTTTTGTCACCCTATTGCCCCGGCCCTGCCCCACACATTGGGAACCGCAAACGGCGTGTCATCTTGCACCACTTTGACAAATAAATCCGGGCAAACCACGTCGGCCCCTTCGAATCTCCGCTCCATCATTTCTCGTCTCTCTTCCCCCAAAAGCGCGAGCGAAAAACGATGATCCCAAACGTCATCAATTCAGTAAATAAGTCCATAAAGCAAAGCGCTGTGGATGGGTGGCACTGTTCCCCCTGCGCCGCCATCCTTCAGCGCGGGCCTTTTCCACAACTTGAACACATCGCCCCGGCTTTGTGACTAATCGTACCTGTGTTGTTTTTACTGCCAGTGCTTTGAACCTTTCCATCAGGCCTCTCCCGGTGTCAGTCTGCGTCTCCCCGCGCCGCCGTGGGATGGGAGATGTTAGCGTGTTTGTTTTCATGTCCTGAATGATGCGCCGTCTCCGCATCCGGTCGGGTATTTATCACCGCGGAGGCTTACCGGGTATAAACTAAAAGATGGGGGGGAGGAGGAGATGCAGACAACAAAAGATGTAGGAAATGCGTTGTTTTTTTTGCGAATATTGATATTGATTCGAATGTTTTTGACCCGTTTTGATTAGCTGATTGTTAAAAAAGAAATGATTACTGACGGTTGTTTCAAGACAATTTATCTGCCAGTGATTTAGGCTTGATTGAAATTTTGGAAGACAGATATATTGTAGATTGTATTTAGAGGTGGGCAATGCATCAAAATGTGTGCAAAATTTGAATAATGAGTACCGGTATATATTTTAAAGTTAAGAGTTAAAAATGCTACAAAATGAGCTGATTAAACGATTCTAAGGTTATGATTCTAAGGTTTAAGGTGATTTTTCTGCACTTTTGAGATTTTACAGACATTTGGCATTTGTCTGATAATTAAACCAGAAATAAGATGTTTAAAGACATATTTTAACACATTTCTGTTAGATGACATATGATTGTCAATCCAACAGAATTATTGTCAGATATTCCTTTCTGTCAAGCCCAGCCCTAATTGTAAGAGTCAGAACATTAGAGTCAAAATATTTTCATACATTTCACTTTAAATATGATAATAATTATTCCACTATAATAAATATTGCTTCTCATTTGAATAAAAAAAGTATCACAACACTTTTCACACAATCTTGGCACTTTCAGGGAAATCGGTTGAATTTTACATTTTGCAGAATTACTTTTATTGCTTTGGGGGAAATCAATCATCTTTACTCTATTAATTTTTTTGCGTTCATTAAATGCCAAGAAATGAATTGAACCTAATGTCAAATCTAGAAGAGAATTCATTTCGTGGAAGATAATCAAATTTTAATTTTAATTCAATTCAATTTTAACTAAACTTTGACAGATCCTTAAATTTATCGTCATCATCATTTCAAATAATTGTAAATGCATCAGGTTTTATACCTAATGTTTTATACATTTAATACAGGCATTATAACACAAACGGACCAAGAATCCACATGAGATACAAAACTGGGTGAAGTAGACGCAGTGTAGAGGACGGTGGTCCTCCTAGTCTCAAAACAAGCTGAACTAAAAATGTGTTGTCCAAAGAATACATTATATGGAAATAGCTATATTTAGTCAGTAATCAATGCTTTTTTGACTGGTCGAGGCAACAAGTGCCATTTATACTGCATTATGTTGAATAACATGATTCAAATATGGCTCATTTGTGCTGTACCTTTAGTCTCAGTATAAACTTGTTGGGAAACATTGAGACACACTAACTACAAACAATATATCACACTAGTCAAAGCTAGCCAAATCAGGATAAATATTCCCAAATTCAAGGCCTTTTACCAAATGGTTGTGCTACTTTTTTTTTGCCGTGCTGAACCCGATATCCTTTCTGTGCATCCCACTTGTCTTATTCATCACTACAAATGTTTGGAATGGCGTTTGCACACAGCAGGTAGACGAGGACAAACGTGAGTAATATTCAGCAGGAGGAGCGTGTTTGGGTGGTAGTAGTAGTGGGGGCTCGGTTATAAATAGGTGCTCTGCTCTCTAGCCATGTGGAATTGATGAGTTTCAGCACATCGGGCGCCGCCATGCCAGGTTTAATTTCGAAGCGTCCTGACAGCGAGAAGCCCAGGCGCCCAGAGACGTCACGGCCGAGTGCGTCCGCTGTGCAAATGTTAGCCGTGTTTGAGGATGGACACACGCATAAGGCACGCGGCGGCGTCCAGGGCCGTGCGGCGGGGGCAGCTGACCGGCTCGGCTCCCCGCCCGCCCTCCTCTGAGCTCCTGTCAGTGTAAGAGACAGGCAATCACATCCCTGCGCTGACCCGGGCCGAGCACACACACACACACAGTAAATAATGTGAGCGGCCGCAGGTTTAGAGGAGGCAAGAGTGTTTAGGTGAGCTACAATTGTAAGGTATAATTTAGGTTTAGAGATTGTTGCAGCGACTACAGGCTTTGACTTCACATTTCACTAAAACTAGTAAACTTCATTATACTTAAGATTTTACTTAAGGATGTTGCATATTTTCCCCCAGTTTGACAATTTTGGTTGAAGTTTATAATGTCACTTCCTGGTTGGACATGAGCAGCAGTTGTGACATAGGTAGAGGTCATTCCACAACTGTTACCTAGCGACAATATTGTAAACAAGGGCCTAAATCCATAGAACAATATGATTTGCCTGATAACACCTTTATTTTGTTAAATGATGGTCAGTTGCGTTTAAATTGCGCCTGCATTTTATATTGAATGTCGCTTATTGATGATTGATCACAGAGGGATTCTGTTCCTGTAATTTTCTTATTTTTTTCAATTATAAATGTTTTTAGTTTTTTTATTTATACAAAACAAAAACAAACATAGGTGAAAAAAAGGGAACACGACCAGAGAGGGGAGCAAATACAAAATAACAGCAGACATTCAACCAAGAATTAAGAAAATTAAATTAAATTAAATCATGGCCTGGAATGTCCCATTTAGTCCAAAGTCTGTTAAATTGTCCATATTCAGATTAAGGCTGAATGTTATTTTTTCCATGTTGCGTATCTCCATTATAATGTCAGTCCAGTCCTTAATAGTTGGTGCATTTTGTGTCATCCATTTTTTTGTGAGGGCTTTTTTCGCTGCAGCCAGGAGGATGTTCCAGAGGTAACTGCCAATTGTGTCCATGGCAGGAGTCCTGAGGCCCAGATACATAGTTCTGAAGTCCATTGGGATGGTGACGTCATAAATTGTCTCTAAGCTTTTATTGACCTCAAAGTCTTGTGAACAACAAGACAATCCCAAAACACATGATAGTGATTTGCCTCCTGATTGCCACATCCTCTCCAACAGTCTGCATTTCCCTGTGAGTAATGGGCTCTGACATGAGGTTATAAAGAAGCAAGACACATTCTTCCAACTGAATTCCTTCCAAACATGTGATTTTGTGTTTTTTCTGTGGATGTACATATCCTTTCCCATTCTTCATCATCCAGAACAAAGTGACCCTCTCTGTCCCATTTACCCTTAATGTAATCAGTAGAGTGACTTCCCAATTTGTTATTACACTAGTACAATTTAGATATTAGTCCCCTTGAAAGTTCAGATTTATAAGCTTTAATGAATATTTTACATTACATTACATTACTTTTATATTATTTTTTTTCCTCATAAACTACCACTTGACTGATGTAAAACTATGCTAAATATTTACCACAGGGACTATGCCACCAAACTAAGTCATAATTATAAAAACATGAGACCCTGTCATGTGCACTTTACACGGAACCTGAGAGGTATAGAAGGTTTCGAGGAGACACAGTAGAGAAAATAAGGAATTATTTGACATTTAATGCATATCATTACATTTTTTCAAAAGCAACAGTATAAAAGTAGAAGTATGTCAAGGCTGTATGTCAAGTTTGGAAGTTTGAGTGTCCTACAGTTGTGCCTTAGGTTTATGGGAATGTTCGGGCTAAATCTTTAATTGCTTTTGCCGAGAATGTTATACTTTTTCTCAAATTGAAATGTTGATTACAGTTTGTCTGACAGCAACATAACTGGGAAGAGAGGGTAAAAAATCCCAAGTTGAAAGCTTTAGAGATGGCATCAAATATGTGCAAATATTTAAAAAAAAAAAGTGTTTTAATGCTAATGTTGTTTGTTGTAACAGTGTAACTGCTGCCTCTTGACCAGGACTCGCTTGTAAAAGAGTTTTTTTAATCTCAATGGGACTCTCCTGGTTAACTAAAGATTAAATACAAAAAAAATCATAATAAAAACATGAGCAGTAAATAAATTGCAAAATTTTAATCCAGGAATCCATTATATTCCTGTTACAAGAGATCAATAATTAATAATAATTGATTTTAGTTACAATTACAATAGTTTGAGGCTGGTGATGTATAATTCAGAAACAAAATTCACAAAGTAGGAACTTGCTTTGGCGATAAGGTTCAACATAATAATAATAATAATGATAATATTAATAATACTAATAATACTAATAATAATAATTATAATAATAATAATAATAATAATAATAATAATAATAATAATCATAATAATAATAATAATACATAACAGTAATAAAACCAATAATAGTAATAGTAAAAATATAAACTCATAGCTGGGCCATTCACAATTATAATGCAAATGTGTTTATTTATCATTGTAATATCTTCTAGTTCATTCCTGTCCATATTTCCGCTGTATGAACTTTTCCATTTAGGTCAGATGCTAATTCCAAAGCTGGGTCCAGTCTGTAGAGGTTAGTCAGACAGGTAAAGCCCCTCATCTCACCCCCCTCTAGCTTCAGAGAGCCAAACAGAGCCAGGGCAGAGAGATTCTCCCACTTCTGGCTGCTGCCTCAGAGCTGCTGGCAAGAGCGAAGTCAAATTAGCCAATAAAAACCTGTGAAATCGGTGGCACGGCGCCGGCGAGGACATGCCAGGAGAAATAAACATCAGCATTGCTACAAACTGAGAAGAGAGGGGCAGACAGAGGGAGGAGGAGGGGGGGGTCTGACTGCTATTGTCCGATTTGAGGCGCAGCTGGGGAACTGAGTTGTTGAGGTTATGGTCAGGATGTGTAATTTTCAACTTTAGTCTCTGAATATCCAACACAACAAGTACAAGATAATAAGCCATTCCTTTTCCCTGTGCTTATTATTCTTGAAAACATCAACTCGACAAAGTTTATTCCAACAACATGGGCTTCAAGCATTTAACATCCTGGACAAAGTGTTTGCTTTAGATGCACGTAAACAAACAACTATTTAGTGAAGCTATAGTGGCTCAGTTGGTAGAGTGGTTTACTTATAACAGAGAGGTTTGTGGTTAGATCCCGTTTCTGACCAATGCGTTGGCTACTTGTCTTTTGCAGTTTGCGCTAAGCAGGCGGACAGGTTTATGTAAAATATTGCCCAGGATTGCATCGCCACACATCATCAGAATTTGCAGCTAGTCTAAGGTTAAACCAATTTAAGGTGCTAAATACAAGGGGTGCACCGACATTTATTGGGCCAGTATCGGTATCGGCCGATATTCACGCCATTGACTATTATCGGTTTCAGCCAAAACCACCGATAGCAGTCCACGATGTTACGTTTTGGTAATGAAAGAGTTAACTCTGCCATCGCTTCAGAAACAGGAAGAGAACAACAGCTCCATGGACAGAGCACGCATGTGGGACGGAGCGGAATTGTTGAATTAGTTTAAAGCTATATTTCTGTGGTTAAAATATTCCCCAAAAACCAACAAATACAAGTGGCCCCATCGTGTCAACATTATTGGCCTAAAATTTCCATATCGGTGCACCACGACTTAATATTAAACTTTCCGTTCATTCATTCATTAGTATTCTGATACTATAGAATATCATCTTCCAAATATGAAAAATACATTGTCTTGTTTACAGGTTTAGTCCTGGTTCAGACCTGGTTTAATTTCAGGTTAGTGCTAGTTTAGGCCTGATCCCGGTTTTGTCCTGGTTTAGTCCTGGTTTAGTCTTGGTTTGATTACTTCCTGGTTTAATCCTGATTTAATTCTGCTTTGGCAATTTGTCAGAGCAATGTCGATAATGCTTGTTGTATTTTATTTTCCACAGAAATCGAAGTGTTGGCGTATTACCATTATTGAAGCAGATCTAATGTTGGGGATATTTTCCGCTGCACCAAATTGTGTTAAAAGTGGTGTCGTGTTGTGCACCTCCGGCACAGAAGCCAAGGCCCTCCGTAAAATCTGGCTCTCAGGAAAATGTTGTCGAATAGCCCTGCCATAGAGTGATAAATGTTTTTACTAGTGACCCAGCAATTTATGGGATTATTCCTCGGCTATTTTGTTCACTTTTTATATTGCTTTTGCTAATGTATCTCTGTAGACGTTCATACATTGTTGTACATTGACTACTTTTCCATCCAAATCAAAATTGTACATCTCCATATTCCACCTTTACGTCTCCCCACCACACAATGATACTAGAATGATGTACTCCATTTCCCCTTTGCCCCCGAGGCCCGAGGATCTCTCTGTTTCCTCCACACGACGCTCTGCTGTGAAGTCTAATTCCAGTCAAATCTAAACACGCTAATTAAATATCATAACTTTGCACAGCAGCTCCTTGTAAAGGCACCTGAAATTTTAATTTAGACTTCAAAAGACCCCGGACTTTAAAGCAAATCTATTGTTTTTCATTTAGACTCGCAATTTTCCTTTTCTCTGCAGTGCCGCGGTACGTAGTTATGATTGATCTGGTAATTAAAATATGCAGAGAGGGAGAAATATTAACCGCTACTCTTTTTCTTTTTTTTTTCTTTTTTCCTCGCTTCTTTTTGTTTTAGAAAACAGTCGGCACGTTCCCCTTTCTCGCCTCAGACAATTAAATTTCGCACATTGATGTTCTTTACACAGCGCTCATCGGCCTCATTATTTTTCCATTTTCATCTTTCTTGGTGTCGAGATCGATAGATTGATAAAATGATGGAGCCTATCTTAAATAATGCAAGTGGAGAAAAGTTACTTTGCTGCTGGCTAAGTGCTTGGACTTCTTATTCATTCTTTTCAATTTCACATCCCGCCGAGGTACATAGCTTTGTTAATCATTTTATTTTTTGCTGTCCCTTTGCAAAAAAAAAAAGGGCGTAAAATAAGAAATAAAAAACGCATGATGCAGCGCCTATATGAGATGATGGTTGTCACAGCTAATATCCCTAAACGATACAGAAAAAAAGTGGCGATTCAAAGAAAGACAGCGTAAAGTAGGGCAATTAGTACCTGGGGAACATTTTGCGGGAAAAAGATAGCGACTGCAAATGTCACACGGACTTACTTTAGCTGCGATTGTTTATAAATTGACCTGACAGCTCGGGTCGCTCTAATATGGGATTAACCGCAGCGCTAATTAACACATGCCTCTGTTAAAGCGACTGGGAAAAGAAGCAGCAAAACTCCACTTCCTCACGCGCAAATGTACTTTTAAAAGACCGTCTTGTTTAATTTGGGCGGTGAAAAACCCGGAGTTAAATCACGAGTGAAGAGTTCCAAAGCGCTACAGATCAGAGCGCTTCTTCAGCCTTTGTCACATATATGTTTTTTAAATTCCCACTGCGCGGCCTTGTGTTTTTATCAGAGAAACGGAGTGGCCGCGGTGGCCCGAGGAGAGCGCTAAACACGTCCGCAATTAAAGCAGAGGAACTTTGCATCTTCCTCCTGAGTTGCCGTAATTGGGTCTCGGAGGATTTGAGCCGCAGAAGTGAAGGGGACACACTTTGGGTCTGCAGGGAACAGACGAGAGACCAGTCCTGGGACAAAGTGGAGGGAACAGAGGAACAGAGTGGACACCTTTGACAGTTGGACAGATTTAACAATTTAGCTACAACTTTGTCAAAGTACTCAACACTTGTAGCTGTTTAATGTGGTCTTATCGGGGATTTCAGTGCATATTAGGGCCGTGGTCCACTAAAGACGTGATTTGTGCATCGATTATCCGACTAAAAAGGGCGTGGTGTGGTAAAAGATGGAAAAAAGTTCTTAAACATTTGTATCTGTACCCAAAGCGCACTGACAAGACCACAGGCACATAGAAGATATTTAAACAGAAAACTACTAGTAAACAGTGTATTTATCTGTAAAAAGGCAGATTGGACTGACAAACCTCAAGATAACTCCCTTGATGTCTTCTCTTCTCTGATGTTGTGGATATAAATCCTTTAAAAATCTACCCAAACTTAGTCAACTAATACAAATTTGGGTCAACCAAAACACCATCGACCTATTAATTAATTAAATTGACTAATGGTCTACAGCCCTAATGCATATCTGGATAACAGTGAAGAAAACCCATAACTTAAAAAAATATATATTATAATTTTGTTTTTTTACATCATTCTGCATTAATTTAGCTGATAAATGCACACATTTTTGTCCAGACACAAATTGTGCAGTGCTTTCATGGTAAATTTTGTGTAATTATTCAAAATCCAACAGAGGTTTTGAAGTGTATTAGTTGAGGTTTAATTGTCACACAGATGGGAAAGGTCACAGATTAATCACAGTTTTTTTCATGTTTGATTTTTTTAAATTTTTATCAGCTTTATGTAGCATTATTTTTTTATTTTTTTTTACTATAAACCATCAACTCTATTTATATTTTGCATATCTTCAAAACTTGAGAGCTCTACATTACATAAAGTGAAGTTTTCTTTTTGCTAAATATTCATTCAGCTCTACTACATTTAAAAACAGCTGCGGTTTTATATAAAGATCAGGTGTTGTTTAATTTTTCATGTTCAAATTCAAATCAAATCTGTTCAAAATGTGATTTGTTCTGCAGCGTGAGCACTGCCTTTGAGGTGGACATCTATCTGCCTCTGTGTGCTCCGCAGTTAAAAAGTCTTGATTTTAGTATATTTTGCCTTTCTTAAAATAAGATAAGACGTAAGTTTTGCTTTTATTTCAAGTGCAGTAGCATTTTAAAAAATGTTAAAAAATAATAATACGTTTTAGAAGTTAAATGCTTGTTTTTTTGTTTCTCATTTTAGGTAAAACAAGATGTTTTATGTTGTTCCCTTGGCAATCTTATTTTAAGACAGTAAAAATATACTGAAAACAAGATAAATACTTTTCATTTCAAGCATTTGTAACACTTTAGAATAACTACACTTCTTCCTGTCTTAGTAAAAGCATGAACAAAGACTTAATTCATAGTAAAGAAATAGTTTATTAAGAATGATTCTGGCTTAGTAACCACTTAACTAATATTCTAACCCTAATTCCGATCCCTAACACCTACTCTAACATTAAGTAGTTACTAAGCTCAAATCAAGCTTAATAAAATATATGTTTATTATTAATTAAGTCTTTGTTCATGCTTTGTTAAGGCAGATTGTTATTCTAAAATGTTACCCAAGCATTTTCTAAATCATTATCATATTGCAGACGGTAATTTTGTCCAGTGTTTGTCGTCACAACGTAAACGCCACAGCGATATAAATAAATATTTTGTGAGCAATCTAAAGTTACACTCTGCCGAGGCCCTGTGCCTTGTGGACTTTGGCGCGTGTGTGTGTTTGTGTGTGCGCCGTGGTCCGACATGTGAAGGACAAGTGCGCCGCTGTGATGGGCCTGTTTTATTACATTTCATATTGAGACCAATCTCTGTCCATTCACCTGAAGGACAGCCAGTCATTCCCTAACTAAATTATCCTCGCACATTCACACGGAGCTGTGGAGAGGCAGCAGGCACGCAACAATGTCCACCGGGTGAGTTTTGAGCTTTATAACCACCGCACACGCACAGACACACACACACACAGGTCCCAGCTGAGGGTTATGTGGGGCGTTAGTGCTGCTGTCATTGAACCTCTCCTTATTGGACATTCTGACACACATGCAGGTAAATATACTCCAGTCTATTTTAGATACAGTTTACATTGGGGAAACAAACAATCACACTATGTCCTTTTCATACTATTTTGTGACAATAAATAGGCCACGCTAAAAACACAGTGGCAATGCAATATTGTGAGCACACACATGCACATGCGTGAGCACCCACATGCACATACGTGAGCACCCACATGCACATGCGTGAGCACACACATGGACATACGTGAGCACCCACATGCACATGCGTGAGCACCCACATGCACATGCGTGAGCACCCACATGCACATGCGTGAGCACCCACATGCACATGCGTGAGCACACACATGCACATACGTGAGCACCCACATGCACATGCGTGAGCACACACATGGACATACGTGAGCACCCACATGCACATGCGTGAGCACACACATGGACATACGTGAGCACCCACATGCACATGCGTGAGCCCACACATGGACATATGTGAGCACCCACATGCACATGCGTGAGCACACACATGGACATATGTGAGCACCCACATGCACATGCGTGAGCACACACATATATGTCATATAGAAGCCATCAGCTACAGTATATGGAGTTTTGGGGTTCACTATTGAGTAGCTAGACTTTCAGTTTACTTTTAAATATGAACAAAGGTGAGGAAAGTTGAATGTTACTGTCCAGCTCGTTCCAAACCTGAGGGCCTTTACACGCTACACTGAGAATAGTGCTCTTTTTTACCCTTCAGAATGGACTTTCCCCTCGTGTTGTCGACTTGAGAGCGTGTAGAAATAGGATTGAGTCTGTTATTTAGTCTAAAAACTACATTTTACATCATACAGGCATTACGAAATACTTTGCAGAGTTTCAGAAGCTTAATTTATAGAAAAGAGAGTCAGAGGGACTGTTAAACCTGGCCCAAGATATTGCTTGAATAGCTAAGACATGAAATAAAAGTACGATTTAGTGTTAATTGCCCAACAAAATCCCAATACCAATAAATAAAACCATTAAAAAAACAACAATTCTTGCTTTATTATTAACAATTCGGGTTGTTGCAGTGTATATATCTCAGATTTCTCAGCCTCCCAGGGTTTTACTTTATCAAGAGTCAAACCAGGTCATTTCAGTTCAATGTCCGAGTAGGAACTGTGTGGAAAACTGCAATTAAATGAGTTCACTTAAATATAGAAAATAGCCAGGTCGGGAGGTAAATGTTGAGTGTTTGTTGTGATGATTTATTTATATATGTTTGAAGTTATATACGATAGCTTTAAACTTATTCCCATTACCAGTTTTGTAGAGAACACGCGTCACATAAAGGTTCATGACAACTATGGGTCAAACTAAACAAGGACAGACCCCAAAACACAGACTAAAGTCAACTTTTAGACTTGCAGACACAAATGCTTTGCCATAGAAATGAATTTTATTTCTATGTATAAATTGTAATGTTGTTGCGATACCAAGGAATATGCTCGATTCTCGATGCCAGTTTTGATACCCCACAACAAACTGACATTCTCAACACAAAATAATATTTCTTTATTAAACATTGTGGTCCTATTGTATATTTGATTAAGCTCAAAATCCTTCAAAAACTATTCACAAAAGGTCTAATTTTGTCCTATTACTATAATATTTTTAGTATCGATATTGGTTCAAATGAGTATCTAGTTTCGAGTCCAGTTTTAGTATCGATTGGTGTCCAATTTTCGATACTTTTGACAAAAACAAATAGCGAGAGAGAATCCCACAAAAACGATCTGTGCTTTTAAATCTAGTTTCTTAAATGTGTAAATGTTTTTAGAATTGTGTGCTGCAAGTCCCCCCCCCAGGTCACCCTTGAAAAAGAGGTTTCGATCTCAACGGGTTTTTCATGGTTAATAAAATAAAAATAAACTTTTTAGCTTGCATTGCGATGACTATAATACATTTCTGTGCTCCAGTGTCTCAGCTTGTGGACCACCAGAACTTCTAAATGAGTAAAACGCCTGCCTTTACCCCAGAGTGGAGCCCGGCTGATAGCTTTATTCTTCTCTCCTCTCTAATAAACGTCTTTTGTACGGTCGGCTTCTCCTTTTCTCTCACCGAGGATGTCCTAATGAGCCCCAGCCCGAAATAGCAGAGGGGCTAGCGCTGCACAACTATGACATCCCATGTGAGAAGTCGCCCAAATGGCTACACCGTGCGTCAAGTTTCCTTATTTATAACACCGTGCGGGATTGTCCTACACTGGCGCTGAGCATATGGAGGCTTATGTAAGGCAGGGCGGTCCATCTGAAGTCAGGGCCTATATATATATATATATATATAAAACGCGCTGAAAAGTGGTTCCTGTGGCCGCTTTAAGGATTTATTCACTTCTGAAACCTTCTCTACTGTGATGTAACAACAGACGGAGGGAGTAGGTGGGCAGCGGGTGTTTGTCTCTGAAGGATGGGTCATGAAATCATAAGTAATTTGGGCATGGTAGAAATATCCTAGGGTTCAATGTAGCTGAGACATCTGTTGACACAAACGGAGAAAACAAAAATGGTGGTATATTTGGGGTACTACAGCGTTCTGCTTTGGTCAATCGTGTATTATTATATTATGTATTAGAATTTAGACTTGGACTTAGACAAACTTCATTGATACTTAAATAGTTAGTAATAAGAGTAAACAATTACCTCTGCATGATCAAGAACTGTTTCAAAAGAGGGTTATACTTTCAGAGGGTGTGATTTATTTTGAAAACCAAATGTGAGAACAAATATAAAGCAGCATTGTATTTCAGTTGTTGGGGTTAATATATGGAATATGTTGGACACTTTACAAGTTTGTATAAGAGGAAAATGATCAAATGTGTGTACTGTATGTTGTGCTGAAGAGGTAGACATTATAAGACTTTATGAACATTATTTTTTATATTACTTTGGCCTTTGGGAAAATGTCTGAATAAACCAAATGGAAACTGAAACACAATAGCTTACACATTGCAATATATTCCCCAGATCAAACAATAGGGGTAACGAACAAAAAACACAAGATAGACGACTGAATTTGAAACTTGTAGGAATAAAGCCTCTCTCTATTAGTGATGGGTGGATCAATACCAAATATCAATGTATGAACCTAACGGAGATATTGAAAAGTACTTTTTAATACATTTTGTTTACATTTTTGTTTACATTATTTTAGATTCTCTGCACATTTACTTTCATTTACTTTAGTTCAAGCCAAAGTTAAAAGAAAATAATGATAGTACTAGTAGTAGTATAAAACTCTTCCCAGTATTATTGGGAAATATTATCGGATCATATAAAAATTCTGTGGTATCGTCCGTCACTACCATCTATTTTCTATTGACGCCACTTGAATGAGCGGCGAAATGTCTTCAGTCTTAAAGCGTCCAGTTGACATGTTTATCTACTAATTCTACAACTTCCTAAACCAACATATTCTGGCTTGACAGAGTTAATATCGAATAGTTTAGTATAAAACACTGGACATACTTTCGTCAGACAAATCATTTCACAATTAGTTTTACCGCTCACTCCTGGATGCAGTTTGGCAGAGTCGTTAACACGCTTGTTTCTCGTTATGAACCCAAGACCTCAGCAAGAAACCTCTGGCTTTGCTTCCCACAGATGAGGATTGTAGAAATAGAGATACAGAATGTCTCCTTTTTGAATGAATATTAGATTTAATGTTTGTTTTTCCTTTCACATACTGAGGTCTCATTTATAAAGCGTGCGTACGTACAAACATTTTATATACATGACCTTTTAGCGTACGTTTGGATCTATAAAACGGCAACGTTACACAGACATGAGCAATTCTGTCCAAAAATTGCTTCAAGAAACGAGAAATAAGCACGTTTGAGGAAGTTTGTGTTTTGTCCGTACGTATACTTTTAGTTTCATAAATGAGACCCCTGGTTGCACACGCCCAAAGAAAGGCTCTAGCCAACTGCAACCTCCAATCACAAATGACTACATCTGTTAGCGCTCCAAACAAGTAGGCTACACACCAGTTGCTACATTGCTAGCTTTATTAGCCCTTGATTAGCCCTTGTTCTCTTAAACCAACATAGCGTCTGTCCTGTCACATTGTGTATGAGTGATCGCGCTCGAGTCGATCATTACCACCACAACATCAGACGGCTGGCAGCGGAGGTCATTCAGTGTGCATTACCACCCAGACCTCATTAGTTTTACAGCTTTTACTGCCCTGTTGGCACCGGCGAACAAGAGCTTTAGGCTGGCATCCAACGGGCATGTGGACCTCATCCCCAGAGCCCAGAGTAGTACAAGGCCTTGGCCAGTTCTGTCAGAGGGCAATAGAGGAGATGGGGCAGTGGGGATGTGAGAATCTTTCCCAAATTTAGCTTATTGGGATAATTTACGCAGCTCGACTCATGACTGTTGGCATCAGATGCGTGAGGAATCTGTAGTGAAATGTCAGGTCAAGGCAGGAAGACATTTGAAGTGAATTTATCCAACGTAGTAGCTAAGCAGTTACTATTCTGTTGGGCATAATTTGACAATCAACTTCATCTGTTGTGGAATAGACATTTTCAAGCATTTTATTTCCAATACCAATATTGACACTTTGGCTTTAAAGAGCCTGTATCTGATTTTTTTCCCCATGTAGTTGAGTACAATTAGTTTTTCTTCTGTACAGATCGTAAAAGCAGCTATTCATAGTGAGTCTACAAAATGCATTCAGCATCTTATTATTGATTCTAATTCTGATTATAGAGCATTTTATTCACCGAAAACCAGGATAGAACGCTGTTAGCATGCTAGTTGTTAGCTTTACTGTGGCGGCAAGCACACAGAAAGCACTTATAAGCTCGTCAAGGTGAATGATTTGGACGCTCTGAATACGTGAGAAAGAGAGGAAAGCATATGTGGACAGTTTGAAGCAAACTGTTTTTAAATTTTTTTTAAGACTGCAAAAATCAGGTAGAACGCCTTTAAGTATTTGCCAATACCAGATATCAAACGATACCAGTGCAGAGACCGAGAATAGAATTTACGTAACAAAAAAATTGATCCAAATATGTTAGCCAACTCTTATTTATCCTTCAGGAAACTGTGGAAAAGCCTGGTATGAACATGTATTTAACATCAACTAGGAAATAGTCTTAGTACATAAATGTATGGCCAGAACTGATACAAGCTCCATTCGTTTAGATACTTGATACCAGTATTGGTATCGGTGCATCCCTTACTCAAAACACATGAAGCATTATGCAAGGCCTGTCCTGTTTGAGGGTACATTCTAGAAAGTCTTTAGTTTAAAACTGAGCTGGAGCATGCCAGAATTGAATGGTAGAATTCACCGTTTAAATGTCAGATTGCAGATTCGTTGTCATGGTTGGTGGTTCACATCTCTATAATTACTGGGCCAATCCACATGAAACAAAAACTGGCACAAAGTTCAACGTCTTCTCTGCTGGCATAAATACAGAAAAATGACATTATTTTTTCACAATTACTTCAGGAAGACGTGTTTGTTGTCAGTTGTAACTACTCAAAACCATACGACGATATTACAAGTTTGTGGCGTCTATTCTGTACCAAACAAATAATTATAACCTTTGTGGAATTTATTTGGGATATTTCTTTCAAAAAAAGTGAATCTCCCATAGAATTAGACTCTTGCCCACTATCAAATAGAATATGAACGTGACTTATATGTGGCATTCACATGTTAACAATAATAAGAAGAAAGAAATGAGTCTGTAGTTTTGTGTGTGGATTTAATCTCTTTTTGGCATACAGTTTCCTCCGTGAAACCTGCTTCTTATCTTTCCATGTTTATATTTCGCTTCCACCCTCCTCGCTGATGCATTAGCCCTGTCCACAGCTGATCCTCACCTTCACCTGCTCTTATTTTAGCCTCTGAAGCATCGGTAAAGGCCCGGTCCGTCGTGATCCGTCATCGACAAGCCTTCGCGTCTGCCGGGAGTGATATCTCGCGGTAAAATATGCATGACATCAAAAAGCCTTAAAGCTTATTACAAATTAATAATGAGTAGTGGGCAGAGAGCGGTGAAAAGTGAAAAATGGCCTTCCCTTGGTGTCATGTTGAAATGTTTAATTCAACACAGAGACTAAATTGCACTTCTTTTAGCCGCGTCTGTGTGCTCCAAGGCCCGCGCAAACGCTTCCGCTATAGGGGAACAGACAAGACCACCAGGATTCACAAACCAAATTGACATCTAGATTAGCAGATTTATGTTGAAGTGAATGATCCTCGTCTGCGGCCGTGTGTGCCTCTGTGCGTCTCTTAACTGCATACGGGATTATAAACCAACAGCGAAGCACCGCGCCGCTTTACTGCTATCATCTTAACTCTCCGTAGACCAGGGAAGCCTCTGCCGCGCGTCAAATCTGCAGCCACTTCACAGTAGAAGACACCGTGTACTAGAATCTGGATGTCAAAATCGTTACTGGAAGATATACGAGGCCCTGCGGATCACCGTGGAGATAAGAAAGTGTTTTTGAAAGAAATACTGAAGATGTTTTGAGTGATAACTAAGTCTACAGACTGAAACTGGTGGGCTGTTCCTGCGCTGTGGATTGACAATCTTTACCTGTGAAATGTAATGTTATCATACATTTTTTTATGCAATGTTGTTTTTAATTTCAGGGATATTCATCAAAATAGTATCTAAATATAATCAGAATATCTCTAAATGACAGAAGGACGGCATAATAATAATCCATGGTACTAAAATACATTTGTAAAGTTAAATCCACAAACTTTGAACTTGATCATATAGGCCAAGGGTTGTCCAAACTATGGCCCGCGGTCCAAATGCGGCCCTCAGAGCACTTTTTGATGGCCCTCAGACTTCCTGGAGACATTGGCCCACATTTTCCTAAAACGTTTTGAGACTCAATTGAGGTGTGGCACTTTCAAACATTTGATAATGCAACTTTTTCTCATGATTCACGGGTTTGACCACCGTCTGTGGCACCGCTTTGTCTACGTTTAAATATGTGATTAAAAAAGAAACGTTTGGACACCCTTGTTATAGGCTATCAACAGTGAAGTACTCAGCTGTGTTACTTAAGTAAAAAGACAGATACAGGAGCAATACATTAGTATCACTTATACTATTATTGAGTTGTGTGTTCAAAATGTTACTTTAAGAGTGAAAAGTAATAGTTTTTCACCCAGATTTTTGACAACTATAAAAGAGTGAAATGCGGAGAAAAAGATTGTCCTGGTTTTTTAAGTCAATAATTTTCTCAAGGTGTATTTTTGTTTGCTCAAAGCCAGGACTTGAACCCAGAATTTCACCATGAAGGCGCTAAAAAATAACCTCTCAAACAACATAGGAAGTACTTTTAATTTCCTGTCCTTTTTCAAATGTAGTGCAGAAAGTAATTTAAAAGTAAAAAATATCTACTGTAAAATGTACGTAAGTTAAGTACAGATACCTAAAAAGTTCTGGCTTTTCATTTTGTGGCAGATTTTGTCTTTTTAATCCAACATGTCTTGGATCATTTGAACATTTTGGGTTGGAAAATAAGACAGGCTTCTTTTTTGTTTTTTCAATCTACTGTATAAATTAGTTAGACCCTTTGGCATGTCATGTCATCACTCGAACACGGCTGTAATACGAGCTGCAGTTGGGTCTCTGAGGACGGGACTGGGGAGTGAATTTGCCGCGCGACTACCTGAAACATCAACAGTCATTAATTATGTAAAAGTGTTGGACTCAAGTGTAGTCTTTAGTGAGTCGCTGTGCCTCCAGGCGAGTGGGGATAATCACGCGGCAGATACTGCTAACTGCTACCTGCTAACTGCTAACTGCTAACTGCTAACTGCTAACTGCAACACACTTTACCCTACATTTGGTCCCTTATATGGCCAGTCAAAGATTGTATTGTAGCTTATTTTGGCTGTTAAATGTATTGTCATGAGAAGTGGCACTATATCAAAATATAGATAATATTGTTTTGAATGTTGCGTATATCGTTTATTGTGAAAAATACTACATAAAGAGCTGATTAATGTTGTAAACTTTCAATTAAGGATATAAGGTGATATTTGTGCACTTTGTGATTAATTTGACAGACATTTCACATTTGGCTGATCAATAAACCTCAACTAATACGTTTAAAGACAAACACATTACTGATTGTCTAATATGGGATATAATGATATATGGATAATATAATATGGGATACTCAAAAATATAATAGGGGATACTCAAAAATATAATATGGGATAGTCAAAAAAACAACAACATTAAGATATGAACGGTTCTTCATCAGCCTCGAAGAATTGGTTCTCCTCCTGAGTGGGTCTAGCTCCACCGTGTATCTGCAAATTGAGGCACGTCCGCCTGTCCGTCCGAGGGAGTCGGACTCTCCTTCACTGTGGAACTCCTACAGGTTTCTACTTTTCCCCAAAGAGGTTTGGTAGTTTTTCCTGGCCGAGAAGGAGGGTCTAAGGACAGGGGAGCTTGGGACATCTGTCTAAGGACACGGGATGCAGAGACATTTCCAAGTCCCTATGAATATTGTTTTCCACTGTAGCCCCCGAGGCAACTATTGTTGTGATTTTGGGTGTTACAAAAATAAATTGAATTGAATTGAATATTTTTGTCAATATTGCCCAGCCCTACTTGTCATTAGAATGAGATTTTGGCTTGTGGTTATTCTGCAGGCTTGTGTCATAAATGTATTTTTACTGGCTGTTCAAAAATGTTGTTTTATAACAATCTACAACATTGATGTTTTGGAGATTTTAACAAAGAAAATGTATTTTTAAAGCTATCAAAGCTATACAAGTGCCAAACATGGAAAAGGTTCACCAAGAGCGAGCACACATTATTACATTGACATTTGGCTATATTAAAACACATATCAGATGATTATGTTATTGAAAAAGCTGATTGTGCAGCAGAACTTGTAGTTGTGAAATATTCTGTTAATGTGTTGCACATGGAAATATATTTCACTGTGAAGGTTTCATTTTACTGTAGTACTAATGTGTGCTTTGTTTATGTAGTAAACCCACAGTGATCTCTGCTGCTGCTGCTGCTGGTCTCTCTCCTCTCTGACTTTCTCTTTTCTCTCTTGGTCTCTCACCCCTCTCTCTTTCTCTCCTCTTGCTTTATCTCTTTTCTCTCTTTCTCTCTCATCCCTCTCTCTTTTCTCTTTTCCCCTCTCTTCCTCTTTATAGCTTTCTTCTATCTCTCTTCTCTCTTCTCTCTTCTCTCTTCTCTCTTCTCTCTTCTCTCTTCTCTCTTCTCTCTTCTCTCTCTCTTTCTCTTTCTCTCTTCTCTTTTCCTCACTCTTTCGCTCTCTCTTTCTCTCTCTCTCTCTCTCTGCCTCCCTGTGCCACATCTATGAATGAAATCTGTAAATCTGACAGGACGAATGATCCGCTGCGTTTGTCAAAACTGGAGCCGCAGAAAACACACAGGTCAAATGAACTTTGTAGGATTAAGGAATCAAGACAGCTAAACATCAAGTCAAATAATCACAGTCTAATTCCAGTGGTGGAACGTAACAAAGTAGTGTAGGTGCTCCTGTTCTGCTTAAGTAACAAAATTGATGGTGATGATTTATTTAGGTTACAATTATATTACAATTTAAGTTATTTAGGTTATATTTTGTATGCATAAAGCTATTATACTTATGTTTTAACTCTAACCAGGCGTCTATAAATCATTATTCAACATTGTTATACAATTATCAAGAAGAACCCTATTGTTTCTGTACTGTAAGCTGTACTGACATAAGCAGCTCGGGTGCACAGGATCTCCCTCCAAAACACCACAACTGACAATTTATCAAACAAATTACGGCCCTAATTTCAGCCGCACGTGTGTCTCTGATCCATCTTGTGAACGGAGAATCTGGTGTTTTCTCTGTCAGATTCCTCTCGCCGCGCTTCAACGCTCGTTCATCAAGGCGGCGTTTGCTTTTTCAGCGGACGCGGCGCCGGCGTGATGTTCCTCCACGCTGAAACAAAGGAGGCGATGACACGTGTAATTAATTAGGCTATTATGCATTCCACAATGATAATGGCCTCACTGGAAAGTCACCAGCCTCGCGTTGTAAGAGGAGAGAGCGAGAGCAGAGGGGAGGCGGTTGGAGAGTGCTATCCATCATCGGGGGGAGGCGTTGTTGTTTTTTTTTCACGACGCCCCCGCTTCCTGTCCGTGTCACGCCGTCTCACCTTGACTAGTGTGGGCAAGGCCGGAGCAACACTGTCAACACGTGGGGCGGGCTGGTTTGGCGCTGGTTTTCTGTGGCCGGTTCCGTGCTTTTCCGGCGACTCCGGCTCCAGCGGTCGGCCCGGGGTTCTCCACTCCGGGGCTTTGGCACAGTTTGGCACACTTACCCGTGACATCCCATCTGTTGGCGCTTTGTTCACCCGCGCCTCCATAATGGGGGCACTTTATTTTTATAATTAGCTCTTACCTACACTTCTCCTCTCTTAACTCGGAGCTGTAAATGTAGTGCAGGTGCAATCGTGATGACTTTCAGCGCAGCCCTTCACCCGAGCGCCACGTCCTACAAGAACAAACAAAGTTACAGAGGGATTTGGGTAGAATTACTTTATAAACATATATATAATGTTGTAGGGATGACACAATTATCTGGTTAATCAATAATCAGGTCAAAATATAATCCTAAACAACAAAAAATTAACTGTGGCTATTTTAGAAGTAATATTAAGTATTTTAAATGCAATCTATAGTCCAAAAAATAGATCTAAAAGTAAAGTACTTTTATCTGGCTGTTTTTGTCACATTTACTTTATTTTGTCATTCAGAAAGCTAAAACTGGTTACGAAGGAATTATGTTCCTAGTGTTTGACAATGGGACTAAAAGAAAGTCCCACAATAACCGTAACACTAAAATGTGATATTGTAACATCCCTACAATGTTAGTAATGGTAAGCAAGCAAATTGAACAAAATATAGCTGTAAGGTAAATTAAAAGGAATCTTGCTCTACATTTGACTAATCTTTCAATAGTTATAGGGTAATACGTGTTGTCCACTGTTGCTGTCCAGCTCGGTAATCGTGACTAAGATCCTGCCTCTAGATCTGGGTCCACTCCACTGGGGTCGCCCACTGCTCCAGACTGGCCACCCTGAGGCACCGGTTGAAGGATGAGTCAAATGCAGAGGTCATATTTCCCTACGGGGTCATTTCAGTCTACAAATATTACAAATACAGCAGTCAGGATGTCTGCTCCTCATAGAGCTGACCAGGGCTGTTAGACAAGCCACCTAGCCACTTTTGCTTTGCTCTGTAAAGTTATTATGATAAAGACTATACTGAATGTAGAAGTGTGACGAGTGTAAAGACTTTTTAGCACAATTATGGTGTTGTTCTTTTTGTTTTCAATCTTTCATAACAATAGTGTGAATGTACTAATCTGTTAAGTGTACACAGAGAAAAGTTTGTCCGTTTTATTCCCTTTCTGTGTGGAATTTCTGTCTGGATACTAATTTTACCCCATCAAAAAAACACATTTGGTCTGGACGCATATTTGAAAAAAATAGATAATAAATAAAAATCTGTTTTGTGTCTGTGCAAAAATATTGTAACAGCATCTATTTTGTGAAAATGAGTCCATTGCGCGATCTTTGCTTCTAATTATGGAACGTTTTATTCTCCGCGAAGCAGGAAGTGCACTGTTACGACCAGTCATGTAAGTGTCAGGCGTAATAATTATGGAGGGCCCAAACCTTGATCCATACTTAGGTTCATATTTACTTCTTCCTTAAAATGTAAATATTTATTTTTCTCTCCATGCTGTCCTGGTGCGATCATTTTATCGTTCCACATCTCCAGCTTAGCCCCAGCACGCTCCTTCTGTAGCTTAAGTCTTTCCACTTCTCAAGGTTTAGGTCACTGCTCATATCAAACGTCAGGAAAGTGCACTCAAAGAATATGACAACTGCCGTCTTTTTCAACTACAAAGACTTCACGAAAAAGGGTTTGTTTTTTTTATCCCCCCCTTCCCCTGCTGCCTATCGTCTCACAGCGCCTCTTGACTTTGACTTTGCCGCGACTTTGGAGCCTTTTCTTTTGGAGTTTTTTTGGGTTCGGTTGCTGTGCCGGTGGAGGTTTCGCGGGCCGCCTGTTGATGGCGCGAGGGGAGAGCCAGAAGGTAGCGGTGACGTGGTGAGGCGGCGGGAGCTTTGATGTGGGTTTAATGTGGTGCCATGTTTGGTCTGTCACACTGAGAGGAGCTAAGCGGACGCTATGGTTACGTCAGATACGAGCTCTGATCTGTGGAGGTGTGCTGTGCTCCGGGCCCAGGCCATTACTAAAATACTGCTGTTTCTGACTCGAGGTGTCTTGTCTTAAAGGGGCGGTGTACATTTGTTTACCTGACAAAAGTGTGACAGAAATTGAAATTAAATACATTATACTGAAGGTACAAATAAGATTATTCATTTTGTCTTCTTGGTTAAAATGTCTGATATAGAAGAAAGAACAAAACTGTTCGCTTTACCAAGTTTGGATAAATGAAAGGTTTGTCAGAATAAAGGAGAGAGAAAGAGGAAGATCAAAGATAGAGAGACAAAAAAAAAGACCCCACTTGCAAAGAGATACCTGTTTTGTCAAGTGGATCAAGAAGGAATAGAATAATAACTTATTATTGATTTGGCTTTTGAAAACTCTGCCATACAAACAGTACATTGCAAGCATCAGATTTGTTTTTATGCCACATAAATGCAAATATTGATATCTTACATTACCAACAACATCATCCTTGCAATTTTATATACATTCAATACTTTTTTGTATGTAAAACTAATTCAAATCAACAGGAATACTTTTCTTGATAATTGCTAAGTTGGATAAGCTAACATAACTGGTTTTAGTATTTCAGATACACAAACTATGTATTGTTTTGGACATTAAACATGGCTGTAGCCTCAAAACTGTCACACAGACTTTGTTTTTGAAACCTGTCGTGTTGATGTGTTGGGTATTTGAATGCCGGTGCGGCTCCTTCCTTCACTCTGCCATGAATCACGGGGCCCCTGTCTGTATTCGTCACCGCACATGTCCGCTTCAGTAGCAGATAAATGGTACAAAAGAATATTGGTGTGGTCAGCAGCGCACATTTATTTGGCTGAGATGGCAGCTCTGCAGTGGCATGGGAGCGCCGGTTTGAATGTTTGAGCCCTGAGCTTTGACTGACAGGCTGCACTGATTGGAATTGACGCAGGGACGAGATGTGTGTCAGAGCTGTGACTGCTCATCTCTCGGGCATCGGGAGGCGACCACCACCAACTGCGACATCCACAAACGCCCAGGCTCCAGACGAGTGTCAGCAAGATTAAAACGGACCCGAAAACACCCCAACCAGTGTCTGTGTGTGACAACTGTTGTGTTATTTGACTTTGTAGACAGAGGTGGAGGAAGTACTCCAATGTGTCAAAGTAACTGCAATATAAATGATTTAAGATTTGAGTCACCTTAAATAATCATCTACCTAAAAGCAAGTAAATACAACTGCAACTACTGCAACTTTTTACTATTTGCAGGACTGGGAATCACTGGGTTCCTCACGATGCTGTACACGGTGGACAATACATGGCTCACCCTTATAAAATGATATCACAATGTTTATACATGCAATAATCGTTACACTGAACATGATATATTGCAATATATCACAATGTTTTGAGAACAAATACATTTCAACAACAATTTTTCCATTAAACCACGGCTATTCTTGTCCAATTCTACCTCTGTTGGGTCACGCTAAAATGAATAAATACTATAAGATCAGGCACATGCGAGCTGCAGCTGAAGTCACTGTCAACATGTTAAAGATAGGGTGAATACTTCCTTGTCGGAAACTTCTGTGTTGACAAAGGGGAGTGTTTGAGGGTCAACGCTAACGCTAATGCTAATTTTGAGGCAAAACCAATATAAAAATAAAACAAATTAATGTAACAAACTGAAGTAATCTATGCATAAAACAACCAGGTAGTACATTAAATTTGAATTGGTTGTTTTTTATATTTTACATTTGAACAACATTTAGCATTAGCTGTGAGAGACAGTTAGCTAGCCAACGCTGTGCACAGATCGAGTTATTTCTAACTCTTGCAGTTTCGCCGTCCCCAACAGATGACAATTAAGCTCTGGAAAAATAGATTTCAGTGATCAAAGCCTGACTCCTGCTGCATGTGAGTTGAATCTCTTTGTTTATTTGGAGCCACTTCTCCCTGTTATAGTCCAGGCCTGTGAGTGTTTGGCGAGTGGGCAGTAGGTCTCTTCTGTCCCTCTCCTCCTCCCACTCATCACTTCACAGCAGATCATCTCCACCTCTCTCCGCACACAAACAAACCTGGGTGGGTGTGACACATAAACGACAAATATATCCCTGTGTAGCATGCAAACATTTCATAATATCAGTGTGATTTTTATTTGGAGCAAATTATTGTCACAATTTTAGTATTATGATTATTATGAGAAAAAATATCAAACAGAGAAATCTTTCTGATGAGTTTTATGAATGACAAAATAAACTAAATGTGACAAAAAAAAAGTACTAGATAAAAAGTACTTTACATTTAGATGTATTTAGACAAAACTTTGAATTGAAAATACTTGATTTTGCTTCTAAAATAGCCTGGAATGTAAGTGTAAACAATAAATACATCTGCTTATGTTTTTTGATAAAGTTGTTTTAGTTGAGAGGGAGTAATCAAAAGTTTGATGTAGTGAGCCATGGATCATTGAGTCTTCAGAAAAATTTAATATTATAACATTGATGTTTTTGTTGAACTTTTGAGATATTTTTTGTCTCAACATATACTTTTTCCCATTGTCGCCAAAGGTTCGCACTTTTCATTATTTGGTTCTAAATTGAGCCCATTTTATTCCTGATGTTGACTTGGTTTGGTCCTGTTCTAGTCCTTGTTTAGTCCTGATTTATTCAAGGTATTTCCAATTTGGTCCTGATTTTGTCCCATTTTTGTTATGGTGAAAGTGCAAGTTTGAAACCACCCTAAATCTAGCTTGATTTCTGGTAGCTTCTGACTGCACAAAAGGAGCAATTAAACACCCAGATTTTGTGTAAAAAAAACAAACTAAAAAACTGCAAAAAACAAAACCAAAAACCAAAAACATAAAAATACATATGACTACTGCATGATAACTTATCACTGATCAGTTGCCATATTTAATGCCCACGCTGCTATTGTTTTGGCCTCCGTATAGTTTGGCTCCCGTCTGCAGGCTTGAGTGAGTGCGTGTCAAAAGGCGGGCGGGGGACAGAGCTGTGGTGTAGGTGTTGTGACATATTTGGTGGTGCCGGCTCACTGGCTGGTGGGCTTCCTCCTGTTTAGACCCTAATAAGCATGGGAGCGGGCTGGGCTGTTGTGACACGCCGTCAGCCTGTGGGCCACTCCACCTCTGTGCGCGATGGACTCCATGATTGTGCGCTGACCTTTGCATCATGGGAAAGATGACAGGTAATTTAGAGGCCTCAGGGAGCTTACATACATACACTGTCCCCGCAACCACCCACCACCAGAGAGCTCCAACCTTCAAAACCGAAAACTGCACCCACCGACCGTGCTCAGGCAATTAAAGCAGGAAAGAGGGATGTTTTCAATGTATAAGAACGGATCCTATGTTTGGAAAGGCTTTGACATAAAATGATGTTAGAAGTTCGCAGTGCAACGACAACATTCGGTCTGTAGACGCAGGAAATTAGAACATCTTAAACAAACATAAATGTTAGCAGCTCAATAAGGTTAATTTCGTCTTCTGATCATTTAGGTTCTTTCTTTCAGACCAGAGTTTCGCTTGTTTACCCGTCAGTTTCGACACCTTACGTTGCTGTGATGTGTCTTGTCAGCAGATTTACACAGCTCCATCTGCAGTCTGACTCCTCCAGGACAGTATCACAGGCGTGTGGAACTAAAAAGGCCCCTACGTCCTGGTTTACAGTCATGTGGGCATGTTTCTGTATTTCAATTGCTTCCTTAATCCAGTGACAAACTCTGATCTGAAAAAAAGTTTGTGCTGGCAAAATAGCACCAAGTCTTGGGTGGAAAAGTTCTGTTCTGTTTCTCAAGCTTAATCTTTCATGTCGAAATTCATCAAGAAAGTCCAAAAATTTGACTGTAAATGTCTTTGTTGAGGTTCAAGTATCGCACAAAAAGTCATTGGACTCTAAAATTAAACACATTTCAAAAATATCACTTTATACACTTGTTTAAACTGCAAATTTCAGTTCTTTTGAAAATCTCTTTTGCAGTATTTTATAAATTAGGTTTTATAGACAAAATACCTTGCCATTCAAAATTCCAATTTGCATATCTCTAAAACAACAATTTAAATATGATGTATTTTTAAATACATCTCCCGCTTTTAATTTGAAGTTTTGACATTTTATCAAGAAATGATTTCAAAAGCAAAGTCATTCAGCCATTCAGGATAAGTTGGCTCAAAGTATTATTGTGGCTACATTAATATTAAATTAATTATTATTTTTTTTGGAACTAGTTCTAATTTTATGCTCCAAAAATATAGCTGTATCGACTGAAAAGGCACACATCAAATAAAACAACAGCGACGTCACATTTCATACCTGTCAAATCATTACCACTTTGACACACTCTTAGTTTAGTCACAGCCCTCCTCCTCTACCTGTATATTACCATTACCTCATTGACTTTAACTACATCTGCTGTTATGGCTGTGATTGACAGGCCCTTGTGGCTCCGTCGACACACTTTGTTTGAATTTTGTCACATACGCAGACACGCTTCAGGCTTTTTACACAGGCGCATCTAATCACCTCCACCATCCTCCCAACAACCCGAGCATACGCAGGGGGGTGGCAAACTGGTTGTGCAGCGGGGAAACCATGATTTAGAGTGATAATTGCTTAATCACCAGTTGTGATAATTGTAATTGATGACTGCATAATTGCTAATTGCGCTCTGTATGGGAAGCTCTCTTTTGGCTCCTCTGCCTCTCTATTGTAGGGCCCTGTTCTCTCCTCACTCATTTATTTCTGTAGCACACGTCTCTCCGGCTCTTTGTTTACACTGGGCAGTCACTGGGGTAAACTGAAGCCTGTGGATGGAACCGATAATGTGGATGGTAATAGATCATTTGGTAAACGTATTAGTTGTTATAAAGAATTACAAGCAGTCTGCAATGTTTAAGTTTGCCCTCATGTAAAGTACCACCTGGGATTTGAACCTAAGACCTTGCGGTTGTGAGATAGTGCTGTATGTCACTTTGCGGCACAGTCCAAGGGCTTTAAATTTAGGGTAGGGTTAAGGCACATTATTTATTCCTTGTGAGGGGAATTCCTCCTCATTCGACCCGTCCATCAATGCTGCTGGGGCGACCTGTCAGGGGTAGAGTTGCTGCTGTAGTGCACACCCCCCAGGGGACCTCCAGATCTTGATCTAGACTTGTTCAGGATCTTAGCTGGAGGATTTTACCTAAGGTGCATGTTTTGGGTTGATGGGGGGAACCGGAGCGCAGAGAAAACCCAGACACGGGGGGGACATGCAATCTCTGCACCGATAGGCCCTGAACTCGGAGCCACTGTGCTGCCACGCTTCTGCTTTTAAAACAAATGTGCTGTTGGTGATCTTCAGTTTCTATAATGTGATGATCATAGTACCAGAGCGAATACCCTCATAAGAATAATCCAGAAGGTAAATTCACATATGTTGACCCTGTTCATTTCTATTTAATTTTTTTTTTTTTTTTACTGGGATAGTGTACATTTCTGTAAATGTCCCAGTTAGCCAGAGAGGCTATTGTTCCTCTACAGTCAATAGACGGGATTGTTGACTAGACCCTAGAGCTCGCTTTATTACAACAAAAATCTGTAATTAATAATATTCATTTTATCAGACTCTCATTAAAGATTGTTGACCTAGAACCCAGCTTTAGTAGTTCTGAGTAAACTTTGATGATAAATACCACTAATTTCGAAATCATTCTTCTTCGTAAATGTTTAATACTCGAAGTTGCATGGTCCACACTAATCCACCCAAATCTCATATTCAAATAAACTCAAAAAAGGAATGAAACTCGGATCTGAACCGCAGATTGAGAACCACAAACAAACACTTTGAGAAAATTAACCTTATCAAACAAATGTACATGTGTTCTATTTATTATTTAGAACATGAAAGCCAATCTCATATATGTCATAATTAGTCTTTTCACATCCAAACACACCATGATGTTCTCGCCGCCTTCTTCCCTAAAGCAGATCCACTTCCCCAGAAATTGCAATCAGCCCTGGTGTTTCCTTATGAAGAGTTATGGTTGTTGTGGCTCTCTCTCCTCAGGCTCGCAGCCTGTTCTTTTATCACAAAACACCTCCAAACCAAGACCGAGCTCTGAGGACTTGTACTGTACAACACAGAAACAGAAATGATGCCAGTGCTGTTGTATAACAAACAATGGTCCAGTTTAAATTTACAGGTTTTTCGTCATAGTGTATCATGTGTAAATAATGCTAAAGTAGTTTGTAATTTACATGGGTGTAGTAGCATTAGATGAAAAGTATATGTAACTGAAATGAGAAATTGTAAAAAATCTATTAGGAATCTCTGGGTATGTTTACATGGCCAGTAAAAAGCAACTAAAACAATCAAATAGCCCAATAATTTTGATTTTTATGGGGTGCGTGTTTACATAAATAAATTTGATAATCAACAACTCCTGATGACGAATGTCGGACTGTTGTAATTTGAAGTACAACTGATTTTTATATAATCATTTCAACCTTTTGCTATTAAAAATCAGATTACTCTCATCGGATTTAACTGTTCGTTTAAACTGTAACATTTAAACAATAATCTGATATCTCCACAAATAGGCCTGTCACAGTAACACATTTTAATTTAAATGTAGACTATAAACGATAATATAAACTAATTAATTCCACTGACACAATAAACCATCAAGCAGGATAATGTACAATACTGTTAAAAATGATCATGATAGGCCTATCCAGAAATCAAACAAGATTTTGTAAGCATGTAAGCATGTAAACATAGCCAATAAAACATTTGTTATAGTCGGATTTTTACAAATATATAGAACATAACGTGCTGGTTGAATGTATAGATCCTACCCAAATTCTGTGACGTATTCATTCCCTTTTTAATCCCAATAAAACGTTGACAGTAGCATTTAGAAGCGGATTAAAACTGTAAACATTAAAACCACCTATATTATTGTGACACTTGTTTTTGACCCTTGCGTTGAACCATAGCAGTAGAATTTGCATGTAGGTCGAGCGGACTCCAGGAAAATCCTGGCTGGAGCACATGGGGGCGCTAATGTGCAGTAGCATCCGTTAGCTTGATGGATGCGTCGTCTGTGGGCGGGTTAATGGTGCGGTCGTGGAGGTAATCTCTTGTTCTCATGTTGGAGGGCGAGAGGAGCAGTACATTTCAGACTTCTGATGTGCAGCCGGACTGTTTCTTTAATGATGTAGTGGCCCTGTTTCACCACTAGGGGTTGAGGTGGAGTTTGTCGGTGCTGTTTAAACATGTAATACTTTTTCTAAATGATAATATTAAGGATTACATTTCTCAACTGTTGGATTGAGGATTAAAAGTCACAAAACTATATCTTATCTAGGTTTTCTTTCTTACTTTCCACCCCATCTCCGCCTTCCCACTTTATCTCTTGCCTAGAAAGTTTATTAGCATATGGTACAGTTAGAATAAAAAACAATACCGGGAACTTTAAAGTTAGAATGTGGTTACGTTTTCCAATTCAAATTCTGTGAAAAAGAGGAAACAATTGCACATCCATATAAAAAGGATTATAGACAAATACTGAATGTTGACGCTTCCTTTCCTTATGAAAACGTGTAACGTACTCTTAAAGGAGACATACATTTTATGCAGTTTTTCCAGGTAGTATTGGACATAAGTCAATCATTTCACATTTTGTTCATTGTAAACTGCAATATGGATCTAAAACGGCTTAATAGAAACTTCCTGTTCAAAACTGCAGAACTGATAAACCCCGCCTCTTCATAGTGATAAGCTCCGCCTCTTCATACTGACATTTCACCTAAACAAGCAACGGATTGTCATGTACATGTTTTCATTTTTTATAGTGGCCACGTGACATTTTAGAACACCAGACGTATCACTCAAAGTCTTCATTTCTCCAAAACCTAACAACAAAGTGCAGGGATGTGGGCGGGGTTAAGGGGTAGGTGAAAACAGGACTTTTTTTGCACACTCGAGCCTCAGTTGCAGGACAACACAGGATTAGCGCAAACATGAAATCAATCAAAACACAACTCTGAAGTAAACTAATGACGAGGAAACGCCGTCGTAACGAGGCAAAAGGCTCATTAAAGTAAATTTAGCACAACACGTCCCTTTAAGAAGTGTGACGTGCGACTTAAACCCGGCTCAACGCTCCGAGCGACACGACATCCTGGCATTCCTGACGCGCCTCGATCACCGCGCGCGCCCTCACACTCTTGCATCTTGTATCGATCGGGACCTGGGCCCTTTTCCATTTTCCTCAAACTCCTGTGAGCGCCTCCGAGTGCGACTGATGCGGGGCTCGCTTGATCTTTATGATATTTCTTTAAACATGACGCTGTCGTTATGGCTCCCCGGGGACGCAGCCAACCATTTTCAGTAAATCAAACTCACTCCCTCGCTCGCGTTCTCTCTCCTTCTTAATATTACATTCCCTCTCTCTCTCTCCCTCTTCTCTGTCTCTGTTCTCACTCTAGCACCTCACCTCTCTCTCTCCCCCTCCCCCTTTTATGCTTGCTATCTCTCCCTCTGTTCTTCCCTCACATCGCTCTATCTCACTTTTTTTAACTCTCTTCCTATTCTTTCCTCTTTTTCCTTTTTTCTTTCCCTCTCAATGTATTCCTTCCTTTTTCCTTCTTTCTCTCTTCTCAATATCTCTCTCTCTTTTTTCTCTCCCCATTCCCTCCCCTTTCTCTCCATCTCGCGCCCTTTCTCTCTCCCTCTCCCTCTCTTCTCAATATCTCTTCTCTCGCACTTTCTCTTTCTCTTTCCCTCTGCCTATTCCTTTTCTCAATCTTCTCATTCTCTCTCTTTTCTCTCTCTCTGTTCTCTCCCCTTTCTCTCCATCTCTTTCACTCTCTTTCCTCTCTTCTCTCTCTCTCCTTCACATGTTTTCCTACTCTATCTGACTCTCTCTTTATCTTCTCAATTCCTTTCTCTCTCCCCCCACCCTGCTCTCTCTGTTCCTCTCTTTTCTCTCTCCCTATGCCCTCCTTTACCTCTCCACCTCTCTTGCTTTCTCTCTTTCTATTTATTCCTTCCTTCCTTCCTTCCTCCCTCCCTCTCTCTCTATCTGCTTGATTCCGTTCTCTCCCACCTCACCCTCCCCCCCAACTCCCCCCAACTCTCTCTCTTATTTATAACCCCACTAAACAGCCGCCACTCCCACACACGCCTTCATTCTCATAAGTGTTTTTCAGCCGGGGCCAAATGAAAGCTTTTGAAGCGCAGTGATCGCACCGGGTGAGAAGCGAGGCAAGGACACACTTGACCCACTGTTGTCTTCAAAAACAATAAGTGAATTTCCCTATGAGGATGTCTAACTCTCTGCTTGTATAGATAGAGTAATAGTTTATTTGCATTTGATCGTTTTTAGTCTATGGGGTCGTCAAACGTATTGACAAGATACTGATTGAGTATAGGGGGAGTTTGTATATTGAATTGACTGTGATTTGTATTTTCATTTAGAATAATTGTATCTGGAAATAAATAAGTAAAAATAAAAAATACCATTATTTAAATGCGTTTACTTCCATGTAAACTATAGGACACCCCATTGACAAAAGATGATGTTAATTTGAATCCAGTCTGCTGTCGTTATGGGGGGTCTGTGGTCCGTTGTGATCAGCAGAGGGCGCTGGCGGGGGGTCCGTTGTGACGTCCACACCGCGCACAAACATAACCCACATAGCCACTAGTGCAGGTGGGACCAGGTGGCGGCTAATTCCTTTCCTTTGTCCCTCATAATGAATGGTTAATTGGTTTGCGTCACCCGCCGAGCTGAGCGTGGAAGGAGGGCCCTCTCCCTGGCTCCTGTCCCACACACCTACATTTACGGGGCCAAATGTCAGCGCTACATGCAGACCGCCATTCAGGGGACAGACTGCAGAAGGTTTAAATGAAATTATCAGATTATGATGATTAGAAAATGTGATTGTATTACAGGATGTTAACGTTGTAAGACCTGCACTCAAACGGTATGATTTTAACCACAAATCTGTCTTGGTTTGGCCCTGGTTTGATCCTGATTTGGTCCTGGTTTGGTCCTGGTTTGGTCCTGGTTTGGTCTTGGTGTTGTTCTAGTTTGGTCCTGGTTTGGTCCTGGTGTTGTCTGGTTTGGTCCTGGTTTAGTCCTGGAATGGTTCGGGTTTGGTCCTGGTTTGGTCCTGAAGTGGTTCTGGTTTGGTCCTGGTTTGGTCCTTGTTTGGTCCTGGAGTGGTTCTGGTTTGGTCCTGGTTTGGTCCTGGTTTGGTCCTGGTTTGGTCTTGGTTTGGTCCTGGTTTGGTCTTGGTTTGGTCTTGGTTTGGTCTTGGTGTGGTCCTGGTGTGGTCCTGGTGTGGTCCTAGTTTGGTCCTGGTTTGGTCCTGGTTTGGTCCTGGTTTGGTCCCAGTGAAATCCTGATGTAGACTTGGTTAGGTCCTTTATTGGTCCTGGTCTAGGGTAAGTTTGGTTCTGGCTCTAGTCCCAGCTTAGTCCCAGTTTTGTTGTGATGTATGTACAAGAATGTTGTAAAAAGTAGTCTAAAAAGTATAATGTTGGTCCGAAGTAATGGCAAACGTCGATGGGTAAAAGATGGATGCAAAATCATGTTGTAATGTTGACGAAATCTTTTTTTTTTTTTTAAATCAGTTGAGTAGAGGTGGACAATATATTGATTTTTTGTGAATGTTGTTTTTAAGAAATGATCCTATCGAGTACATCGTTTATAGTAAATATGCTAGAAAGAAAAGTTAATTAAACCTCAACTTATACGTTTAAAACATTATTATATTCACTTTTGTCAATATTGCCCAAGGCCTATCCGTGCTACAGAAGTTTGCTCCACTCAAAAAGCTCTAAAGCGAGGTCTCTCTCTTTGGCGATGATCCTACGCTCCTTGTGCTTTTGATTGACTCTTTGATTGTAAAACCGTTCGTGGTATTATTCGCATATTTGTCCTGCATGTGAAGATAATGGGCCTGTTGAAAGTTAATGTGGCTGTCTGCTCCTCTGCAGGTGGTTGCTCTGAACAAGCGCAGTAAAGAGGCGGAGTCTGCCTTCCTGGGGATCTACAAACAGCTGATCGAGGCTCCAGGTCAGTCCCACGCAACAGGAGACCACAACGTTTCACTACATCAGGGCCGTTTATAGATTTGTGCAAATTGCAAATTGCCGTTGTGTGGACTTATTTGAGCCTCCGTAGACGGCACACAGACATACAGTGGGAGCGGTGTTTTCGAGATGATGCACATTATATTTCACACATATAGAGACAAGCTTTATGTCTTAAGTGTTTCCTTTATGAACAATTCGAGAAAGTACAGACATTTTAATTCATTTTCCACATTGAGGATTCCCTTGTGGATGAAGAGCCTTGTGCTTTTCCCTAGTCTGCTAATTACAAACAGCTTTACCCTATACACTGACACGCTGTTATGGCTGATACTGCCATTTCAGCGTGTTATAAGAGCAGTGTAATGTCAAAATACAGTTTATGATATGTTGTGCGCATGCTTGTTGATGGGCAGAATCCAAATTTGACCTAAAGTTACGCAATGCTGCACTGTTTTGCCGCGTTGATGATTAATAACTGCTGTTGCCTTGTTGATCTGAGCGCCAGGACGTTTGTGATGAATGAAAAGGTTCTTGGTAACAATTTCAAACTCCGATAAGGACTACCGGATCGTGGATTACTCTCACATCTTGCAGTAGTTACTACGCACTTCAAAACACATGAGCGCATCACAAACTGCGGTGGACTGACTCTCCAACACTTGGAGAGAGAGCAACTGTCAAGTATTAGTCACTGAAAGAGTACCAATGACTGATGAATGACTATTTACCAAAACTAATGTAATTATTTAAAGTTGTTTTTCCCTTGAATGACAGGAAACACCACTGAATTATATATTTATTGTAATTATTTGTCACTCGTCATGGCACATTTGAGTAAACCTTAGACCTTTCATGCATAGTGGTCTGTGGTTACTAGAGATAGACCAATATGTCAGCTGGCTGATATATTAAGCCAATACTTTAACCTTTTCCTTTAGCCTTAATTCTCTAGGCGATATTTTGTTTTGGCCTAAAGGCTGCACATAAAGCTTTATTTTAACACTTTTAGTGCGAAGAGGGCACTGCACAAAACAGAACACTACTCTCTTAAAGGGTTGTGGTTAAACGGGGTTGTAGATGACTTTGTTGTAAATTTAAATCAAATTATGCCCTACACATTGGGCCAAAAATATCAGCCGAGCTCTTCAACCATCGGAGTCTAAACAATCGTCCATGAATAACCCCACAGCGGTTGATCTTTTCTGTTCACAGCTGAGACTCTTTGCCCCATCGTCATGAGATAGATTCCCAGCTCACGCAATGTAGTGGTTGCGTTCACGTTCTAGAATTTGGGGTCAATGTAACTCTACGGGAGATTAACTGTTTTTGAAAGAAATCGCCAAAATAGAAATCCACATTTGTCTCATTATTAGTTTTGGATTGACTCCGCAAACTCGTCATCTTAATCTAGAATCATGACATCCTTTCCACTGGCAACGATCACGTCTTTTGGGTTGAAGTGGTGTCATTGTGAAAAAAATGATGTCCTTTTTGTTTCCTCGTGCTGACAGCGAAGACATTGAACTTCGGGCCAGTTTTTGTTTCATGTGAATGGCCCCGTAAACGACGAGTTATGAACCATAATCCAGGTCAACAAATCTGCAATCTTTGACCTGCCCAACAGCTCAATTTTCAACAACAGAGATTCTAGATTGTTGTGATTTATTGACCTATTTAGTGACCTATTTGATGTCTCTCCCCACTCTCTCCCCCATTTCCCACTGCTTACTGTCCCAAACAAATACATATACAGATTATAATATATTAATTGTATTGCTCAAGTGCCTATGACAGGTAGGACCACTAATTGAACTAAAATGCAGTTAAGATCAATACATTTTGAATATTACAAAAAAAAATAAAAAAATTCAAGTTTATAATTTCACTTCCTGTTTGTAATTGATGACCTCACACTAGGAAATTACCCAGCAAACAGTGGGCAAAAACTTTTATTTGACAAATATAAATATGTGAGAGCAACTTTATGTTGTTAAATTAAAGTTTAGAGATCCTCTTAGAGATCCTTTTTAAATCCTGCATAAACTTTGACTGGAATGAGTGTCCCTATAGTGTGATGTCACTTCCTGTCATTTTCTACTGATTTTTCAAAGTTTTCTCCACAAAGACCTGCTCGATTGGTGTAAAACTACCATTTATCTGCACAACAGATATAAATACACAAAATAAAGTCTAAATTAGAGCACTTCAATTTACCTTCATGATCCCTCTCACTAGTGTTACCTCCTCTGTATCCTCTAACATCACACAACATCAAGAGATATCAGCAATACATGAGGCAACATCCAGTGCTGCAAAAGTCATTTCTCTCCGTAGATATAAGATACATAAAGCCCCATACCCCACGGCTCTTATCTATTTTTCAAAGTCGGTGCCTGTGAGTGGTTTCCAAAACTCGGCATGCGGCCACTTCAAACCGGCGCCTCGGTCCTTGAGTGGTGCCTGGCGGAGGGGCTGACGAGCAGGGTACATGCAGGATCCTGGATGTTGATTGTGGAGGGCCAATTAAAATCCTTACTGAAGTCAGAGAGCGCCGTGCCACAAGGCGGGATTGATGAGGCCAATGGGGGAAACACGCAGAGGAGCACACGCCTTCAAAAGACCAAAGACACATACAAGTTAAGTTACATCAAGGAGGAAGGTGCGGGGTTATGGGTAGACGCGACTCGGGGAAAGTACAGTAGTTGGTCACTGTTAAATATGGTTTGAATAATGTTAAGAGCCCGACACTGGCTGGTTTAAGAAGTAATTTTAGACTTTTAACAATTCATTTGTCAAGTAAAATGTGCAATAATAGGTATTTCTTTGCTTTAGGCTACAGTGGGCTGGTGTTTGTATTGTTGTTATGTGTTTTAAGATTGTAAGCCAATAAGGAAATGGATGGAAACAGTTTGGTGTTGTCGTGGTCCATTGCGAGCCAGACCTAATGCCTTGGTAGGAGTTTATTGAAAGTTAACTTTATACAATGTGGAACAAAAATGACTTAAATTAGACTTTTAAGATGCTTTTTTTCCCAGGTGCTTAGTATTGAACTTGAAATTATTATCATTTTCCATTTTGTCGATTGTAAACAACAATATTGATCTAAAACAGCTTAGTAAGAGAAACAGGTTCATTGACTTCCTGTTCAGAACTGATAAGCTCCGCCTCTTCAAGCAGCAGATTGTCATTTACATGTTGTTATTCTTGAAAAGTGACTATGTGACATTTTAGAACCTACATGTGTCACTCAGAGTCTTCATTTTCCGGAGTGTGGGCGGGGAAAGGTGGTAGATGACAACAGGACTTTTCTGAAGATTTGAGCCTCAGTTGCAGGACAATACAAGATTAATCAAACATACAGGAAGTTTGACTGAACTAATGAAACAAGATTAAAAGCTCATTATAGTAAATATTGTATAATATTTCCCCTTTAAAATTGACCACAATTATAATTTCCTTAAAGCTCAGATACTTAATTTTCAAACTGTGAAAGGAAGAAGTCGGTATCCATCCAACTAGTTCATAGCTCTTTGACACATTGCTATATTTATATGGATTTTTTTGTTGGCCTCTAGCACAGCTTTAGAACATCTTTTTCAGACAGAAAAGTGAAGCAGTGTGGACCCCCTTTGCACAGTCAATCGCCTCTCATCCCAACGCAATAAATAAGTGACGCGCACGGCTCTGTCTCAAGTTTATACAAGTGATAAAATGTTTGATAATTGGATTAAAATGGCGTGGGGCTGTTTGATTTTTGTTCTGCATTACAAAACTCATCAAGAACAAAATGCTGCTGTACTTCTGCATTGTCCCTGATATTTTGACGAATGAAAATCTGTGTGTCTTATCACCAACATGCCCTTATACATATTGAGTATTTGTTTGGGGACGTATGTACTGTATTGCTTGCCGTTGCAGCACGACGCGAGCTGCAAACTGGGCCCAATCTGTGTGTAGATCAGAGGGACACTTGTGGCAGGAGTTGCGAGCGCTGTTTACAGATTCAATGAATACAAGATAAAAGTGCGCGTCTTGAGAAACAGCTACGCAGCCACTGACTTTTAAAGGTCCCCATTTTTCCTTGAAGCCCTCTGCTTGATACAGCGGCACGCGCGCGCACAAACACGCACTTTGAATGCCGTTATTTCCTTGATAAGAAACACCCAAGCTTGAAGATGTTTGATTCTCGTGACCTATACTTCTCGTGCGGGAACCTCGATTCAAATACAGCGTCTCGGAGGGATTGATAGTCATGGACGATGCTGAAAGATGCACTGAAGAGTTGCACCGTTCAGAAACAAAAGCGGTAATGACAGAAGAAAGGAGGGTGTCAGACTACGCAGACTCAAGGTGGAAGATGAAAAAGCACCGAAAAACTATGCATGACTTTAAGTTGTGTTATTGCAGGGCATAAACTGTCAGCGCAGAAGGAGTGCAACTTTTGTGGTACATTTTATAGGTTTAACAGGAATATTCCACAGTAAGGCATTTCACTTATCTATCTAGTATTAAGTGTTTTATTAATTCAAAAAAGAAATAATAATAATAATAATAATAATAATCCTCACGTGTCCATAGAGCTTACCTGTAACTTGGCCTGTGGAATGTTTCAGGCAAAGCTATATCATCTCTACGGAGACAAGAAGGTAGTAAACACAGTGCCAGAAAAGTTACATATATATTAAAAAAAAAGTAAGAATAAAGTAAAATAAAATAGTAATAAATAAAATGTAAATATTTCACATACTAAACAGTCGGTAGCGTCAGTGTAAGTCTAATGTATTATTATTGTTGTAATCACTTAGTTGTACAGTAGAAATAGTAAGTAAGTATTTGTACTTCTGCTGACTCCTGTTTGTAATATTTGTCTGTTTGACTATCACAAACTGCTCAAATAAACATTATGAACTGATCTAGTGCCCCTTTAAATTAAATTACAAGATGTTCACCTGTCTATGGATTTTGATTTACAGTTCGATGTCTTCAAAAAAAAGAGTATAAAATGACAATAACGAGAATGGCAGATACATTCCGATTTGCAGTGAATTTATTTGAGACCAACGTGTTCTTACTGTTAGCGAGTCTTCATCAGGGCTGGTGAAAAGTCACACGGTGTGGGCCTATTTAAAGGAGTCACACCTGCACACTGTTCTGTACAGGGCAAAGTCTAAAATACATATTCCCTTTGAACACATCAGTGACAGATTAGGTTAGCTCTATAGACTTAGTAACAATTCATACTTTTAATGTTCATTACTCAGTTGCTTTGTCACAATTTCTATATTACCTGTTGCAAAGATCTTAACAACATAACAATATACATTATGTCAAAACATAATGGCAAATATGTGTATTTTCTCTCACTTAAATTACATTCTTCCTGTTCCTTTGTCTGTTTCAAAATGTCCTCCACTGAATCTCCATTTAAACCACAGAATCGTCCTTCTCTCCATATCTCCCATCTGGCCTTACTGTATCCTAAACATGTTTTTGTCACTGTACCTCGTCCCGCCTCTGTCCAAGGTCACCCCCTCCCCCCTGTGTCACCCCCCGCTCCCCCTCTGCTAAAATGGATGACTTGAGGTACGGCAGAGGACGTGCATTTGGCTTGGACCCACTCCACTCTCGCCTGTAACACAACAGCGAGCTTCCCCAACAAACGCCACACCTCATGTATTTTTAATCTTTTGACAGATGCAATTATTCTCTACACGCTGCGCTCGTTAATCTTAATGTAGTTATTACTATTCATTGTCTGTGACTGTTTCTCTTTTCCTTTTGCAATTATTTCATTTGAGTGTGAGAGTGTGCGCCCGCTGTGTGTTGACATTGTTGCTAAACCGGCCAATCAGAACGAGGTAATGAATGTAATCAGGAAGTAGGCGGAGGGGTACGAGCTAAAGCTAAAGGCTCGTTCAGTGGGGACCTGTTGGAATGGTCTCCTGTGCTACCTCCTGCTCCTGGCCTAATTCTACTGCCCCAGAAACTATTTTACATGATCAATTATTGGTGATATTTTTGACTTGTTTGTTTATGAAATCATCAATTACAAATACTCCAGGTCGTGGTAAACAGGCTCATCTGAAGCTTTCTGATCAGAAAGATAGAAGAAAAATATATTATGTTTATGTGAGCAATGTCTGATAAAGGATCTTCAGACTTTTTTCTGCTGGAGCATATGCCACATGCTTGTTTCCATGGAGATGTTATTGCTGTGCCTGGAATGTTCCACAGTATGACATTAAACATATATCTTGCATTATTAAATGCTCCACATGGCCTGGTAGTGTCACTTATACCAGTGGTTCCCAAAGTGGGGGTCGTGACCTCCAGGGGGGTCGCAAGGCCATAGTTGTGGGTTGAGAGATGATCTCAAGATATAATTTATAAATAATTATGTATTTTAGCCTTTTTATCTTGAAAACAGCAACATTTTGTGAAATTAAGTCCCATATTACAATAATCTATTCAAATAATTGTACTGGCATCAATTTAATTTTGCGCTGTTCCTAAAATAAAATAAAAAATAAATAATAATAATAATATAAAAAAAAAATATATATATATATATATATATATAATGCTTAAAAAAAAAAAAAAAAATAATTTAAAAAAAAAAAAAAAAAAACACACATTGAAAATACAAATAAATAAAATAAATACATCCATTTCTCTTTTATCATGTCACCAAAGCAGTCTGTCAGAAACCTTCAGAAACGTTCAGATCAAGAGCTGTATGTTTCAGGAATACGAGGAATTAGCCTGTTTACCAAGTTAGGTTGAGGAATCCTGTATAGTTTTCTCTTTCTGACCGCTCTGCCACTCTTGGATGAGGTCTAGTGGTTTAGTGTGATGTATTGTTTTATATATTTTTATTTTCTCATAGCTCCAAAGCCAAACCCCAGTACAATACGTGTCCATCGCTAACATCCGGACATAGATCAACTCTCCCATTCACAGTATCAAACACGAACACAATATCTGTGACCGCGGCCTGATAAGGCTTCTCTTTGTCCCACTTTGACAATGCATCGGTTCAATAAACTCCACGCAAATAAACTTCCTGATTCCTGACGCGATAGTTTGCCTTTTGTTTTAAGCGTTTGATGCGAGACGTCAATCCACCCGAGTTTCATTAGTGCCTTATATTTTGATTTGCGGGTGACACTTCCCCATGCTGTGCACTCTATCTCCTCGCCATGAAAGCAAACCGGTGAGCAGCGGCTGCCTAACTATCTTCTGCATCACCTCCGCATTGTTTTTGATCAGCCAACACAAGCAAGTCGCGATCACTAAAGATTCAGATTTTTGTGGGGTTTATTGCTCTCCGATCTGGCGGCTCCTTCGCTGTTCAGCTGAAGGTTGTTTGAGCGTCAGAGTCTGTCGCCGCCGGCATAGCCCTGAGACCTGCTCCTGTTTGCTCCTCCATAACTCACTCCTCCCCCAGGAGCCAAACTGCACTCCAAACGGCACCTTTTATCCAAGACTTTCTCAAGATTTCAATAAGGAACTCTGGGGTTTCCGTTATAAAATCTAATAACAATCACGTAGGTCAAATTAGTTGTCATTTTAGCGACGGCTGAAGTTTGTCTTTACTTCACTTTACTTTTGAACGTTTAACTTTACATCTACAGGTTGAAAGACGTGCGTGTCGATCATACGTAGCACTTAACAAACATACATACTATAATCAACGCGTAAAGCCTTTAGAAACAGGCTTTTATGGAAATTCTATTCAAAATGGAGTTGAAAAAAGCTTTTAGTTTTTCAGTGAATGAAAAGATTTGTACTTTGTTGTTTTTGTAGTCAAGGCCACAGTGACCAAGACCAAGATTAAGTTCTGGGGACATTTTTATTATTATTATTTTGGTTGAAAAAAAAAAAGAGGAATCATAAGACAACTTTTATTTTGCTTTATGAGTTATGTTTTTATATCAGAATTGATTTAATTTGATTATTAATATAAGACTGGAGATTCACCTGTTGTGACTCAAGCACTTGATGATTCAGAATCTTTTGTCACTTACCTCCCTTCACCACTATGTGCCTGTTTCTATACCTTATCCATTGTATGTAAAGCACTAGACTACATGACAACAGCACAAGCTAGTGGTGACCAGGTGAACTGCGGGCCACTCTGCCTCTTTTTGTCTCATTAAGTCACATGTCCCTTTTGTATGAGGCCGCTCTAAAGTGCCGCACATATTCAAGGCACATTTCTCCCTCAGCGGTGAGAACATTTGAGCCATTCAATTCATAGAAGCAACTGACCTTCTGAAACCTGCGCTGTACATCAGAGAGAGCTCCAAGGCAAAATATGCCGCAATCAAGTAGCACCAGTTAGTTATGAGGAGCATTCAGTGAGAGAAAACTTACCACTCATCATATAAATAAGGTTTTCAGGTGGCTGTTTTTGCAGCAAGCTGTATTATATTTTGACTTCACATTCACTTTTTAAGGACAAATATGTAAAATCGACTTTTATGAGTTTTTAACCATGTTATAACTGTATTCCCAACAGATACAATGCAAAACAAAAGTTCTTTTTTGATTGATTTTCTCAGGTTTGAGTAATCTTGCATTGTCCTGTATTTGTGAGTCACCTACCCCCACCCCCTTTCCACTCTTCCCACCCACAGCCCTGTACTTCATTTATCAAAAATAGGCTGAATAAAAATCCACTGCTTGCTGTGGAGAAATGCCAATATGAAGGGGCGGCGCTTCTCAATTCTGCCATTTTGAACACTAGGTCTCTCATGTATCCTGCGCTCTAAGGGTGTGTCTAACTGACTAAACATGACCTGGACAAGAACAGGACCAAACCAAGTTTACATGAAGACAAAAATGGGGTAAATTTAGGATAAAAACAACTCTGTTTGGTTTAAAAAAAACTTCTGCGACAGCTGAACCAGGGTTTCCAGTGTCTTAACCGACAGATAAAGGACACATACAAAACAGGTTTTTGACACCTGCTGCCATTGTTCTAGTTGCTAATGTAGACAAATGTAAACTCCAGGGAAACATGCATTAACTGCACAGATTATCTGTTTGAATCAGTTTTTAGGTGATTTTGAGCTTTTCAGTTCAGATGAAAAACTGTCTCTTACCGTTAAGTCAATAATTTAAAAAAAAAAAAAAAACCTTTTTATTGAACCAGTGTGGCATTGACTGCCCCATATCTCTGCTGTATCTGCCTAGCCTGTGTGACGTTGGTTGGCAAAAAATGATGGACAGGCCAACTTGAGGCTGTACGAGCCCTGATTTATGATTCATGATTCATGATTCATGATTCATGATTCACGATTCATGCTGGTTCTGGGCTTTAGGCAGTGACCATCAGATCAGAGAGAGGACAAAGAGGTTTAAACACACTGGATTTAAGCTTTGAAACTGACAACACAAATGACAGACACATATAAGACTCTTTCTGCTTTCTGTTGGATAATCGTCTTGACAAGCAAAACACCAAATGTGTCTTCATTTCAAATAGAATAGTTTATGTAAGTTTCATATGATTTCCGTCTTGAAAACACTGTATCTGGTCCAACACAAAAGATCCCGCACGTTTTCCAGATGGAGATTGCGTGTCGTCCCTGTGTCTGGGTGGGTTTCTGCTGCTCTCCCTCATCTACGTAGCAGCACTGGAGGATCATACGCATTTTCCGGGACAATAAAATATACCCCAACTCTAAAATAAATGGGAATACACCACTCGATCAGATGTGCATATAATAACAAATATATGAAGCTATACTCAGCGCTCGGAGGCAAAGTGCACTGTAAAGCAGCTCCAGTCGGTTGTATGCTGCGTTCGTGGAGGTCTGTGGGAGAAAATAAGGCCGTGTACAGAAGGGAAACGAGAACTCTCCGGGAGGGTCGAGATTATGCACAAGTGATTAATAAGAGCCGTAATAAACACAGGCCCAGGGGATGTTTGAGGTGCTTAATAATGCATTATGTTCATAAAAGAGCCAAGGCCCTCAGCACGGGTCCCAGCGGACTACAGGGGACCCCAGGGGGACGCGCCGAAGTGGGGATTTAAGAGAGAGGAGTAAAAGGAGGAAGTGAGAGAGGTGTGGAGGAATGTGAGACAAGAAGGAGCAGAACGGATTTGAAATTATGTTTGTTGAAATATTCTAAAATACAGGCGAGGAAAAGGTCTAGTCAAGTGCCAGAGCAAACAGACCAAGAACTGTCGCCGTTGTTTGACTCTATCGTATCGGTTCAAATGCCAGTATGTGTCCACATTTCATTCTGAGCTGCCCATGTTCTCTCTGCCCGTGTGTCATGTCCAGTTTGTCCTGTGTGCGTGTGTGCGTGTGTGTGTGTGTGTGTGTGTGTGTGTGTGTGGTTGTGAAGGGGTGGGTGAAGTATTGGTGCATCAAAATGTATGTAATGATTTTGAAGACAAGCAACTGGTGTGTCAGGAGCCAATGGGGATCTTAATAAACTAAAAAAGGAAAAAGAAAACATGGATTTCAACCTCTGCAAACATATAATACAATATTTGTTTTGTTTGATATTATATTAAGTGAAATTAAATAGTTTACTTAGTTTTGGTAAAGTGCCAGGGTTGTAGCAGATGAACCGTGGCAACAACAGCAAGACAAATATCGGATATTGGTTTTGGCAGCGTAAAAATAGTACCCTCTGTAGTTTGGACTTACGGGTTCTTGTCCCTGTAGGTAAAATGTTCCTCTGCTTTTGACCATTCTTCAATGCGGCTGGTTTAACCCTGTCAGGATGAGAGAGCACCACAGCGCCTAGGCACACATGTCCAGATCTTGAGCTAGTCTTTTACACGACTACCTTTGCCTATTGAGCATGTTTTGACGAAACCCAGAACCTTTTTGCTTTGAGGCGAGCGTCCCAGCTTCTCACTGTGCTGTTTTCTGATGTTACCAAACGTTTTCCACATCTCTCTCCGTCATGATATTTTGGGTCACCATGAAAAATAAAATGAAAAATACCATACCATATCTATATCATTGTACATAGAAGCCATTATTTAACCCAAGTATGACCCCTACCCCATTTTAAGATTATATGTAACTGTGAATAAATCAAAAGTTCAAATGTGTGTTGCACCATGTCTGAAACGTGTTGGTCTGAAAACCCTTCTGGCTTTTTATTGTTTTTGTGTGATTTCCGCTGCATTGATGTTGAGTTTCATCATTATTGTTTGGTGATAATTAGGTGGTCACCCTGTTGGGCTGGGGTCTTTTAGCTGCCGTTTGGATGCTACTGCGCTTGTCCCATTTGTGGATATGAAAAACAGCACTGACTACGAGACTGAAATACTGAAAAATAATTAAACCAGGACTAAACCATTGCACCAAATGCCAGATATAGTTTCATGTTAGAATTCAAAGTTTGATGTACATAGTGGATCATGTTACCTTCAAGTTTTTCTCTCATTAGGGCCTCCATGGAAACACTGTAAACAAAACATTGCTTAGGGCCTCTCACTTGCATCTTGTCAACTAATCATTTAGAGTTTAGACTATTAATCCCGTCCTTGAAGTTAGACCAGGTCCAAAACAATAAATAAAAGTATAACAGCCTGAAGTCTGCAAAAGTGATAATTAGCCACATCGGTAACTCGTTAGTTCTCCTCAAAACCCTTGTCCTACAACTTGTTTTTGTGAAATTTCTGCTGCGACGATGTTGAATTTCATCATTTTGGTTTTGCCGATAATGAGGCGATCGTCCTGGAGGGCCGTGGTCATTTTGTTGCGCTTTGAACGTCACTGAATATTGTCCCATGTGTGGATCAGCACGGGGTGCTAGTGTAGTGCTGGAGTGGTGCTGGAGGGGTACATGAGAGGTACAGGAGGAGGCGGGGCGCAGTTGACCAAGAGTGGGGTGCATGTAGCAGGTGTGTCGGGGCGGTCCGTCTTGGCCTTGTCAGCAATACCACATCATTAGGAGGCGAGCGCGGCAGAGCAGGTGTGTCGGGGCGGTCCGTCTTGGCCTTGTCAGCAATACCACATCATTAGGAGGCGAGCGCGGCAGGGAGCGCCATTATGTCTCCCTGGGCTCTGTGCAATTACGCGCTGACATAATTAACCCAGCAAGCCCATTAGCCGCGCGTTGGCCGACTGAAGAGGCTGGAAAAAAACTATAATTATTTGTTGTGCGCATGTTAATGAGGCCAGCTGTGTTCCCATCATACAACACGAACAAATTAATTTACAAGGCTGCGCTCCAAGGTTTTTTCTTTTCATTCAAAACATCTTGTGTGTTATTTATTTATTTATTTTATTATTCTTGAAGTGGACTTCAAGGTCCATAAACACGCTGCTGCAACTAACAGTAAGACTAGTGCAATGTTGTCGTCAAGGACCAACAGTAAGTTGACAGAAATGGTGAGGTTCACCTTTGGAGACAATAATGACTGTTGGAAGTATAGTGCGGAAGTATTCTCTTATCTTCTCAAGGAGTATGGACCTGAATAAAATAGGTCAAAACTGCAAATAGAGAGAGAGCGAGAGAGAGCGAGAGAGAGCGAGAGCGAGCGAGAGGGAGAGAGAGAGCTAGAGAGAGCTAGAGAGAGAGAGAGAGAGAGAGAGAGAGAGCGAGAGAGAGTGAGAGAGAGAGAGAGAGAGAGAGAGAGAGAGCAACAGAGAGAGAGAGAGAGAGAGCGAGAGAGAGTAGTGGTCTGGGGTCTCATTTATCAAACCTGCACTTGGAATTCTGAGTAAAAGTGAAACAAAACACAAACTTCCTCAAAGTCTCTCCTTCCTTTTCTCTCAGAGCTCGGATCATCTTGTGCCTCGTCTCTGAAAACTTAGACCAGACCATACAATCCCACACCAAAGTTGAATGTTCCAAAGTTTGGCTTTAACTTTCTATCTGGAGTCATGCATGTGCCGTGTCTGTCTGCCCCCAGAGATCTTACGCAGTGCTGCTTTAAATAAATAAATCAGTTGATTAAAATATATCTTCTCAAAGCCATAAAGAAAGTAAAACTTAAAAACAAAATACTTTTTTGTGGATTCAAATCATGTTTGAGCAAGATTCCATTCAAATGTTTTACTAAAAACTGCACTGTTGTCCTTCACACAACAGGGTGTGATAAGATTAGTCAAATTTAGTGAACAGTATTAAAACTAAGGGGATAATAAAGTCTATTTTAACCTGGTTATAGTGAATACAAACAACTGAAACCGTAATTTTTTCCAAAGCTCTCACAAGTACCAAATCTTATCTGGATCTGCCATTTAGTGTAGACTATTCAAAGAAAATATCTAGATCCGAGCAAAGTTAGAACATAATGGCCTTTAGTTTTATTTCCAAACACAAATACTCGCAATTAATGTTTTCTGGAAACTTGTGTCAGATACCATTTAGATGATACTACAACTAAGCCACTGCCACGTATTTTCTGCCACTTTCAACTTACATACATTCCATTTTAAAACATGACAGCTGCCTTTTTGGTGCGTTTTTTAGCATTTGATATTCAGCTGACAAACCACCCCTCTTTACCTTGATGTGGCAGAACGCGTGAGAACATAGTGAAAAGTAAAAGAGGCAGTGGCGCCTTTTGTGTGCGAACAAAACAACAAGTGAAAGAGAAACTTCTTAACCTGCTCGCGGAGTCTTTGTCTGACAGTCGCAAAGATGGAGGAGCTCTGACATCAACACAAAAGCACTTTTAGAGAAGACGCCGCGAACAAAGAGCGGAGCAAAAAAACATTTGGAATTAACATGAAATAAAAACCAAACTTCACTCAAAATGCACCAAAAAGTGTAGTTATGCTGGTGTAAAGTGGTAAAGCGAATGGAGCGACGTGAGATGAGAAACCGCAGATGTCTAAGTAAAGTCACTGCTTATTTTAGTTTATGTGAGTAAATTCTCATTTAAAAACATCAATTTATATATTCATTTCTGATTTTTACTAAGTTTGCAAGTGACTGGAGCCAAGTGGCAAGTGATATGGCAAAAATTCATTTTAAAATGTTGAACAAAACACGTATAGACAGGAGCGGTGGGCAATATTGACAAGAATGAATGTCTCAATATTTTTTGGGAGTGTCCTGATAATGATATTCACACGATATTGTGTCAAAACAACCTAATGTGTTAAAACATGTCTTTAAACGCATTAATTGAGGTTTAATTATCAGGAAAATGGGAAATGTCTGTCAAAAGTGCAGAAATATCACCGTGTATCCTTATTTGACTTATGACTTTTTTCATTTTTATTTTGAATCACTGCTTTTTTGGCATTTTTTTAACTGTAACCAACATACTTGATACAAAAATGTTGTGTATTATCAAAATAACATTCACGTTATTATCTAAAATTCTATATATTGTCCACCCAATAGACGGTTGCCGACACATACAAACAAAAGCTGTCCCATTGCTCAGGCACCACTTCATGCATTGCATCAGGGGTGTCCAAACTATGGTCCGGGGGCCAAATGCGGCCCTCAGACCAATTTTTCTTGGCCCTCAGGCTTCCTGCTAAATTGGCCCAGACAACAAAAAGTAGTACTTTTTACTGTAAAATTGTGAAAAATTCAAACATTTTGATGTTATACCAACCTAATAATAATGTTCCAAGCCTTATTAAAGATCATTGTAAACATCATTGTTGCGTTGTCTGTGGCCCTCTGCTCCGTATAAGTTTCAAAATGCGGCCTTCCGTGAAAAAAGTTTGGACACCCCTGCGTTAGATCTTCTCACACGCTGCATTGTCCATTACCTTCCACATATTCTGGAGTATTTGGATCTGTCCACATTTTCAAATCACCACTTATCAGTCTGAACTCCTGTTTGCTCAGATAAGGCGCTTGTCTCTTGTTACCAGCCGACACACACTTGGGCAGGTCACATGGTAACCAACCCTGCTTAAAGTACAACACTTTCCTCCATAAAGGTCTTTTCTATTTTGAGTCTGCTTCTGCTTATTCTTAGAGCTCACTGTGATTGATTTAACGGGTCTGCCCCTCACTCAGAGGTTGACCAATAGATACAGTCGGCATCCGCGGGATCGCCCACTAACAAACCTCTGAGGCAGAAGCAATCCATTAATTTGAATGTAGAAGAGCTTCTCTGTCACTGTTCAACAACTACAAGAGCAACTTATATTGTACCAAATACAGACACAAAGACATTGAGATGAACGTGGATGAACTGCCCAAATTTGTATCCAAGAGTGCTAATGTTAGCTGCGGGCTAAATGCTACCGCGATACTAGCGCCGCCTGCCATATTTTAACATCTACAGAACAACCCGTTTACTTTTCTGGAGTAATACGACATCAGTAACTTCCACTAAGACTCGGTTGTGACTCCACTTGAATTAGTTGTGCTTAAAATACACACACTTAGAAGAGGGGAAATTTTGTGTTTCCTTTTGGATCAACGGAGAGTTTCCCACGGCAGACCATTTACACCTAATATGATAATAATACTAATATATGTGTATGTATAAGAGTGGGCGGGGAAAGCAGGTGGCATGTGTGAGTTCATCTTCTTTTTGCATATTCATAAAAAAATGTGAAGGGAATACACCCATTGAAATGATACATATTTGTTGATACAGTAAATGCAAATACACCGCTGTGAATATGTGAGTATCTGGCTATAAATTAATTCGAAAACATTTATTTGAGTTTTGACAATCTTATAGTGTTATAAATTGTGCAATACAAGAAATAAAATATATGGATGCACATTTTCCTTGAGATTTCCCAAACTTTTGCCCATTGAGAAGTATTCACGAATTAACATAATTTAAAGGGCGTATTTACGGTTTTCCAATTTTGACTATATTTGGTGTATTTATACCTGTTGTACATAGACATTTAAGTTTTACACCAATCGAGTGAGTATTTGTGGAGAAAACATCTTACAAATCTGTAAAAAAAATTACAGGAAATGACATCACACTAGGGACACTCATTCCAGTAAAAGTTTATGCATAATTTACACAAAGATTTTTATTTTCTTGACTCTCTAAATATTAATTCAACAAAATAAAATTGCTCTCATATATTTGTCAAATAAAAAAACATTGTGACGTTAGATGAGTTTTTGCCCAGTGTTTGCTGGGTAATTTCCTACTGTGATGTCATCAATTACAAACAGGAAGAGAAATTATAAACCTAAAAAAATTGCTATTCTGTAACAACATTTTTATAATTTTCAGCAAAATTCTAAATATATTTATCATAACTGCATTTTAGTTCAATGAGTCGTCCGACCTGTCAGAGGCCCTTTAATTACTGTTTAATAAAAAAAAAAAAAAAAAAACTCCAAACTAACGCCGCTGCATAAAAGCCTTGAATATATAATTAGGGAAGGTCTCGTTGCTTTTCCATTTCACTAAACTCTTTTACATTGAAATGATCCTTTCTGCTTTTATCAGTAAATGAGAATTACAAGTGACGTATTGAAGGTGAAATGATTTATGTTCCATCCTTGTGAACACTGTGACTAAAGTATCACAGTTTTTCCAATTTGCAACATTAAACTCATTCATACTGTTGGTAGAAAAGTACTCGACTTCTGACTAGGAGAGGTTTGTCGTCATTGTTTGATACTTTTTATACTGGAATAGTCCTTTTTTTAAAGACTTTGCTGTTTTGGTTGTAGCAGAGGGTTCATTAGCACATGTGTCTCAAGTTCTCAGAGCCTTTCTTTAGTGGACGAGGCTGAGCTGCTGCAGATCCTGTGTCCGGGGAGACCTGCCTCTGACGGGGGTTAATGTTGTGTTCTGACTTAAGTTCTATCCCTTCACTTTAAATTTGACTTTATTTGACTCCCCTGCTGTTGATTGATAATCCGGCTTGTCGGTGAGTGCGGGATCCTTACTATAATGTGTGTGCTTTGATCAGTAAAAGTTGAAAGGATATATGGGAAAGAGGCTGATAAAGTGATTTCTGTGACAGAGAGTCGATGGGAGAGCCGTGCTTTAAGTCATCCTGTTTGTCTTAGAAGAGCTGTGCTCTTAATAGTCATGTCCCCAGTGACTGATGCAATAGCTCTGCACTCGGTGTAACAATGAAGCCGACAACTGTAAACGGTCCTGGGAAAAATAGCTCAATCAATTAGATGGCCCAAAATGTTTGTCTGATGAAAATGCAGATGTAGCCAGTCGCAATGCATGGTCAGGATTTCAGCAAATTGCACTTTGTAAAGTTTTGTTGTGATGAGCGGTTGTGTTGTGGCCTGCAGACTTTGGATTCATTCTTCCAACAAAATCTGGCAAAGTTTAAGTGTCTGTGGCTCCAACTTCTTATAAAGCCACTTCAGAGCGATCCAATCGGGTTCCACGCGCCGAGGAGACGAGTGGATGAAAGCTGTGGGAGAAAAGTTTGTGCAGCAAAGCAGCGATTTTGCAGCTCTTTTTGAGTTTGAAGTGTGTGCGCGTGGGCGTGCACGTGCCTCTCTCCCCTGAGCCCTCTCTGTGCCTGGCACCACAGTCACCTCCTTTGGTGTTGTCGGCAGGTACACAACAGGCTGCTCTTCTGAGCTGAACTTTTGGGGAGGGGAAGAAAGGCGAGGCAAGATTAAAAAACACTCCTGTGATGTGGAGTGCCGAGCGCCTCCTGAGGATTCCTGGCATAATAATTTAAATGATCAAATGATACAGAGGAGACTTGTTAGCTGAGAAACAGCCTCCTAGTTGGCCCCATGGGCCCGCTGCTGCCGCGCATGCATTGCAAAACAGCTCCTCTGTTGTGCTAAAGAATCACACTTTTTTTCTTTTTAGGCCTTTTCAGGAGCAGACTTGTGCTCTGTGCGAGGTGTACTGGGCCTGCCTCATGACACTGTGTCACTCATAAATCGGAGTCGGCTCATTACACACGATCTTTGAATATTTCTGAGGCTGGTCCTCCCTGTGAACTGTTAAAGTCTAAAGTCACTCTGTGGGAACATGTCTCAGTGGAGTCTGTTCAAACTGCTGCACAAATGTATTTTACAGTCAGCAGCCTCAAACACATATTAGACTTTGACAGAACATACCTGGGTCTTTTCCTGCTTGTGAGGAATACTACAGCAGTGTGCTGTGTTGCAGACCCTGCTCCTGTGCTGGAGGCGTCCCACAGTCTGGAGGAGCGGCTGCAGCGGCTGCACAGCTCAGCCCCTGAAGGAGCAGCTCTGGTCCAGGAGATCTCTGGACTCTGGCAACAACACCTGCAGTGCCTTAAACACACAGGTAGCACCTCATTACTCATCCATAAGAGTAATAAGAGTAATAGAAGAAGGAAAAAATGATTGATTATATTTGTTACTGTAAAATATGAATAGTATTCAATTACATTAAGCTCTAATCCAATCGTCTCCTCTGTTCTTCTGTCCCACAGAGGACAGTGCAGTGGTCCCAGACTCAGAGCCCTGCCCCAGTGCCCTGATGACCCCCAACAGCACCCCGGCCCCTGGGGCCCCGGAGTCCCCTCAGCAGAACCACCAGGAGCAGGACAGAAGGTGAGTGCTCTATCATCCTCTCAGTGAATGTATCAAAGCAGGAATGTCATGAGATCCTAGTTTAATATTAAAAGTATTGTTACAATATTCATAATTATTCAAATGAATGTACTATTTAACGGTGTCAAAGAGACACAATGTCCGACTGAATGTGCTGTTTGCTGCAGGGACGAGGAGAGCGCTGATGCGAGTCTGACCCAGAGACTGTCCGAGGCCGAGGACAAGATAAAGGCTCTACATTCCTGTGAGTGTTTACAGTCCATGGTTCAGTCACTTCCTGTTCAGGGCCGGGACTCCCTGTGGCGCCCCCTACTGAAACTACAAGACGGTTCTGATTTTAGATATAAATAAACAAACAAAAAACAACTGTAGCATTGTCCTATTAAAGACACATGCAAAAGCAACAGCAACAAACGCGACATTATTATTAGAGTGGGAAGAAGTTGAACCTTATTAGGGCCCATCCATTCAGCCATTTCACCAAACCTGAATTATATGGTAGATACAAACCTTTCTGTACAATGCTTCACTTCCAAATACATTACACTGCTTATAATTATCACAGTTTTATTTATGGTCATTTTTATGTTGGGTATGTTACACTCAACCGTGTATTTCAAGTGATAAAAATGTAAATGTTTTGGTCAATGTTTGTCTCCACAGCGCTGGACACGGCACAGACCGAGCTGCGGGACTTGCGGTGTAAATACAATGACGAGATGACTAAAAAGTAAGTTAATACAACAACTCCATAACTTCTTTTCCAATTCAAAGTAATGTTGACCGTTGTTTATGAGGAAGCTTGGCTCAGTGCAAGGCTTATTTTCAGTGTTTTGGTCAGACACTTTCATCTGCTCACACATTTTAACAGAATAAAAGCGTAAACTGTTCATGTGGCTCAGGAATTCAAATTGCTAGTACTTAAACACTCCACCAGGTCGCATCTTTTTGACTTCATAGAGATCAAAGTTAGCGTAGATAAAAGCATAATATATCACCTTCAGTATCATCCCTCCCTTCTCCTTCTCCTTTCTCTCGAGCCTCTGCGTCCTTCCGCCGCCGACTGGCATTGTTGCGGTTCGGAGTGCGTTTTTTAGCGCTCAGCCGCGTGAACTCTGAGGAATGCCGTCGCCAATGCCGGGAGCGAGAGTGACTGAGGCCGTGGGTGCGGGTCGATGAGACAGAGAGGTCTGCGTCGGGAGCCGGGGGCCCTGACAACCCCTCAAGACGAATTGCTCCATTTAAAGATTGCTTCTGAAAACACTCTACCTTGTCCTGCTTTTGAGCGCCATGTATCCAGCGCACGGGCCCGAATGAATGTGCGCTGGTATGAAGGATGTCGATACGCGTTCGCAGTAAACAGGTCTTTGTTTGGGTTGAGCTCCAGAGCACGGGCGGCCGCGGCTAATGGATTTTCTCCCAGGCTTAATCCATGGCACAATTGAACTGATGTTTCTAGAGACGCTGCCATCCATTCTGCTGGGTCCGGACACTTTTTCAGCCCGACCTCACCTTTTCGCAGCGGTCCGTTGTATTGGAAGTCTGTGTGTTGTGTGTTTGTCAGGGACTTATTTAGAGCCGGAGAGAGAAGCTGTCTACAAGTGAATAATACCGCTATTCACTTGCAAGTATTACTCAGACGCGATGCTAAACCAGTGATTTTTAAGTGTTTTTCCCCCCTTTTTTATGAGCACTCATCTTGCGTATTGAAATAACTATGAGGCAACAAGTTTTATGACGGTGTTTAGTCATTCTCTTGCTGCTTGTGGTTTCAAAGTCGCACCACTAACTTATTTTATTTCCCAGTCGGTCTTACTCTTAAATGCTTTCTCATTTCCTACCAACTTCATTTTTTTTCCTTTTTCTTCTGTTTTTGAAATGTTGTTGGAAGATAAAGAATTACAGAAAACAAGACACAGAAAAGAGGGGATAACTTGCAAAGTAAAACAAAAATAAGGCTTTTGCTGAACACAGTGTCTTCGTTTGGAAAAAGAGTTCTCGATCTCAATGTTGTTGTTTTTTACCTGATTAAATAAAGGTTTATGAATAAACAAATAAATACGTTCACGAAGAAAGTGATTTTTCCCATTTTGTAAACGCTACATGTGCCCAATCCTTGATCTATTTTTTCCCAGTTTCTATTGGTATGTTCCAAAAGTATCCATCAATTGTTTTCATTGCAGCAGTTTTAAGTCCAAGATGCATCGTTTTGAAGATAATTTGCTGTGCTCTGTTAACCTCAGTCCAATATTTCTACATGTTTTGACAGTCAGAAAAACGTGATAGTGATGGGTTTACTGGCAGCCACGTTTTTTTCTAACAAAGAGTACATTCCCGTGAATAGTGAGCACTTTGACTTGGCGTTATCATACGTTCTTTCCAAACATGAGATTTTATATACATGTCTTTTCATTCTTTGTCAGTCAAATCAAAATGACCTCCACTTTTTTTTTTTTATATTAAGGAGACGTTATGATCAGTAGTGTATGTTTGTAGCTTTAAGAGAGTTCGGATTGATATGTTTTTCCATACAAAGATTAGATTGGATTTTATCATTTATCCTGTACTTCTACTACCTTTTCATTCTTAGCTCCCCATAAAAAGGTAGTTACATTTGCAGTTTGAAGTGTTAAAAATTAGATCCCAAACATTCAACACATACATTTTGCATCAGACAGATTTTGAAATGAAATAGTTTTTGTATTTTCAGAGATTTTGTTGTTTGGAAATGTACTAAATTATTACAAAGCTCGATCCATTCGTTCAATAGGAGATGTTATATGTAACTTTTCTCATGTTGATGTCATCAAATTCAATATAAACCTTCATTTTACATTATTCCGATCCAAAGACACTTCCAGTTGTCTCAAACGTAGCGCACTGGCCCCTGCCGCACCTGCCTGTGTCCCTGCAGCGGCTGCTTCCTGCGCGGTGATAAAAACACTACATCTGCGGAGTCGGGGCTTGAGACGCTGAGCAGATAATCAATACAAAACATTTTGCGCAGCCTGTGAGTTCATTAAACGTGTGGCTGACACCTGCGAGTGCTCCCCGTCAGTGTGTGGATGCATCTGTCCCAGTCCCGGGCCTCATCAGTGTCCCGGCGCTGGGCCAGACTTGACGACCAGAGGAAATGCTGCTTTCTCTTCGACGCTAATGGAGCTCAACCGTGACCGCCCGCCGCGTGGTTCCAGAAGTACATTTTCCATTCATTTAGGCCTGAATGATTATGGAACAATATCTCATTTAAATTTTTGGGACAGGTTTTGCAATTATGTATTGATTTGCGATTATTTTTTGTTTTTATAGCGGGAGTTCTCTTCAAAGTTCACTTTTTTTTTCTTTTTTTATACACAAAAAAAACTAATAAAGACATAAAAAGACCAGAGAGAGTATAAATCAAAAGCAAAATACAAGCAGACATAAACTAAACATAAAATCACGGCATAATTAAAGCAAAACTTGAGTCCCATTTAGATCAAAGTCTATCGAATTTGTCCATTTGCAAACCAAGTCCGAATGTCGCTTTTTCCATTTCAAAATTCAAATTTTAAACCCGTCCAAGAAATCTGAGCTGCTGAAATAATCCAAGAATCCCATGTATTTCTGAACATCTTTGTAGAGGTCTAAATTACAGAGTTTTTAAACATAAAACAGGTTATTTTGTTGCCCATTATGTAAGCTAAATAATTGCAGACCTCATGATTTGCCAATTGTTACTTTTCAAATTGTGATTTCGATATATGTTGTAGTGCTACATTCATTTCCCCCAGAGGGATTCTGAATTTAAAAAAAGAATATTGAATGTATGAAAGTTTGCTCGGGGCTGATCGGCTTTGTGGAAAGTAATGAGCATAAGACCTACACTTTTGTTTCAAATCTGTTTCTGAAATTATACAAACCGTTAAATTATTAATACATTTTGAGTTTTTTAATGGACATTAGTCACCACAGAGCTCTTCGCTGCTTTGTGAGTTTTAAGTCTTAATATTTAAATGTTTCTAAATCCTTATGGCAAAAATGAATGAGATATTTGGCCGGAGCCACGGCGGACCTGGAAGTGGGCGTGGCTGTTGAGCTCCATTAATGGTCGTGTTAGACTCTGATCATTTGAGACGTTTGGAGCAGTTAGGATATGCAGAGTGCTTCGTTAATATCGGAAACCTCATTAGCTTTGTGGCGTTTTCTAATATTCTGATGTTCTGGTTAAAAGTGTGACATATAAACATAAATAGATTGTTATTGAACCCAACTAGTACAAAATTGCCTTTTAAAAGTTACATGGTGGTTAGAAGCTGGTATATGAATGATTTGAATTGTTGTAGTTCAAAAGAATATACATAAACTAAACTAAGGCAGGTATTTTATAGCTTAACCAAACATTCAAGTTTGTTTGTTTTGATTGATTGCATTGATTCAACTTTGTTTATGTGTTTCTCTGGATCAATGATATAGTGGAGGTGTTATAGAGGTCTCCAAAAAACATTTGCTCACGTGTCTTGAATAGTATTAGTAATAATAATAGAAGAAGAATCTACTACGATGAACGTGTTGAATACATAAAATATAAAAAAATACTCTCTACTTTTCAGTCCCGTTCCAAAAATGCAGTGGCGTAGAAAGTACAGAAACCTGCTCATCTTAAATTTAGTGAAGTAAAAGTAAAAAGTATCCACTGTCAAAATGTACTTAATTACAGTACTTCCATTTTTGTCCTTCGTTACTTTCCACCACTGCTATTGTTTGCTAAATTTGTGTCTAATAAGATGTGTACCACTACTTATTATAATGCTACCGCTATCAACACCTTAACATTTTGAAAAGTATATCTTCTTGAACAATTACGTTTAGAAACATCAAAGGGAAACCGCGCCTCCCGAGACTCAGGTATTAAAAGTGCATAATGTATTTTTTGAACAGTTAACAAACCTCCATCTCGTCATCGTCTCTACCTTTTGAAAACCCGCTCCCGTGTGAGGAAAGGGAAACCGCTGAACTTCAAACAATCCTCATGAATATTCACCGCGAGAGCCCGTTTTAATTAGAGAACGGCGTTATTAGACGAGCCGAGTCAAAGTCAGTGGTTTCCAGAATGTGACTCTCTCCGCGGGGCATTTATGACCAAGTTTATCGAACCGTCTTTTGACCACGGCATGAATATCAAACATGGAATGACAAGCTATTTCATCAAGACATTGTGCTTTTGTATGTAAACTTTATGGACAAAGCCTGGCTACGATGTATTATTGCTAACACATTTTTATTGATACAATTATAAACATTATCTGTCCATAATCTTTATGACTTGTCCACCTAAGCATTGTTTAACTTTTTGCTGATGTGTCATTTTTAGGACTATTTCATTATGTTATACACTTATACACTCACACTCAAATGTCCATTAAAATATTACTGATATTAAGATGTTTTTTAATATTCCAAATAGCTAAAATGCCCAATACATCACAAAAATAGAAAGAAAATGTTTCCATATTTTACATATTTTTCCCCAAAGCTGAAATTACAGTTTAACTAAAAGTTTCAGAATGTTTTTTCAAATCAGATAAAAGTTATTTGAAGTTTCTTCCTGTTACACTTTTTGACAGACAGATGTTTTTTGAATGTTAATTAAAACATTTTTGCAAAAGCAGAAAAAATGAATTAAAAAAAAATAAAAATGTATGAATTGGTTAATAGTTAAAATACCTTTTTTGGAGGTCAAAAAATAAATACACTTTTGTCATTTGATCAACATGTTCTTTCATGAAATGTACAAAAGAGATTTGTTTATACTGTAACATTCAAATTGCATTGTTTGTTGTTTTTTGCTAATTTGATGTCTCAGAATTTTAACATTTTTAATGGGAAATTTAGCTGACAGAAACATGATTTTAAAGACAATTTTGTCCCCTTTCATGTGCAAAAAGAATTATTACTTGATTTTTATTGGTTGATTTTTTTGCAAGTGGCTAAATATGAATACGTAATCGGTCAGAAAGGGTTAAAAAGAGTAGATAGTAGTAGGCATTAGCTCACTAACCTGAAGGTTGCTAAAAGCGTATCATACTGCGGTTGTGTCCCAGGGCAACCCACTTCACTAGACGATTGGATTAGTTGGTAAACATAAACAAAACGGACTCTAAAAACTAGATATTCTGCCACTAATTAAGACGTAACCAGTTTGAATTTGACCGCTGCTAATCATGACAAAACCCGCTGTAATTAACGGCCTCCTGTCATTATTAAAGCGCCAATCTCCGTCGTAACAAGGTCATCCAACTTTCAGCCTTTCTTATTCACACTCTTCACAAAATCACCCGCTCCGAGTTGCACAAACCCAGACAGAATTACCCGAATGTGGCACAACACTTGGGTCGGTTGTGTGCGGCAGCGGAGAGGCTCTCAGTAATCTTGTTTTCCCTGCTCTCTGTGTGTGTCCCAGAGCCGAGGAGGTCCACAGCATCATGTCCGACCTGGAGACGGCCAGCCAGGTGAGCTTTTGATTGAGACGCCGCTTCGTTAGGGCAATCACTCGTGTAATCAGGCCCGGTCTTTAATTGCGTTGCATGTGTGATTAGCCTGTGGGAGCCCGGGAGGAGGCGCACGACAGCGACACAACCCTGCGTTTCCTCCTGGCTGTCTTGATTGCTTCTTAGCCTGATGCTACTGCTGCCTTTGCTCTGATTCTCCATAATGTTAATCACGACATCATAATAAGCAGTATTGATTCTGTTATTCCTGTTAGTGATGGGGGGTAGACATGCACATCCAAGCAACTAGGGGCTTTAGTTGTGTACTCGGCTGCGTTCCAGTTGCCAACTTGCAAATTCACACACTTACATATTGGAACATTTCAGGACCCCGAGTTTAGCCGATAAGGTTTAAGGATAATGATAAGGTTTGATATCTGACAGCTTCATTAGTGACTGTACATGTGTCCACTGTCCTCCCGCCATATGTGTCGCTGCTATTGTCAGCAAAAGTAGAAATTCAAGCTCAAACGATGCTTCATGAACTGTAATTGTAATATCACTCTCCATCAAGTCTATATGATAGGTTTTTCTAATTGTGACTTAATTTGGTAGGATAGAACCTGTGGTAAATATTTATCATAGTTTTACTTCCGTCAAGTTGCAGTTTATGAAGAAATGTAAAAGAAAAGTTTAATATTACAGGAAGTCGAGCCTCTGTGATGTCATCAATGTGCGACGTGCCATTGAAAACACAAAGACAATATACACTTTACCTGACACATTTTTCTGACCGTTTAAACGCTCATTCAACGAAATAAAGGTGTTTTAATGGTATTATTGTTTGTCAAATCATAACTATTGTGCAAGTTTAGATGTGGAATTACCTTTACGTACGTCATATTTGCTGCTCATGTCCAACCAAGAAGTGACATTATAAACTGTCAAACTGGGGACAAATGGGCTAAATGTTCAGTAAAAAATGTGTAGTCGAACCTGTCAAATAGACTTTAGTAACTGGAACGCAGCATTAGTCACGGACGCTGTCAAGATCAAGTGCTGAAAGCGTGTTTTTAAATGCATTTAGCAGAAGTAACATTTGTGAGGGATTCTACTACAAACTCCCCACTTACTAAACCAACCCAAAAATATGAATCAAAGTTAACAATCAGGTTTTTTACTCTTTAAAGGTGCATTGTGTAACTTTTCTGGTTTTCTGGAATGTAATGCAGTATGACACTAAACTTGTCAATATCAGTAATGACAGGCAGGTGACAAACATGTATTTTTTTTTACGTGTAATTTGATTAAAAAAGATGAATTGTAGGTTTAATGCCACATAGGAACATTTACACGGAAAGAGGAAAATCATATTACTAGAATAATCTGATAACCCACTAGTTAGATCTGTTTTTGGTGCACGTTTACGGCACAAGGCAAATCTGATCATCGAAAACACCCAGTGACAATATTTCTTTTAGCTTTTTAGAAGATTGTTTCAGTTCAATTCATTTTGAAATAACTCTTTCAATCGTTAACATTTTGTCTTTCATTCTTTTGTCGTTGGCACATTAGTTTGCCCTTTTTGCATCACTTTTCTCTGTGAACACCTGCACAATCATAAAGAAAACAGATTACTCACATCAGATGTAACTGTTGTGACATTTCAATAATCTGATAACTCCAGAAATCACACCATGATCAGATTTTGGGGGTGCGCGTAAACATAGTGAGGAACTATTCCGGCGAAACCAATATCATCTCCAAGAAGATAAGCTGGTGGATCCTGCCCTAGAAAAGTGACACACTGCACCGTGAAGTAAAACAAATAATCTTGTAGTGCAAATTCTACTAGACAGCCAATCGCAGTTTTTATATGTCACTCAGTCTCAAGACATTCGTACAGCGGTTATTCTTTTATGTGAAAAATGCTCCTCAACATTGTGACTGAGCGGCAGAATTACGGCAAACACAACTGACAAAATGCGTTTCTTTTCTTTTTTTGGTCTAACTTTTGTCCGTAGAGCTTTTGTTTTTGCTCAAATTAACTTTACACAGTAAATTTGGAAGCAGAAAGTAGTTTAGAGCTGAGCGAGCTTGTCAGTGGAGAGTTATGCCTCGTTCCTTGGCGGTTGGGACTGGGACCTCGGAGTGACGTTTTCTCAGAGTTCTTGTGTTCCAGTCGTCACAATTACCTGTGTATTACATTCACGGCTCAATCAAGTGATAAAACAAGGAAAGTGCTCAAATCAGCCAAAATGCAAATCCATTTAAGTTAATTTATTGACCTGGACAGTGTTATTACATTTTCAGTTTATAACACAATGTCTGAGAGTGTGTTTGTGCTTTTGTTTACATTAGCGCTGAGTAGACGTTAGCACCATTAGCATAACGACACATATCAGCAGGGTTATAACAGCAGAAGCTCAGAAGCAGCGCAGGAGCAGGTTCACACAGTGAGTGGACAGAAGAGAGCAAATAAAGGTCAAAAGTACTATCACTAATGAAGGTTAATTGAACTTTCATCAAACGCAGGGTGCAGCCGTGCAGGCTCTGAAATGTTCGCAGAGATTTTGAGTTTGAACTCAGAAAAATTTAACTCAAGATTTGCGCTCCAACGAAAGAATCATCAGGACACTGCAGTTGCCCCACGACAATTAATTCCAGAAACATCTTATTTAAGGAGAGAGAGATAATCACTGTGTGTGACCCCACAGTCTGTATCAGTGATAAATGTGAGCTGTGGTTTGTCTGGTTTTATACAACTGTTTACTTGATTTTCTTCTTGTAGATGCCAGGTACAAGCTAAATATTTAGCAGAGCTTGTGACCTTTACATTTGTTGTTCGCCTTTAGCAGCTCTTTCACATTTGAGCTCCTACAGAAGAAAATGTCATTAATCACCTTTGATTTTTGCCCCTCACTACTACACTTCAGAATGGTGTAGTGTAACTTCTATAAATGCACTCTCTCTATCCTCTAGCTTCCTTCTCTTTATCAGCATCTAGAACTTTAATGTCATCACTGCTGACGTTCCTATCTGCCAGGGTTTAGGCGCCGAGGTTTACTCAATAAGCTCCACATTTTGCTTGCAGACTGGATTGCTTCCCGCCTCAACGCTCGTGCTTCCACTTATAGCTTCTCTGTGGATAAATGTCCCCAATATGAAGCATTAATTAGGCAGCCATGTTTTGACAGAGCAGGTAAACAGTTTGGGGAATAAAGTGGGACCGAACTAAAGAGCGTTTTCAGCAGAACGGAGCGGTGACTGCTAAGGTTCCCCCTTCAGAGCCGGGGCACTGTCTGTGATTTATGTGCGCGCCCTGCCTCACCTTTATGAAGTCGACTATCTTATCAGCACTTTGCGTTGACCTGTGTTAGTGCATATCCCAAAATATTTAGCGCTAACATCCTGCTTTTGTGATCCAGGTCAAACTAAAACCGGTAGTAGAAGAAGTACTCGATTTTGTTACTAAAAGTACAGAGTAGCACATTCAAACATCTACTTTCGTGAATGTTTTGAAGCGCCAGTTTAAGAGTAAAACGTAAACGCGTTTTGCACAGATTTTGAGAACGGTCAAAGCGTTAAAAGAATTGTGCAGGTTTTTAGTCAGCAGTAGCAATTTGAATACATTTCTAGTTCTTCTTTTTCTGCTAAATTTGATGTTGATACAGTATTTTTGTTTTGCTCAAAGCTGGGTCTTGAAGTAAAAGCCTTTAGGCAAGATATCACAATGAACGTAGAACGCCCAGATAACTGCTCTCAATGGTGAAGTAGACGTATAGAATATTAGATGTACTATTGCTGTACTTAAGTAACATACAGTAACTTTACACCACTGATGAATTAGATTTGTTAAAGTGCATTTCAGAGGGTTTTTTTCACTAATGCAGTCATAATATGTGTTGTTCGTTGGTCAAAAGACGATTGATAAATGTAATCTAATGCAACAGTTTTGATGTGTTGTTTTGTCAGAAAGCAGAAACCGCTCAGAGGGAAGTGGAGCGGATAAAGAAGCAGTTGGCCAACACCACCACTAATCCTGCAGAGGGCGCCACCAGGGTGAGTGGCACTGGTTTACAGAAGCATTTACCGGTTTAATGTTGTTTTATATGAGCCCCAGAGCCACTCTAAAGAGCTGCCAAAATGACCAAAAATACAGAGGATTGATTTTGTGTAATATCAGACATTTCACCCTAAATACCAAAAGTTGATTGATTTTCTATTTTATATAAAGGCCAGCGAGAAGGGCCACGCTAAATTAAACCATTAGGCCTGTGGTGGAAGAAGTGCTCAATTTTGTTAAAAGTACAGATACAGGTGCAAAACAAACAATCATCCTTTTTTTTCTTAACAAAATCAAACTTGTTCATGTTAAAAAAGTACAAGTGTCATTTTTGTAATTCTGTAATTTACACTTAGGTGTCATAGGAAGAGGTAAATCTACAACTGTTACCTAACAACCATAAACCGTAAACAAGAGCCAAAATCCATATCAATTACACAATAGTTACAATTTGACAATACCTGATAACACCTTTATTTTGTTAAATGATTGTCAGAAAAAGATGTCAGTTGAGTGTAAAATGTCTTTTTTGATGGAGCGTCGCTGATTGATGACATCACAGAGGGATTCTGTTTTCAAATTTGGCACTACTTCCTGTTATTTTCAACAACAAAAAATTCTACCCAACTTTTCTTCACAATGCCATTTGACTGATGTAAAAATGTTATAAGTATTTACCCAAGGGACCATCTTCCATGTAGATTCTGCGTATGAAACACTGGTCATTGTTTACATTGTGTATTTGCCTTGCTCCAGCATGTTCTACTTTTTTTTTTTTTAAATCCCTGTCAATCACTTCAGGACAAAAGTGTAGATTCGGAGCTGTTGCCGTCTCAGCTGGAGGCCACGCTCATGGCCAAAGACCGGGAGATCCTGCGCCTCCTGGAGAACGTCCAGCGACTGCAGTTCACCCTCCAGGAAGTGCAGGAGAGCTCGGCCAATCAGATCGTGGAGCTGGAGCGGCAGCTGGCCTATAAAACAGAAGCTATTGAGGTTATTATAAGAGACGCATGGGAAAACTGTGATTAAAACTTTTCTTGTTGCACCTGCTAAATGTGCTCCTCGCCTGTATTTGTTGCAGAGATTAGAAGCTAAATTGCAATCCCAGATGGACTATGAAGAGATTAAAACTGAACTCAGGTGAATGTCAGATTCTGCTCTATTTAAGAACAGTTAAAGTTGTAGTTAAGTTTGTTAATGAGTTTACTTTTCAATGCAGTTTTTCCCCCCCTCAAATCACAATAGCAGGAAAGTGTATTTTTAATCTTAAAGCTCAATGAAATGTACATCAATCTTAACATATTTAATGATTGTTTTATGTTGTATATTGTAATAGAGCTTCTTTAGTGTTATTGTGAGACGAAACATCACCATTTTTATGATTATTCTCTATTATCTCCATTATCTCCCAGTAATCACAATTATCGATCATATGAGTAGTCTTGACGTGCCTCGTTTAGTGTAATTTACATTCTAGTTTGGATCTTTCAAGAAACAACGCTAACCGTGCACGTGCCTAACTACACGTCTGTTCTTTTCTTCTCAGTATCTTAAAAGTAATGAAACTGGCTTCGGCGAACGGCAGCTCCACGCAGGTATGTGCCAGAACAGCAGGAGTGTTCTTTTGTTACAAAGTTTGCATTTCTGTAATGTATTCTTGGTGTTGTGAGAGAAGGTTCGCAGGGCTATTGAGCGCTTCACTGATCATCATCCATTATAAGGCTATCTGCAGCCGTGGATATTGATTCATTGAAATTAACAGCTGGCGTTTTGTTGTGTTTACTTTTATATAGGAATCTGCCAAAGCTGCAGAGGCACTTTTGATGGATAAAGAGGCCTTTCTGCCCTCTCACAAATACCTGATGGACAAGGCCCGGCTTTTGCACAGTAACGGTAAGACGTTTGTTTACAGGAGTGTTACATGAGGCAGAAGAGATGTTAAGCATTTTTAAAAGAGGTAAACGTGTCGCCGTCAGATCTCTGATTGTTCTGCGCCTTGTGCTCCGGCTCAATTGATTCTCAAATCAATGTTTTCAGACTTAAGGCTCTTTGCATAAACTCTTGTGGTTACATTGAAAAACAAAAATCATATACAATGGTATTAGTAAATGTCTCTTGATTTGTATGCTATATTATGTTTACTTAAGGGGTTGTCTCCATGGAGATGCAATGGCTTTGCCTGGAATGTTCCACAGTATATGGAATTTATCTATCTTGCATTTAGTTAGTGTTTTTTATATTAATTAATTCATCTTTTACTGCTTGTTCTTGTTAGTATATCCCAGTGACTTTGGGCCTTAGGCGGGGCACACCCTGGGCAAGGGCCAGCTCGCAGGGTTAACATCCCTTCATTCATTCATTCATTCAACTTTTATTCAAGACTCAAGGTCCATTAAAAAAAGAAAAGACAAACACAGGTACAATAACAAAAGAGTTATGTTTTAAAAAGACCACATCTTGGACTGGTATTGTATTGCACTGCATCTTATATTTGTGAGCGACAACGGAATTTCATTTTTGGATTTACTCAACCAACAAATAAAACTGTAGATTAGAGTTCTCGGTAGAGTGTTCACATGAGCAGTGACAAACATCCCTGTCACACTGGTCCATCGTGGCCTCTTCAGGAGCACCCGAGCGTCAGTGTAAGCCACCTGCAGACTTTTTTGTAATTAGTCCAGAGGTGTGCAATGGTGTACAATATGATGTAAACAATGTCAACACATTATCAGTAAGTACCAAACTTACACATGAGAGTATTTGCCTGAGCATACAACATTCTGCTTATAAATATCATCATCATTAGCCATGTCTGCAGATATGCCCAAGATATTTCATTTGTGTTTTTTTCAACTCATTTGACAGGCTCATTCCTGTACTTGTCCTCTTTGGTCCTACACATGGTCATACTCTTAGTTGTGTTATATTTAATGTCATGCTCCACAGATGTTCAGTAGCTGTTGTGTTCCAGTGGTGCGCGGACCAAACACAAATAAGTCTTCATCCAAATGATCAGGACAGGATTTCCAGCCACATAACCAGCTTTACAGGCTGTGAGCTGTAGGCACTTCGTCCAAATACAAATTAAATAAATAAAAAAATCTGTTTCATCTACAGTTTCCTGTTATTCACCCTGTCGAATGCTTTTAGTGTTAACAAGTACCATAAAAACATGCGTTCTTACTGCTTGTCTCCATGGAGACAGGTAAGTTTAATATCATACGATGAGTCATTCCAGACAAAGTAATTACATCAACATGAAGCCTCCACCAGAATATTTACGCAATGGAACTTCTCAGACAAAAGCACTGCAATCCCCATGGAAACAAGCAGGTGGCGGACTCCAACCAGAAAAGTTACATGGTGCATCTTTAGTATATGATATCTTCTAGGTAGTTTCTTTCTTGGAAAGCACTAGTCATTGTTTCCATTGTGTATTTGACAAATTATGAATCAAAATAAACATTGTTTTTTAGTGTTGAGTTACTGTTTTTGCTGTGTTTTTCCATGTTTGTCACAACAAACCAGAGACAGTGTTTTGGCAGAATTTCACCAGATGCCCCGAGCAGCAACCCACAATGACCTATGCTGTTTACTATTGATGCTAATTTAAACTTACCCCTCATTATCCCTCATTCAGCCTCTGTTTTTAGTTGCATGTCAACTTTAACAGTTTATTACTCATTTCCAGTGGTGGTAGAGTAGCCAAAACTTTTACTCAAGTAAGAGTAATGTTACTTCAAAATCTTATTACTCAAGTAAAGCTTTTGCCACTTGCTCACAGTGGGAAAAGGAATCAAAACTTTTACCCAAGTAAGAGTAATGTTGCTCTGTCAGATATATATAACAAGTATGCAGTCCAAAAACTACTCTGAGAAGTACAAGTTCTTCAAAAAGTAAATGTTACCGAGTACTTCTCACCTCTGCTAATCTTCTCACTGCAGATGAAGACCGCTCAGATGATGGCGGTAGAGACTCGGGGCGCCCCCTAGTGTCCCACTCGTCCTCCTCTCAGGCGGACGCTCGCTCCTCTCCCTGCGCGCCCACCCCGACCCCGGACACGTCCTCCGCCTCCTCCACGGCACACGACCTGGCGCGGCCCTTCTCCGCCTCCCCCAGCTCTGCAGACCGACTATCAGGCGACCACATCCTCCACAAGCAGCTCCTCTCCCCACACTTCAAGAAGGAGGGACTCATGGCCTTCCCCACCGCCCTGTACGCTGCCAAAGTCGCCCTCATGTCCAGCTCCCAGGGGCCCGGCGCTGGAGGAGGAGGGGGATTGGGCAGCGGGGACCAGGGACTGCCGAGCGACCAATCCGAAAGCGGTAGTTCGACGGGAGAGGATGACCAGGTGGACACGGCGGAGATTGCGTTCCAAGTCAAGGAGCAGCTTCTGAAGCACAACATTGGGCAGAGGGTTTTCGGGCACTACGTCCTGGGGCTGTCTCAGGGGTCGGTGAGCGAGATCCTGGCCCGGCCCAAACCCTGGAGGAAGCTGACGGTGAAGGGGAAGGAGCCCTTTCTGAAAATGAAGCAGTTCTTGTCCGATGAGCAGAACATCCTGGCACTGAGGACCATCCAGGTTCGACAGAGAGGTGAGCAGCAGATCCTTTGGTGGCTTATGCTTGAGTGCGGCATCTGTATATGTTTTAATCCTCCTATAGATAAGCCTATAGAAAACAGACTAATGGTGAGTTTGTGATTTCCCTTTAGTAAACAATGTGTCCAAGTCTAAGAAACAGTTGATTCTAAACACATTTGTAGTTATACATTTGTGTGCACTATTCATCCACATGCGCTTCAGCTGTTTTAAATATACAGTTTTCATAGTTTTATGAAATAAATAAATACAGGACTACAGAATACTAATTTTAATAACTGTATTCCGGTTCCAGAATATAGTTTCTTTCCTAAAATCAAAGGATTACATTGCAGTTTTGATCATGCAATTTGCGGTAGGCTTCGAATTTCACGGTATTTGTGAGAAAAGAAAAATAAAAGATCACTCTAGCGGCGAGTGTATGTGTTATAACTTTCTCTAATTAGTGATAAATAAATTCATAACAAAAGATACAGCAAACATGAATCTGTTTTCCATCCTACGTCACATTTTCACCCTAAAATATGAGCGTATTCAGAATAAACTACTCTGATTGGACCATGTAACAGAATACCGTGCAAAACACATTTCAATGCAGGTATTCTGTATTTTGATACTAAATACATTGTCAAAGTTTCCTTCCCATCCCTGACTATAAACCATAACAATCTAAATCAGCTTATTAATACATTACAGCACACAATAAGCAGACACAAACCAGGCAAACTAGACACTAACTCTAACTTTTCATAAACAAAAAAAAATAAATAAATAGATTATCTCCTCAATCTATGTATCTAAACGGAAAACAGTGATCCTCTGTGTGAGTTTGTTCCATTTCCCTGTAGCTCCAGTGACTCATATTGTTGCGTTGCGTGGACTGACTCCCGCTTTAAACCCTCTAATCTAGCAGGACCTCATCCGTGACTGCTGCGTGGCGCTTCCTGTGCCGTGTTTGTACCGTTACTTTTCAACTTTGTTTTCTCCCCAGATTCTTGTGCGTTTGAAAGTTGAGTTTCCCGTATACTGCAGCCTCAGACAGCACGCGCTCAAAGGCAGCCATTGATCTAGCAGTCAAAAGCAAGTCTTGGAACTGCTCTGTGATCAACCACTCACTCGCTCTCCTCGCTCTCTCGCTGCTCTTACCCTTTCTCTCCCCCCTCTTCACCCTCTGTGGCAGGGAGCATCACGCCGCGAATCCGAACTCCTGAAACTGGGTCAGACGACGCCATCCGGAGCATCCTGGAGCAGGCCAAGAAGGAGATCCAGTCCCAGAGGGGAGGTGAGCGCAGACCTGACTGAAGCATGTCCATGTTTTTGGACATGAAGTACTTTTATCAACATGTACTTTTTCTCTCTTCTCAAAAGTGTTGACAATGTATGAGTAGTCACAGTGTTCAAAATGGCCACCTCAAGCGTTAGACATTTTTACTTTACCAAGACCGTGTTTCGCTCAGAGGAAGTGCGTAAAAGCTTGCCTCACCTCTAGGAAAGGTTTCTATGTACATTACTTTTTATTTTGATCTTTTTTCAGTTTTTACAGTTGCAGGTAAATGTATGTAAACAATACATACTTGGTGCTTTTTATAAGGAAATGCTACCTTCTGGTATGTGGTCATTTAAAAAAACACGACCTGAAATCTATGCTCAGTTGTATTAGCTACAGAAATTACTTATTATTGTTTTTAATGTCCAATGAAAATAGAAACAGTACAAGTTTAACTGGAGCAAACTTTAATGACGAACTTAAAAGTAATGTTTATGATCTCTCTTTCTTTAGATACAAAGTCGTCCCTAAACAGCCTGTCCAGCCGCAGCAGTAACGGAGCCAGCAGCAGCTCAGACGACACCATAAAGTCCATCCTGGAGCAGGCCCGCAGAGAGATGGCGGCACAGCAGCACGCCTTCATGGAGATGGAGGTGTGCGGCCGGGCACCGAGTGTGGGCTCAGGGGCACAGGTGGAGCGTCTGGGCCCCCCTGAGAGATCCAGAGTCCCGCCAATCTCCATCAAACAGGAGGAGGGCGGGTGTGTGACTGTGTGCATGGCCAGCTCCATCAGCAGCCCTCAGACCCCTCTCAGTGTCCTGTCGCCGGCCGCGTTCGTCCAAAACATCATCCGAAAAGTCAAGTCTGAAATCGGGGAGGCGGGCACGTACTTTGATCAGCACTGGTCCCAGGAGCGCGCTGCTTTAGGGCTCACAGGGAGCAGCTCCAGACCTTATAATTCAGTTTCTCCATCGCTGTCGTCGTCCTCCTCGGGGCCCCCTGCTCTGTCCAGGCCCTGGCCCCGACTGGAGAACGGAGAGGCTCTGCCCAACAGCGAGGAGGCGTCTGCTGCAGAGGACGAGCTCGGGCTGGGACGTCCTGTGGAGGTAAGATGAATAACACTTTTTACATCGACAAGGTTAACTTTAAGCTGTAGGTTTAAGTTTGACTGAAATGACTTGTGTCCTCAGGTGAAGGTGGAGTCGGACACCTCTGTGAGTGGAGAGTCTCCTGGTCCTGTTGCAGGGCGCCTCTCCTATTACCCAGCCTACATCCCCCGTGCCCTCAAACCCACTGTTCCCCCGCTCACCCCGGAGCAGTACGAGATGTACATGTACCGAGAGGTGGACACCATTGAGCTCACCCGACAAGTCAAAGAGAAACTGGCCAAAAACGGCATCTGCCAGAGGATCTTTGGTGAAAAGGTGAGAAATTGAGTTTTCGCTACCTATCGGCTCGTGGAGTCATTCAAACAGGCCAGGTTTAGGTTAACAAATGACATTTCTGCAAAGGACTAGAGGTAAATTATTAAATATGATTTAAACTGTTTAAATACCTTTACCATATTATCATTATGCTTTGGTTATACACATATCTCCAAGAAAATGTGTAGGATTAACATCCTCATATAGAAAATGTTATAAAGTAGAAGCCTTGCATTTGTTCCATTCTATCTAAACAGTTCGTTTTACTTCAGCTGGATACAATTTGCTTTTGTTTGAAAAATGTGGTCAGTGAAATAGAACTATTCGACATTTAGTGGAAGCAGCTCCTGATAGTTGGACATATTATTTCAGTCAATGTGACATTTTAACAGGATCAATTCTGTACTAGAGTGTGCTGTGTTCACCTCCATGAAACATGCATCAACTCATTGGTTCAATGAAGTGTGACACTTATATTGTGTGTTGCTGCCATCTAGAGGAGATATGTGGCGTTGCAGCAGTCGCACAAATAAATTGATGCCTTCAACTATTGAAACTTCTTAACCCAACGAACTTCTACTGTCGCAATTCTCTGACTTTTTGGGACACTTCTTGTTTATATAGTATACATGAAAATTCACTTTATATATTCAACGACATTATTGCCCTGATGTTAGAAAGTCCTGACTTGAATTGTTCCAGTACAAAAGTTCCAATACTTCTTTTTCTTGCAGGTGCTGGGTCTCTCCCAGGGCAGTGTGAGCGACATGTTGTCTCGTCCCAAACCCTGGAGTAAACTGACGCAGAAAGGCCGAGAGCCCTTCATCCGAATGCAGCTGTGGCTCCTGGACCAGCTGGGACAGAGCCTCAGTCAGCCCCCAAACCAAGGACATGCTCAGGGTCAGTCCTACCACAACAATCATTTTAGCTGTTAAACAAAATGTATTAAAGTTAAATGGAAAACATTTAAAAGGAATTAAAATGATTAGACATGTCAACTATTTATATTGTTTTTTGTTTACTTGTTATGTTTTGTAGTGATTTAAATACATTTCCAAAACAAAGTGAACTATATATACAGGTTTTTTGACTCTCTGTTTGTCTCTTTTGTTTGTTGTTTTCGCCACACCGTCTACAAAACAGACAAGTTACTCTTATGATCGTTAACGGTTCTTTCCTCCCTCCAGAGAAAAGCCCGGCGACGGCCCACTCCTCGCCCTCTCCGTCCCCCAGTCCCGACACTCACAGCCCCCTGGAGCCGGTGGGCCTGTCACTGGAGAGCAGTAAGGAGAACCAGCAGCCCCCCGTGACCCTGGGTCTGCCCCCTCACCCCGACCACAGCCTCCTCCTGCAGCTGCCCTCCTCTGCTCCGCTGGGCATCCAGGAGCTTGTGGCCATGTCCCCGGAGCTGGACACGTACGCCATCACCAAGAAGGTCAAAGAGGTGCTCACGGACAACAACCTGGGTCAGTCCGAGCAGCCTAACACGCTATGTTTTATTTAGTCCTGTTTTCCTCCACAGTCATCATCAATCAATCTATCTTTAATCTCTATTCATCTTTATTTTCTTTGTCAAAATGTACCAGATATTTATTTAGTTAATTAAAGAAAACCTATTTGACAAACTAACAAAAATTACAAATAATAACACAAAATATAGATGTTTCTCATCGATATTGTGGTTACATGTTATTTTTTATTGTAATATGGCGAACTTGAGTGCCCAGAAAGGCGCCTAATAAACTAAATATTATGATTTTTTTTTATTATTATTATTATTATTATTATTATTATTATTATTATTATTATTATTATTATTATTATTATTATTATAGGCAGGTAGTACATTTATTAAGTTAAATTTTATTGTGTAAGTTTTTCAAGAAATTTTACTTTTTGGAGTAACTTTTTGACTCTATACTTTTACTCCTCCTTCTGTGATATTTTTATTGACGTAAACGTGTCTTACTTGAGTAAAAGTGTTGTTCCTCTTCTCACTGTGAGTAAATCTTGCACCGCTCCTTCAGATACGACATACTTTGTCTAATTTTTCTGTCGATCCGTTGAAAATATCAGATTTTGTGCTTTACTTAATGTTTTGTCCTGCAGATTACATAAATTTAAAATTATGAATCAGATTTTACGTCCACAATTACTCTTAAAATGACTCTTACTTGAGTAAAAGTTTCCCTACTACTTCTTGAGTAATATTATTTTGTCTTCTTCACCCACCTCTGATTTCAGGCCAGCGTCTGTTTGGGGAGACCATCCTTGGTCTGACTCAGGGCTCTGTGTCGGACCTGCTGTCCCGGCCCAAACCGTGGCACAAGCTGAGCCTGAAGGGACGAGAGCCGTTTGTCCGAATGCAGCTGTGGCTCAACGACCCGCACAACGTGGACAAGCTCCGGGCCATGAAGAAGATGGAGAAGAAAGGTGCAACAATTTTATTATAGTTATAGTTTAGAGTTATTTTATTATTTATTTATTGTTGTGAATAACTAGCATACACAGATAAGTCATAAACAGCTGATAATAAAAGGATTTTGCGTTACTCCAGATGTGACCATTACTTATTTACTTAAATGTTCACACAAAACCATCTTTCAGGTTTAGGAGGGGAAAAAACATTGAACTGGAACAATTTTGAGGTTAAACACTGTCCATTCAATGCCAGGGATCAGAGAACGGCCAACTTACTCACAGTTTATACACACAGTTTACACACATTCATTTTTAGACATTTCTTTTTTTGTCTAATGTTGAATTGAAATTATCTCTGCAGCCAGGGGTGGAAAGTACAAAAGTAAAAGTACTGTACGTAAGTAAACATCTTAGGTATCGGTACTTTACTTACGTCATTTTACCGTGAATACTTTTTACTTTTACTTCACTACAATTGAGAGAAGGAGTCTTTACTTTCTCCTCCACTACATTTTTGAACTGGACTGAAAAGTAGAAAGTACTTTTCATGTGGTTTGAGGGTATATGTTTCAGACGTTCATGGTGACTTTTTTTATTTTTTACTTTTAAATTTGTTTTTACATTAAACAACAAGTTAAAACAAAAAACATATACAGAACAAAAAGAGATAAAATAAATGTATACATAAAATTCACAAGAAAATTAAGAATTTGATTGGAATTTCTCCTGCTGACCAAAGACCACAATTCTTAATCAAAATCATTCGTATGTCAACACTTTAATATTTGTCAAAGATTTGTGCGAAATACCTTTTAAGTAAATGTGTACACGTTTACTCCAGTACATTTTTGTGTGTGCTATTTTGACTTTTTCTTGAGTAATTTTCACTCTGAGGAGCTAAATTGAGCAGTTCTTCCACCACTGTCCGCAGCCTACCTGAAGCGGCGATACGGCCTCCTGAGCACCGGCTCGGACAGCGACTCTCCCACGGCCCGCTCCGAGTGTGTGAGTCCGGCCCTGAGCTCTCTGGACCTGTGCCCCTTCAGTCAGGCCAAGAAGCCCCGCGTGGTCCTGGGAGCCGAGGAGAAGGAGGCGCTGAGGAAGGCCTACCTCCTGGAGCCCTACCCGTCCCAAAACACCATCGAGATGTTAGCGGCGCAGCTCAACCTCAAAACCAACACGGTCATCAACTGGTTCCACAACTACAGGTCCAGTCTGCTCTCAGTTTATCGCTCTGCAGTCTGGAGAGAGTTGAGGCTACTCAAATTGCAGTGATTATTAGTTATTTACATTGATTTTCAAACCATGAAAGGAGAAAGTTGGTATTTCAATCTTAAAAGTTTGTTCCTAGCTCTAACGACTGTCAAATCTCCAGTATTCACATGGATTTTCCAGACACTAGCACAGCTTTAGAACAGCTTTTTCAGGCGTGAGTGAAGTAAAGTGTTAAGGTCTCTTTCTTACAAGTTGGCAAAACGTTTTCTAATTAGATGAAGACTGAGTGTAGAGGTCTGATTTTTGTCACCAAGTTCAATACAATTTATTTGGATGAAACGAAATAGACAACAGACATGGCTGAAAACATCAAATAAAAAATGACCATGGCCAATATCAGTCAAAGAAGAAGAAAAAGTAAAGAAAATAAATGTGTGGCTTTTTTCTTCATAGGTATAGTTCCTTTGTTTGCCCCGTTTAAAGGCCAATGTTTATATTGAGATTAAGATAGAAAAAAACTTTGTTGCTATGAAATAATGCATTTTAATGCCTCTTCTCCCCTAAAATGTTTACTTGAACAGGAATTCTCTAAAATAGTATTTATGAATGACTGATTTGTCAATAAATTTAACTCGACAAATCTCAATTACCGATTTTTACTGATGTAGATATCCATGTTCTTAATCTAATCTTTCATTCTTGTGTGTTTTATTGCCCAGGTCCCGGATGCGGCGAGAGGTTCTAATGGAGGGCTTACAGGACAACGACACGGACCACCTGAGTTACTCCCCTCACTCCGACGGAGAGGAGAGGCGACCCCAGCACCCCTCTGCTCACACGGGACGCCCAGCCAGCGCCCTGCCCCACGTCAAGCAAGAGGACCGGGACGAGGAGCGAGTCCAGTGTCTCTCCGCGGCCGTCCAGTTCCCGCAAATAAAAACCGAACACGAGGATTCCGTCGGCGCGAGATTGGCCAGTCAGAGGCAGGAGGACGTCCCGACGAAAACCGTGCCGTGTAAATACGAAGGGGACAAGTCTCCTGTCGATCCGGTCAGCTTCAAGGCGTCATCCGAACCGTCTCGCAGCAGCCTGGAAGTGTCGCTCAACTCGCCCTCCGCAGCCTCCTCCCCGGGCCTCATGATGTCCGTCTCCCCCGTCCCGTCTTCCTCGGCGCCAATCTCCCCGTCCATACCCAATCCGCCGTCGACGAGCATGGACGCCAACCCGCCTTTTCAGAGCCCCAAACTGAACCGGAGCACTCAGAGACGCAACGAAAAAATGGCTAACCTCAATAACATCATCCACAGGTTAGAGAGGGCTGCCAACCGGGAAGAAACACTGGAGTGGGAGTTTTGATTTTCAGTTGTGGTGTCCTCAAATCCTGTCTTCAAATACACGCTTCCAGATGTAACGTCTAAGCCCCCAAGACTCTAAATACGTAGGAAAAGGGATTCAGAGCTAAACAGGGCTAGAAACCCTTAGAAAGAACTTTATGAAATGACAAAAATGTTTATAATGTGTTTGGTTTCTTTTTTTAAATTTTGCTTTCTTTCTTTCTTTCAAATATTTGTGGCGGCACTAGCTGTCGTATTTGGACTTGACGTGAAGACTTTTGCAGCTATGGTGTCATGAAATGTACACTGAAGTTCTGTAGATTGCCACTGGGTGAGATTAAAAAAGACCCCTTCGTCTTAAGCCATTAAAAGCACTATATAAAACTATTTAAAAAGAGACAATGACCAAATTTGCTACTTTTTGAATAGTAATTTTTCAGATTTTGTCTGTAAGACTGGACAGTTTAAGTCAAGTAACATGACATCCTATTACTGACTGAGGGATAGTCCTTTAAGACTCTAAATATCCAACTTCTTGTATGTAAATTAGTTTCTTGGTGATATGTTTTGAACTATTTGTATCTCACACGTATAAAATGTGGTTGTACATGTTGTAGAGTTTGTCTGCAATAGCCTTCTCTGAAAAAAACTGATGTAGCATGGTACTCACCCGACCCTTTTATCCTCTTGTAGTTAGTCTCATGTGATACTATTTGAGCGAAAAAAGATGAACAAAAATCCTGCAAAAAAATCCAGAAAAGAAGAAACCGACGTGTAGAAAATGTTTGTGTTCTTTTCCTCCTGGTTTACGATTAGGGCCCTTCCCGGTGCTGTCGCTGTCGTGGAGCAGGAGCACAGTTTACATCTTACTTTCGACTTACCTCTCGGCCCCGCTCTGAAGGCACTACAGGCCAAGACACTCACTGCTGGTTTACCTCAGATTCTGTTGACGCACTTCATGCAAACAAGTCATCATTATATTATTATGCATAAACACGACCCATGTAATAAGTATACCCAAAAAATATGTCCAAGTCAGTGAAACAAAAAGCACCAACAGAGTAGAGACCTCTGCCAAGGCATTCACTTTTTTTAGTTAGCAATTGTAAGGTATTTGAATAGAAGAGCCTCTAATTCAGGGGTAAACGTTCTATAAAGAAAGAATTTAGCTCTGAATCTACTCGAAATTGTCTTCATAAAGTAGTTTTCAACTTCTTCTGGTCGGTAATTTGTTGTTATTGTTTTTAAGATGAAATATTGTTCCCTCTCTCAGACGCAGTTGACAGAACACCCTTCATAATGTAACTTTTTTCACTTAACAATGAGCTAGTTTCTTTACCTTTTATTTAATTACAACTACGGCATAACCTTGGCGGAGGTCAGAAATAAAGATTCACAGTTAAAAACAGCTGTGAGCGCATTTTGTCGATAGTTATTTGAATTAGTACAAGACCAAGCCTCTCCGTCTTGCAGGGTGATCCAGGGAAGCGCAGTAAAGCCCTCATTTGCATAATAACACACTATCTACAGTGACACCGAAGTTTGCAGGTAACCCATATTATCTTTGACCACTTGTGTATTGTGTCTGTAGAAGTTTCTTTGTCATGCTTGCAAAGTTGTTCTTTATGTATTTTGCCTCGATTTTATACTCAGAACAGTTACCTAGATATTCAATACCTCGTGTATGAACTACTTACAGCACTTAGACTTTGATAATTGTGAGGAGAAATCTCAAATATCAACATTAATCTAACTTAGTGTCCACAAGTCTTTGCCTTTACTGTTATCGTTGAAATCAGTAGTAACACTTGCACATGTCTACATAGTTCCGAAGACTTGGATTGTATTATGTAGAGCTATATATTACACAATTACTAAAATAATAATAGTAATATCTTACAGTCTTGGAACAAATTGTGCTGACTATATTGAAATAGAGTGTACAGATTTAATAAAACCAAACCCACTGAAGCCAGTTGTGGTCTGGCAGGCTCGCCCACATTTTAGACCTTCTCTCAGGGTAGTCTTGCTTTTTAAAGCTTTACTGAAACAGTCTGCTCTCCTCATTGGTGGTGACTATGACAAACAATACGCGGTGTATAAATGATATGTTAAAGGGACTGTCAAAGTTGTGCGTATGTTTGAGGCACAACTCGACTGTTTTGTAATTGATTAAAGATGTTCAAAGTCCAGTGTTGGTCGAAGCAGGATAAGGCTGATGGGTTTAGATCCATAGACTTTGCTCTCTAAAATACTCATTATGTTTTTCTTGGAGCCACTGCAACTTTCTCTGGTTTTTGTACAACCATCTTTGTGCATAATTTACTGTATGGTTATAGAAGTGGCATTTCTTTTGTGGAGACCTCATCGTCTAATACTCTACATGGACATTTGACTGAAGAAGAAATGTATTTATTCTTACATTATCTCATGTAAAGTCACCTCATTGTTTTGCATGCGACGCCCTCAGAAGGAAACGTGTGTTTTGTGTTGTTCTTGCACAGAGACATTAATCAGCACTTAAGTCTTTACATCCTGCATGGTGCAGCTGATCCATTTGGCTCTCACTATCTCTTGAAACTAAACAGTTTAGACCTGATCCAAAAAGTCATGAATATTTAAAGTACTGTTTTTGTGCCATATCAAACGTCTCTGCATTGTCCCTCTGGACTAATGCCATGTGGTGCAGTGTGATTATTGTGTTGGGCTTTTGTTTCGAAGCAAAGCTTTTTCTAAAAGGAGCCCGCACAAAGATGCTTTATTTTTTAATTGACATGAGTCACTAAATTAAGGTAATTGGTCATGAACTAATTTGAATGAATGCATAAATGTAAAACCCTGACAGCTGTTTATCACTATGAACATGTTTCCTTTGTAAAGTCAGCTGTGAGCCAATAAACTCTCTTTAGTTTAGGCTGAAGTGTTTGGGGCCATTAAACATGAAACTATGGACAACAGTTTGGAAAAGAATTTGCATATGTAAGCCATCATCCAATACATAATTGTTTAAGACTCTGTTGTGTGGGGTTTTCTTTCATCACATTCACTTTTATAAAACAATGTATGCCTAAACACACACAATAATCGATTTACATATCTCTATTTTTGCAAGAAAATCGAATTAAAACCTATAATTCTTAACCATGTTTAATAAAACGCAGCATATTTAAGTCTAAAATACATCTATATCTTACTATTTAGTAAGTTCTATTAAGTTCTCTGTGGCCTTATGAAGAGTTGTCAATGACAAGCCGACGCTACTTTGAAATAAAAACAATCCCGAATACGCTTTGAAAATAGGATTACAAGATAGCGTTTATTTAGTGTTTAATGGCGTGTTGTGTTTACATGCCTGTACCACGTGGTGTCCCGCCCCTCCCCCGCCCACAACGCTACTCTAACGCGATGGCGTCACACGTCACGTAGGCGTCACGTCGGTGTCGGGCTGGAGATTCGCGGCGATGGCGACGGGTCGGTGTGGCGAAGGGACGCAGTGAAGCTGGATATGACTAATCTTAATTTGATCGACGTTTGTTTGCTGCTAAACAGCTGCACGGACTGTGGATGAATCTGCGGTTTGGGGCTTTCGTCGCTTCTTTTCCCGGTGAGTGTTGAGCCGGTGGAGTCCTCTGCTCGGTGTGTTTTGACGGAGGCCTCGGGTTTGGGGTCCGCCCTCCATCTTCATAACAACAAAAACAGAAGCAGCCGAGAGCTACGCTAGCCCCAATGGCTAATGTTAGCATGTGTAGTCCATCTGTGCCCTCGTCTTTAGGATCATCTCCTTATATTCAACGTGTATTCATTAAACTCCGTGTTATAATTTATCATCGGTCGGCTCTAGAAATCTTTGTGCTTTTAAAAGAACTGCCACTGTGAACAGAAGCCGCTAACTGTTAGCTACTAGCGGGTTAGCAGGAGCCGACTCTGAATCAGCTGCAAAATGGACTTGCCAAAATGAGTATTGAATTAAGTGTCCTACTCACTTTAGTCAAATTTTGCTTATGTTTGTCGTCCTAAATAATCTGGATAGGCCACCATATAGTACTTATCTTTTCTTTTTATATCGTGCATTATTGTTGTTTTTAAGTGATAATTGTATGGATCAAGACATGCACCAGTAATCTAACATTTATTACATGTGCATGGCAAAATAAATTTGTATTTCATAAAGAAATAGAACGGATTCTAACTCCAGTATTATGTTTAATTTAATCGCTACCGTGGCAGCAGTACACAGGTATGTAGGCTCTTAAACCTTGTAAAAGCCTAATTCTTAACATTTTCTGTCAAATATCTGATAAACTTGCCGTGAATATTTTTCAATTGTGAAATTAACAAGTATAGGACTCAGATTTGATAATACTTTCAGTTTCTATGTTTTACAATGAAACATCTCTATGGTTCTTATGTACTACATGTAACTCAGCTGCCTTCTTTTGGGCACAGTTTGTTTACTTTCTGTGGCTCCACCTTTTCAGCTGTATCCTGAATCATGGTAGATCTCTTTAAATGAACAGAAGTACATGTTAGGGTCAGGCTGCTCTTGAACGTATCAAAAGTACACGTTTGGGTGTTTGTTTTAGCCTGTGATGTTGTATCCTGTCATGGGACAGGAGTATCGTTAAGGCTGTAAGGGGCTTAGCTCTCTCTCTGAGCTGGAGCCCTGGGTCAAAGAGCTGGGGTAAACACTGCTCTGTGTGCTGCAGATAGACTTTATCAGGTGGAGACAGCCGTCTGTGGGACTGCTCCGTCTGCGCTCAAGTCAAGTAATGCCTCCACGCCTCTTCTGACCCGTGCTGACACAGGTTAAAGGCATCTGCCAAAGGTTGGGTGGAGCTTGGGACTGGAGTGATTTTGAGACTATCTTACAGTATTGTTAATTTAAATTGCACCAGTACATCTTTATTGGTGTGGATTTTTTTAAAACAAGAATAAATTGAAAGATCAATCTCAACACATTAGAAGAAAGAATGTTCAAATATTGTATTCAGATGCGTGCTTTGCTAACATTGTGAGGCTGCAGTATGTAGTGGCGTTGGTCTTGACTTATGTCTGTGTTAGTGGAGTCTTGACCTCTGACCCTGGGCTCCTCAAATATCCAGTCGTTCAGCTGTGAGATGATGGTGTTGGGAACACCCAGACAAGTGTGCACATGTAAAGTTCTATAAAAGTCATGTTTAGAATGATTCAAAACTAGGGTCATAGCTGCTCCCTTCAGCAGATGGAGCGTTAGGTCAAGCAGGTAAAAGAGACCACTCTGAATCGGTGTCTCAATGGTTACGTGGTTCCTACTCCCCTGGCATGCCTGGATCAGGTTTCCCAGGCCGACCTCTGGCCCTGTTATTGGGCTATGCTGCTGTGGAGCTCCTCTGGGCCGTTTGAGCAGAGTGTCGTTTAAGGCCAGCGTTTAGCCCGGGGCCGAGAGTCCTGTGCATTTCCTCCTCACCTGATGTGGATATTGCTAAAGCCAGTCTGTGCATGAAACTGTTTTGTTGAATATATTAGTTTGGTATGCTTTTGTTTACATAGTTATTCACAATATCTGTCGAATGTTTGAGGTTATACATTTACACTGCATTCTAAAGACTCTAATAGTCTATTTAAACCTTTAGTGATACAAGATTTTAGTAAAACTTATTTTAGTTAATAATGTGTTTTTATTAGGGCTGCAACTTATGGTTATGTTGCTATTCAATTAGTTAAGCATTTTTTCTCTTTTTTCACTTATTTTATTAGTTGTTCAGACCACGTAATATAATTTTAAAAAAACAAAACAAAATTTCATCCAGATGAAACTAAAGTAACGCTTTATAGAGTGTATCTCAAAATAACACTATCTGTAGATGTTTCCTGTGTCATTTTGATGTATTTATTGCTTCTTTGAGCCATAAAACCTCTAGCACGTGGCATGTTTTGAAGTCCGTGCGTAGTCTAGATAATGATTATTCAATGACTAAATTAGTCGCTGACTATCTAACTAATCCATTACGGTAGTCACGATGTTGAACAGAAAGAAAATATTACTGTTTGTCCGTCTCAAGCCAACACATCACGTCGGAAAATCAAGGAGTCCTAATGTATTGTTGTTTGTTTTTAAATGAATAATCACTTATTCCACTGGGTTTGTTCGACATGTCCCTTCAGAGCCACCATAGCTTTGAACTGTCAAATATTTGTTAGCATTCCTTATACTGTACATGCATAACATTCTGTGAGGTATTTGGTAAACTATATTTTAGAAAGGTGATTGTTCCCTACATGCTTATAGCTTAGTAGCTTCATAGCTGCTTATTAATTCCGTTGATGTTTGAAGTCAATGGTAAACAGTCTATGTCTTGATGTCTTGGTTAGATCCGTCTATTTGCTGTTCCTCTGTTAATTTTGTGACTTGTACAAACTCGCACGGAAACCGCGGCGACCCAAAAGCAGGACTATGTGTGCCCCCGAATCAAAAGCCCCTGTGTCGCTCCGAAGAGGCAGACTGTTCAAAAATGTTCTTGTTTGTTTGTTTGTGATTAAAAACACATTTGTCATTATTTATGCGTGGGTTTGTCTTTTTTGCAGATTTCCATGTTTGACTTGTGAGCGGCCGCACAGGACACAGCGGGACTCGAGCTTCCTCACTGAGCGTCTACGGTGAGATTTTCTTTCCATACTTGAGTAATTACCAATTAAATAATTTCAACCATTTACTTTGACCCATTTGTACATTTTGTCATGTCGAAGCCTGTCATTTGTCAAAGATAAAATGGGTAACAAACGATAAACAGTAATAACACAATAGCAATAATCCCTCGCAAAAAAAACTATTCTAAATGCACAATGTCAATAAAAACATGATCTGCAATAAATAAAAAGCATTTGATTTTATTTATACAAGTGTTTGCAGCTAGAAATGGCAAAACGTTCCCCACTTGTACCAAGAAAAAGCACTCACGATAAACATTGAGCCTCCAAAATGATTGTTTCTTCTGTCATTTATTGAACAATTAGAGTACTAAAAAAAAGGCTTGAGACATTCAATACCACAATGACAATAAAAATGATATTTTTTCATGTTTTTTATGATGAACCTTTTTGTCTGTATCAGGAAAGTCTCGAGCTTCAGCTCATTGAAATATAGTGAAAATCTTGTATTTTTGGGCTTTTTACGATCCAAACAAACAATTGATTAATGAATAGTCGCTAAAGAGTCGACTACAAATGTGCTATGGAACTCCAACTCTTAACTTCATTGTACGATTATAGATATATTGAATCCACTTTGTAGTTGCTCTATATTTGTAGTTTCAGTGCATTAAGCTAGTCAATTTGTAGATGCACTGTTTGCAGCTTTGTTCTTAAATGCTGTCAAATCTTCATATTGTGTCTTCAAATTGGGGTTTTCGTTTGCACTGCCAAAAAGGAGGAAATGCTACAAGACTTCCTCATCACTTCCTGTTTAGAGCCGAATGACTTGCGATGGCTCATCTGAATTATGTGTGTAGTCACCAAAGTGTAAAAAGGCCCGCTCAGTGTGTCATGTCTAGTATTAATCCATAATCATAAAAAAGATGATCTATATTTCCTTATTGTTCCTTGAGCATGTGGTTTTTATTCAGTTTTTATTCACTTTTGTTATGAATGTGTGTGACTTTTGGATCCAATCACGGCAAAAGTTGTTCATTCACGTTGTAGTTATATACTGTGGTGTTATAAAAATACAATGGTTTGAAAATGGCTTGGGAAGACAAGAAAGTAAAACAAATTTGCACGCTATCTTAAGTTAAATCAATGTAGAAATTGTTGTCAACTAATTAAGTAATTGGATAATCGTTTGGTGAACCTGAGTAAAGGGATCAGCGCAGAGAAACATCGAGGTCGACTGATTTTTGTGTAATATTTAATGTGTTTGACTACAGCAATTATGTGGTTTAAAAATCTAATCTAAAATCCGTAAATATACCATGAATATAATTGTAACAACTCTTACAATTCTAACTTTAATGACGGCCAAACTAAAGCTACAACTGACATTTTAACAGTTTCTGGCTTACAATCTAAGGACTAACATGACTTTCATGATGATAAATGACAGACCGGTTCTATGGTGGAGTTAGGGTGGCAAAATGTCAAAGACAGAAAATTTCCATGGGAATTATGGGAAATGTCTGGTAATTAACACGGATATTTGCTCAAACTGAAGATCTGAGCACAAACGGTGTGTGTTTGGGACAGTTTGGTGACTTGTCAAACATAAAAAGACCACCATAAAACCAAATAAAACCTTTATTCAGGATGTCACCATGAATGTGCTATAAAACAATATGAAAAGTACTTTCTACTTTTCAGTCCAGTTAAAAGTGGAGTAGATTCCTGCTCGCAAATGTAGTAAATAAACATAAAAAGTATCCTCTGTAAAGTTACTTAAGGAAAGTACAGGGGTCTCATTTGTTGAACTTTATGTAGAATTCTTTCTAAAAGTATACGTGCAGACAAAACACAAACCTCCTCAGACCTGCTCATTTCTCGTCTCTCTGAGCACAGATCTCCTTCTTCCTCGTCTCTGAAACCCCTGATGCACAGAGTTCTTCCGTTTTTGGACTTGATCGCTCATTTTTTTTGTCAAGCTGTCTTTTTTTTTTATAGATCACGGAAAGCACACTTTATAAATGAGACCCCAGATGCCTTTTACTTTAGTACAGTGCTTTTACTCTTGTGCTTGTTACGGTTGTACACAAACATCTGAACATGTCTCTTCTCTCTCACAGACTGCTGCAGGTCGGCGTTCCTCTGCGGGCGACCCACACTCCCCCAGGGCCATGGTAAAAAAAACCTCCATGTCATTCTCTCGTGTTTGTCGTCCGATCGGAAACTCTCCCATCGATTTCCCGTTGCAATCAGCGCTATGGAGCTCAGGAAGCGCATGACTGCGGGGTATCAAAGGCCAGCGCTCAGATAATCCATGTGTGATAGAGCCAGTTCAATGGGGTCTGGCCCCGGCTGTCTGTGTCCAGTGTCCACAGACAAGGGACTGTGCTGAGTCAGACGTTCACCGCCTCTGAACGCCATTCTGAACCACGCCAGTTCTGTTCTGGCTGCAGTTAAAACTAGTTGAACACACCACAACATTTCACATTTCTATGATATTTGTATTTTATTTTATTGAGATTTAATGTCCTCCAGAATTCAGTTTATTCAAGTTCTGTTTTTATACGATTGCACCCCTTTCAAAAATGTTTGCAGTATTTATTTCGCGAAGGATGGGCGATGTATCGGTGCCCGAATCGGTGATGGTGAATATCGAAACACGGCCGAGTAAAAATGTGAATACAAGAGCAAATTAGGCCAAAAATATGCAGCAAATTATTTTATTGTCTGATTTTTATTTTTATTTTTTAATTTCTTTATTTACTTTACTTCAACTTCAAAATAGATTTGTGGGCCTTGCAATGGATTTTAAAATAAGAACATCGGTATCAGCAAATATCGGGCATCAGGAAAAATCAGCAAACCAAATACAGAATATCGGTATCGGCTCAAAAACCCCCACACAAAAACAAATCCACATCGGCCCATTCTATTACCATTACCATTCTATTAATCTGTTCAGAAGGCGAGGCTAGACAATTCGTACACAAAGTGCTTTAAACAACAGGGGAAATGCACATAAAAGTCATTATATTTACTTTCTGTCACATCCACAGTTGTTTTGAGCCTGGATTTGAACGTCATCTGTCTCTCATCTTCAGAAAGACCGTTCCAGATTTGAGCGACATAAAACTGAATTGCTGATTCAGAAAAAGGGGGCTTCTTCTTTTGGAGCAGTAGAATAACTTGCAGCTTTTGCCAAGACCTCCTGTCACATGGGCCATGGACACATGATTTACTTGTTTATGACGCTCTGGCACTGGACCAATAGACTCCAGGTGGAACAAAACTGAAATCAGAAACGATATCCTTTTATTTAGTTTGCTTCTCACTGTAGGAAACAAAACTACTTAGTTCTTAAACTGTTAAACTGGTGTGATCGCTATGATTTTGGCGCATTATTGTCCAGAATAACGTTAGATTTACGGTAGCACCCTGGATCAACTGCAGAGCTGGCCTTGTCCAATTCATACAGATTTTTCAAAATGTATCAAATGAAAATCAAATGCTCAACACAAATGTCCCTTCTCTGTTTTCCAAAAGTGCGATTTTATGAATTATAGCCGTTTATTAGCAATTATAGCTACAAACGTTTAGTGCTAAAGCTACAGGCTCTTGGTCCTGCTGTGGACTGGGACAAGAGTTTGGTTGTTTAGCGCACTCTTGAGTTCTCTGTGCACGTAAACATAGTGAGTTATTGTCATTGAGCTGATAGTGGTTCCTAAATTCCATAATGAAATAATGCATTATGTACAGATATTATAGAGGATTAATAAAGGCCGTACTTGAAGTCGGGATCGGTCTCTTTTAAAACTGTCTTTTACCACTTCCTTCCCTGCAAATGATTCCCTCAGACGTGTTCTCTGATATGAAACGGCCCATTGTCTGCAGCAGATGAACTCCAGTATTTCCGCACACACCGCTTCGCCCTCGAGTCAAAGCGCAGCGCTCCAGTCTCCGCAGCCTCACATTCTTAACCGCGAGACCTCTTCTGGGTCCGAGCAACCTCAAGTATTTCACTGGCATGTTGCGAATCTTCGGACCGTCGTTTAGGCTGCGATCGGCGCTGACGGTAGAAGACGGTCTCCATGTTTACTGCAGGAAGTAGAAGTATCCAACAAAAGTACATCAGCAGTAGAAGTACATTTTATTTTATTTAACTGTAAGAAAATACCTAACCTAACGTTAGGTAAGATTGGCAACTGTGAATTGGCCCTAGTGAATGAGTGTGAGAGTGAATGGTTGTCTGTGTGTCTATGTCTCTGTGTTAGCCCTGCGACATGTTGGCCACTGTCCAGGGTGTACCCCGCCTAAGGCCCAGAGGATCATGGGATAGGCTCCAGTCACCCACGACCCCTAACGGGAACAAGCGGTAGAAAATGAATGAATGAATGTAAGAAAATAGTGCCTTAATTACTACGATGTTTATACTGGAATCTACACAAATAATTTGAACTACCAGAAGCTACATGTTGCTTCAAACGGCCATTAATAATTCACAGATTTGTTTTTATTAACTTCTACTTCTACGACCAGCGATCAAACGAGTCCCGCACTTTTCATTTCCACGGCCAAATGTCGTGACAAACAACAGAACAGTTTGTCCGGAGCTTGCGCGTTTAAGACGTGTCACATGGTCACGCTCTCTGGTTCTGTGGCGCTCGCATCTGCTGCGGTTAATGTCAGATTTAATAGATATGATCATTATTTCCTCTCTTTTGTGGACGAGCCTCGGCCGTCTGCGAAGGCTCTGACCAATGCATTCATTATTAGGCCTAGTTTAATTATTAGATTTGTTCATTTGTTATTTATTGTTAAGTTTTAGAGGAATTATTATCATTTTCTTTATATAATGAAAGTTTCGTCTTACTTCATTGGTCGAAATCCGTCTTGAAACAGTTAGATCTTACAGTAACAGTTCTAGTATCTTCAATTGTGCTGTTTATTTTGTCTTTGTCTTGAGTTATGGACGTCGCACTATACAACGTGAGGAATTTATACAATTAACAATCGGGCAAAATTGATTTCAATAGATTTCAGGCTCGATTCAATACTAAGGATAAAACTCGATTCCCAATTTTTCATCAGCTCAAGGTTTTGGACAATAGACTGACGTATTCAGCAGTAAATAATAGGCCTTTAAGCATCACTAGCTCTGATAAAGCTCTTCTAAAACTGCTTTAGAAAGGTTACATTTTAGTCTCTAAAAGGAATTATCGATACTTACTCAGACTGATATCAAAACTAGACACTCATTTGAGCATCGTTATAAAGTAGTATGTGATTTTCCAGACTTTTGACAACCCTGTGCGTTACAGAGACTGACTGTGTCTAAATATTTACAAATTGTTTGCTGAAATTACTTGAAAATGTTGTAAAAGATCAAGGCGACATCAGGTTTCAATGGATGTCTCAAAAGCAGCCTGGAGGCCCTGTTATTATCCAGAAATGAAAGCCAAACTTACATTCTCTCTCGCAGTATGTCTGTTCAAGTTAAACATCTGGTTTTGTTTCTTGGGTTTGCAAGTTCTCACCTGCCGCCGCCACAAACATGCCGACAGATCATTTACAATCTGTACTCGTATCTTAAAGTATCATTCAGCTTTTAGGATTGACTGTGAGTGGACTGACGTCATGGAGAACTGCCACTAGTCAAGGGTATTTTCCTGCCTCACGCCCATAGTTTCACTGCTCCATTCATCTATGACAGTGAAAGAAGATGACATTAGCTTACAGGACGTTGTCTGATACGTGCCCTGTATTGTATCGTCTCTGCAGTGACCCACATGCATCGTCGAATCGTTTAAAAACAAGTTCATTTGCGCTGACATTTGTTTTTTTTTGTTCATAAGCAATCTCCCGTTTATGTCCTTTTGTTGCTGTGATGTTTTATTTTTCCTCTATCTCGTCTTGAGTTTGTTTTTCCGTGCGCGTCTCTGCAGGAGGAGGAGGCCCAGTCGAGTCTGGAGTGTATCCAGGCCAATCAGATCTTTCCCAAAAAGTCCCCCGTCCTGGAGGAGGAGAACATGCAGGTGAGACGGGCCCACACCACCTGACGTGTGACAGACCGGGGCTCCACGCTGCACTTTTCCACCCACATTGATTATCGATTAGAGTTCAGGGTGGAGGATATTGACAAAAAAAGAGTGTGCGGGTCACATGGGTCAATGCCGTTTAGCTTCATGTGTTGTTCAGAAAGAGAATTGATGTTTAAAGACGCCACAAATGTACAATATTTATGTGAACGCCACCTCATTATCTGTGAAAATTGAACTTGTAGAACAAATATGTTTAGAATCATGTGTTATATCATGTTTTACGTCTGATTTGCTTGAGCAGCGTAAACACAGACACAGGAGAGTATGTTTCATCACATTGTTGGTGTATTATTTCATGAAAGATTCCCTTCCCTAAACCTTCTGGCACACTTGAACGGTGTATTTAGTTACATGATCGCCTTGCAGAAACCCAAAGAGAATTTAAGCACAAGTGTAATAGTTTTAACCACTTAAGTCTACTGTAGGTAATCGCTGACCGTTCTGTCTGAAATACGCAAACTATTTACTGGACTGTGTCTATAGGGTGTTTTATTGATTTATTTTTTATAATTGGTTGAGTTCTTAAAGAAGTAACAGGGTATGAAGTAAACATTTTTATACAAGTAACCAAATGAATAATTACTAAACATGAAATAAAACTAAGAATAATTTTACAGGAGAATTCTATGGTCCAGGGTGTTTCAAGAGTCAGTGACTCCCCCAGATATTACAACAGCAATTGACTGTAAGTTAACCCTGAAATAAGTGTAAAATGCTAATTATGGAGCTGAAGTTAAACCTGTGGTATAAATAAGAGGTGGTCAGTGTCTAAACCCTGACCTCTCGCCTTGAGCGCGCTCTGGCCACAGTGAGTGGTGAGTCAGTGTAATGTGTTACATAATCACCGTGTGACTGACTTCACTTTCATTTTGCTCAGACACTAGAGTTTCAAAGGTCAGCAGCAAAGTGAGGCGTTTGTTTGAGCCTCTGTGCTGTGCTGGAATAATAAATCATACTGTCTCAGGTTTATGTGCAAAGTTCACCTGGAGTTGTCAAGATCTGTGCTGTAATTATGGGTAATATGTGCTTCAGGCAATGAAAACAAATGCATTCAATGAATAATATATGCTGGGCTGATATCTGGTTGTGGATCCACAGTAGATGATTTTATTTGTACTTTCACTGCAAAAATGATCATCTAAAATGATAATAATTTTAGAAGAATTACATTCTTTATTCTTAAACATCTAGGCATGATTTATTTTTCACTTTCAAATAAAGATTTGCATTTTTTTTTTTTTTAAACTATCTAGTACTGACTACTTGAATCTTATCTAGGCTACAGTTTAAAGCTTCATGTAGACTAAATAAATAGGCGTTGCTGTGCTCTGTTGGTGCTTCCTCCTCGTATGATCACAGAGGAGCTACAGTCGGTTCAGTCAGATTACCCGTACTTTTCGGACTACAAGCCGCTACTTTTCCCCCACGCTTTGAACCCTGCGGCCCATAAAACGGTGCGGGTTATTTGTAGATTTTTACTGGCTAGCGGCCACCAGAGGGCACTCTAGCAGGAAGTGCAAGCGCTTGACACACTGTAGAAGAAGACGTCAGTTGACAGTGAATGCACTGTCCAGGAGGACGCGTCGTGTTCTCTGTATTTTAATCTTCAAAACGCGGTGTTTTATTACAATCAGACTCATATTTACGGAGAAATATGTCTAATGAGAAAGTGAATGTAGACGGGGCGAAACGCATGGCCACACGCGGAGCGCGGACATGCGATATACGGCGGCCGCAGTTTAGAACCCGCCGCATTGAAATGAGACTTTCTTGGCCAGACCTGACCCCGCTGGTCATAAGGAAACCTGTGCATTATTACCGTGGTACAATCTTCTTGTGTAAATATCTCTTGTTACAACGTAACATTCGCTCGCTAAGCACAAGCTCAGGCGCAGATGAACCAGACGTGAAGACACAGGTAAATCAGCACACACAGAGTAAACATGGACAGAGGGGACAGTATGCTAAACTTCAAAATGCTGTGTGTTGTATTACAATCCAACTCATATTCACTGAGAAATGAGTCTTAATTAGACCTGCGGTGCGCATCACTACTGCGTTTATTTATGTTTAAATATGTCATGTTACAACGTGGGAACCTGCGGCTTATTGACAGGTGCGGCGGTATATGTACAAATCTTGTTTCTTTGTAAATGTGGTTGGCGCGGCTTTCATTCAGCAGCGCGGTGTAGCCCGAAATGTACGGTACATGGCGCGCTCCACTGTCGCCGGCGTGACGAACAGCCTCTCGTGGATGTGACCTGTCAGCCCTGCGTTGATTGACCGGTGTGTGATGTCCTGTACCACGACCACCGGGTGGTCTGATCGGAACGTGTCCTATGAATGTCTGCTCCTCCTCTACACCGTTAAGACTGATACGGCTGGAGCCTTTTGATCCAGTTATTAAACTACACATGAAGTGAAGAGCTAGGACGTCCAAAATGTGTGAAATCTAGATTTCATCTCAATGTGCTGAGGCTGACGTGCTCTCCTCCTTTGCTCCATCTCTCCTCCTCTGCTCCATCTCTCCTCCTTTTCTCTTCTCCTTCTCCTTTTCCCTTCTCCTTTTCTCTTCTCCATCTCCTCCTTTTCTCTTCTCCTTCTCCTTTTCCCTTCTCCTTTTCTCTTCTCCATCTCCTCCTTTTCTCTTCTGCTCCGTCTCTCCTCTTCTGCTCCGTCTCTCCTCTTCTGCTCCGTCTCTCCTCCTCTTCTCAGGTGCCATTCCCGGAGCTGCACGGGGAGTTTACCGAGTACGTGGGGCGAGCGGAGGACGCCATCATCGCCATGTCAAACTACCGCCTCCACATCAAGTTCAAAGAGTCCGTGGTCAATGTGAGTAACATCCCGGAGCCACAGTTGCCCAAAGAAACGAGAAGCCACTGCGGCGTGTTGATGGGAGGTGGATGAATGAGCGCTTAATGCGGCAGTGAATGGACAGAGCTGGAGCCTATTGTGGCAGAGCGTGGGTGACAGGACCACACGAAAATCATTCACTGTGGCTTTTGCTCAGTTTGAGTTGCCACGGCAGCAGCTGTAGTGGACCAACCAGTCAAGTCGAGTCCTTTCACTATTTCTGTTTTACACTCCTGGTTCCAAATAGTGGGGCATTCTGATGTTTTTTAATTAATGAATTGAACAACATATATATTTAGGCAAAGTCGACTTTTACAAGCTTTAAACTGGGTCAGTCTCATTCTCTTCAAACATGATTTTTTTCAAAAAGCGTATATCAAAGAAATTCTTTTTGCTATCAACAAAGTCTGAATTATGTGTAAACATATTTTTTACTATATTTAAAAAAATATTCTAATAATACTTATCCTCTCAACATACAATCAATATATAAACCCCAACCAAAAACATTCAACATTTTTACACAACACTACTTCGGTGGTGTTTTATGGCGGTTGGTATCCATAGTGTTACATTACTGCCATTCTCTAGACTTTATTCTTTAGACTTTATTCTTTAGACTTTATTCTTTAGACTTTATTCTTTTCGACTGCCAGAGATCTGCTTTCCCGATTCCTCTTTTTTGGTGGTGGTTTATGACCGCCATTCTTTAGACATCATTCTTTAGACTTTAGACATCATTCTCGACTTTAGACTTTATTCTTCATTCTTTAGACTTTATTCTTCCTTCTTTAGACTTTATACTTCATTCTGTAGACTTTATACTTCATTCTTTAGACTTTATTCTTCATTCTTTAGACTTTATAATTGAGACTTTATTCTTCATTCTTTAGACTTTATTCTTCATTCTTTAGACTTTATAATTGAGACTTTATTCTTCATTCTTGAGACTTTATTCTTCATTCTTGAGACTTTATTCTTCATTCTTGAGACTTTATTTTTCATTCTTTAGTCTTTAGACTTTATACTTTATTCTTTACTATTTAGACTTTATTCTTCAGTCTTTAGACTTTATTCTTCAGTCTTTAGACTTTATTCTTCATTTTTGAGACTTTATTCTTCATTCTTTAGTCTTTAGACTTTATTCTTTATTATTTAGACTTTATTCTTTAGACTTTAGACTTTAGACTTTTCGACTGCCTGAGAGTGCCGCTGATTCTTGCTGTTGCTTTGGTATTCCTCAGTCTTGTCGTTTTTTAAGGATTTGTCATCAAAGTTTAGATTTCCCCTAGCTCTTGGGCAGTGGCGGAATGTTGGTGATGGATGATGTAATCGTCAGTGACATCATCGTCAAACTGTATGGGACATGGCCACGCAGTCACTTGCTTCTTGCCATTGCGCAGCATCTGGTTTCTTCTCTTGTTTTACTGTTGTGTCTTTCATGTGGAGTCGATGTCCTGACTTGTGTTGTCGTTGGGGAAGTTGCCGGAGTTGTGTCGGCTGCTTTGTGCTCAGTTGAACATAAATTCTCTGGATGCAACTGTCTGCAAAACATACAAAATCAAAATACTACATTTACCACTACTACTGCTAGGTCACAGACTTTTGAAATGTAATATTTGTCACATTTGACAATTTAATATTTTTATGAATGCATCTATCATTTAAATATATTTTAATATTAGTTTATAAGTACAGTTCTCATTACCAAAACACGGATCTCATCCACGTTGGGGTGGATGATAATGGTGCTGCGGAGAATGAATGACGCTAACATATTTTTGCTTAAGAAAAATGCTGTTTCAATAATCAGAATTAAAAAATAATCTTGATGGTTTTAACCAATGTTTCTTTTGTTAAATCAAAGAAGATATGAAGAGATTGTTTTATCTTGTGTCCATCTTTTGGTGTCACGTCATACGTGATCCTTCCTTCAAAAATGTCTCCAAAACATTTGTCCCTTTATGTGTTTACACAATGACCAGATATAGTTACGGATAATGAGAAGTTATGTCACGGACACATGTTTTGCATGTTATTTTTACAGAGCTCATAACAGGAGACCCAATAAACCACATATATTTATTGTAAGTACATGAATAATTATATGGACTGTTAAAAAAATTCAACAGTTTTTAGTATGAAATTCTCTGGTGCCACTGTAATGTTGAGGTTTCGTGAGACTGACCCAACTATATTCACCCTTGTCATTTAACCACTCGAAGTTGTATTTGGAGTGTTTCATGCGTGTTTGTGTAATCTTTATTCTCCTGCAGACAAAATAGTAGTTAAAAAAACATCTTTGTTTTGATAAAAAGAAATACAACCAAACATAAAACACTTAGAGGAGACATGCAGCATTGACATGTGAGCGCTGACACGAGAGTGCAGGGACATTTAGCAGTGAAAGGATAGTGTGTGTGCGTTTATAAAATAAAAAAATAAAAACATTTTGTACATCCAGTAATCCTGGAGGCCATGAGAACATTGGTACAGTTTATAGCATTACTGCTATAGATGTTTTGTTTTTGTTTTTGTTTTTTTTACTTTAACATAAGGTGGATTGTCAGTTGTTTTTCCTCTTTGTTCTCTTCATATGTTTTCAAGCTCTTGATGGAATGGTAGAAGTGCTCAATAACAATCTGCAAACTTCTAAGCTGCCGCATCCAATTTAATGTCACACTAGCGACATTTGGACTCATGTGAATAATGACTTTCACTGGATTCCTCACGCTGAAAATATTGGCAAACCGCAACTAAACTCAGTCAGGTCGCCTCTTCTGTCACTGCATTTCAGTAAAACTCAAACTGTCATCCTCGTTACGGGCTTCTGTTTTGGACACGGCCTGCTTTTGCCCACCCACTCCTCCTCGCGTGAATCGTGGTGATCGGAGCCAAACTGTCACCCAGTCTCTTTAAGAACATTGTGATACCCCTTCGCTGCAGTTTATTTTAAATGGTGGGGCGCGCTCTGCGGTCCAGTGTCCTGCCGCGACCTCCTCAGTACGTCAGTCATGTCCAAACCCAGACGGAGAGGCTGTTAACAAGCGGCACAGGGTTTAGACGGACACTAATCAGCCTCCACTTTGGACGGTTCGACATTAAGATGCTGTTATGTACTGCTAATGTTACTTCAGGTGACGAGATTTTGACTGTTGTCTTTTGTTTCGGACAGAGTTGTTGTTGTGAGGTGTCAGTAAGTATACGACCGAGCTGCACGGCGTGGAGTGTGGAACATAAACCTGTTTGCCAATAGCCAGCGTCCTATCGAATATTAACTGTTGATATGTGTTGCAATTTATAACAATCAATTATTTCTATTTGCATTCTATATTTACGCTTTTACACCCTTGATATTTGTGCATTAACTCAAAGCAACAATTATTTTCTTAAAGACATGGATTCAAGAACATTTTATTTAAAGAGAGAAATGGAAAAAATGGTCTACGTAGTTGTTTTAAAGTCTATAGTCCAGATTACGATGATCAAAATGCGGCTACGATTGTTTTTATAGTCTGTTAATGGTTGCAGCCTCAGTTTATACATTTAAGTTCAGCACTAAAATATGACTTTATCAAATTATATTGTTTAGCTACCGTGTTTTATCTCATACTCGAACAACTAATTGATCGATCAACAGAATATTTACTGCATTAGCATTAGTTGCAATCACTGGTAGCTTCATTGGTTCATGTAAGGATCCCATAAATCGCTACACTTGCAGAGAATTCTCTTCCTGTCGTCCACTCCCAAAGAAAAGCACTACATAGGGACTTCATATAAATAGATTTACACAAAAGGGAATATATATACAATGTCTTAAAAGTCTTGCATGTTTTTATTTTTGTACTTTTGTTTCATTGACACTGAAACTCAAGGCCATCCTTCCAGTTTTGCGCTCATTTGCTGCTGCGTAGTAGCTTGTGCAGTAGTAATAATGAGGCCTGGTAATTTGCTGACGCATGACTTTGGATTTTGTCAAAATAGCAACGTGCACCACTCCCTCTGCTTTGCTGAATGTTTCGGATAATTAATAGGTTTAGTGGTATTCAAAGCATGCGTGTGACAGTGCTGTACTTTGGATGGTATTTGCTTTTTAGCAGATAAAACTGTAACCGTGACCACGCCGTGATGGTCCATGACATGTCAACGTTAAATTTGACTGAGTGGTAGAACTGGGGTGTTAACTGTCTTGTTAGCAGTTAGCATTGAGCAGATCGTTGCCGGTGCATGTGTTGCGGTGGACTTCCAGTGGCCATCGTGGTGTTGATGTGGTCTTTCCCCCTTTTGCAGGTCCCACTTCAGCTCATCGAGAGCGTGGAGTGTCGAGATATGTTCCAGCTTCATGTCACCTGCAAAGACTGCAAAATTGTCAGGTACGATCAATCTAACCGTGCCTGCTTCAAACTACTGACGGAAACTGAGCAGAAAAGCCACATGTTATTGTTGAGTTAATGATGTAACTCTATGGTGTAACTCTATGGTGTAACTCTAGGTTCTATGACTCTTGGACGACTGCCAGGACGCCTGATCCTCCCAGTCATTAGCATATTGATCTCTCATAAGTTTAGACTCAGAAAGTAATTTATGTAGACTTTATATAAATGCTTTTAATTAACATAAATTATTTATATGGGAAATATGTAATATATTCATTTAAAGTGCATACGATACGTTTATACTACACATTTCTCAAGTGAACATCATTATATTTCAGATTTTACCAACCATTTTGCTTATTTGTCCCCAGTTTGACAAGTTTATAACGTTACCTTGCAACCATAATGTAAACCAAGGCCAAATTCTGTATAAATTACACAATAGTGGCTCTACCTCTTTTTTTTGTTTTTTCACACTGAAACTTCACAAATGTGATAAATATTTACCACAGGTTCTATACCACCAAACTAAGTCATAAAACAACGGGGGAACCTGTCACATATATATATATATATATATATATTTATATATTTCATTTTGATCATTATTGCTTCTGGCTCACATAGTTTTGCAGTAGCTGGTGTCAGACGACCTTAACGTTTGAGCTCTAATAAATGTGCCTGCCTGCCCCAGTGGCTCACAGAAACACTAATCCCTGTTGTCAGGTGTCAGTTCACCACCTTTGAGCAGTGTCAGGAGTGGATGAAGAGGCTGACTGCGGTGGTGCGGCCCCCAGCGCGCCTCGAGGACCTGTTTTCGTTTGCCTTTCACGCCTGGTGCATGGAGGTGTACGCTGGGGAGAAGGAGCAACACGGGGAGCTGTGTCGACCAGGTACAGCCGTTCATTACTCACGCCGGTGTTCTCAGGTGTGCAGAGCGGGCGCCTGGCAACTGCATCGCTCTCATCTGCTTCCACAGTCATTCATTCTGATCACTATGAGCGGCCACGACCAAATCATAACACTAGTTATGTCTATTGTGTTTAGCTTAATGCAGCACAAACCACATTTTCTTATCGCCTTATTGATTTAATTATAGTCATTTTGAAAGTATCCATAAATATCCATGATCACAGACTCATAATGTGATTGTTTCCAGGTGAACATGTGACGTCTTGGTTCAAAAATGAAGTGGAGAGGATGGGCTTCGACACTCAAAACGCCTGGAGAATATCGGACATCAACAGCAAGTTCAGGTCCGTCTGAACTTTACATCACGGGCGATTCTTCTCCTCCGCTTCAGAACGCCTTATGTTACCGCCAGGCACTTTAAAGTCTCGTACAAACTTGCATACTAGAAATGGGTTGTTGCAAATGCCACGGAGCAGTAAACGATGAGCTCAAGTGACGTCGTTTTTGTCTTTTTTGTATTTTAATGTTCTTATGTGTGACCGGTGATGAATGTGATGAATCTGTCTATTGATCTAACCATCTAAGTCTCAACTAAGATCTTAGTGTCAATGTCTGGATATACAGAAATTATTATCAAATATAATGTCAACTGCCCCGAAAAGTAAAAACAACAACTTTTTCTTGATCAAAGGCACAATAGAAATAGTCGATGAAAAGCCCTCTTGGCTCCATAGTAACAGAAATAACCAAACCCTGAAGTTCCTTTTTCAACACCGTCAGTACAGTCTCTGTAGTTGTGTTAAATGTTTTGTAGTTGCGTTGAATGTTAATCGGCAGGCTGACGTTGTGTTTCTGCTCAGGCTATGTCCTAGTTACCCCCAGCAGCTCCTGGTCCCGGCCTGGATCACGGACAAAGAGCTTGAGAACGTGGCGGGCTTTCGCTCCTGGAAGAGGTTTCCCGCTGTGGTTTACAGGTTTGTGTGTCTCTCGCTCGGCATGTCAGCAGTTTGTCTAACCACTCAAGTATTCAGAGGCCTCACTGTGGCTTTTATGTGTCGATAGGAATCTTGAACCGCTCTTAAGCTGTTAATTTATTTAGTGTTTATTAGAGGCAGTTAACCTCGTCTTCAGAAACCATTACAAACCACAATTTACTAATGTATGACTTCCTTTCGTTTGTCCTCCTGGTTTTCAAAACTAATGCAGGTTGTTTGTTGTTTTCTTATTTTTTTTATTAAATGTTGGAAGATATATCTTGCAATTTGTGCATTTTATCTTGCAATAAAATGCTTTATTTGTCAACACACATCCAAAGTGTTCAGCTAAATGTAAATAGATCAGATGCAAATTTACTTAAACCTTTACAACTTGGATTGACATAATTTTTTATGAAACCTAATTTTTTTTTAACCTTTTTACTTGATGCTAGTCGACTATTAACAAATAATCATACTCATAGTTTGATAATTGCAATCACTATTTGAACTATACAGACCCTGAAACCCAAGTCATCTTATTAAAAAAACAGCCGCATCATTAAAAAAAATTAAAAATCATCACTTTATTCGTAAACATTGTGTCTAGAAGCCGGCAGTCACCATATTTCTTGCTTTATTTGTTTGAAAATGTATTTCAAAAGTTTCACTGTACAATAGAAGTAATGATTTGACTAATCCACCGTCTCCCCTCAGACACCTGAACACTGGAGCGGTGATCGCGCGCTGCGGTCAGCCCGAGGTCAGCTGGTGGGGCTGGAGGAACGCAGACGACGAACACTTGGTGCAGTCCATCGCTAAAGCCTGCGCCGTGGACAGCTCCTCCCGAAAACCCCTCACCAATGGCGTCCACAGCAACGGCACCGGCCCCGAGCTCGGCGACACAGACTTCGGTGAGAAATCAGTCGCAAGGGAGCATTTTACTGGTTGGACTTAATGATTGCGTCTTCCATAACATTGTTCAATTCATTTTCCACTGCAGAGCTGCAAACATTTTTGTACTTCTTGTGGCTAAGTCAAAATGTTGTGTGTCTTTTGATTTACTTGAAAATGATAGGCTCCCGACATTTTATATTGATTGGTTGAAAGAGTTTCCCAGTCACAGCGTTAGAAACCGGTTCTGTTGTGATTTGTACCTGACAGAGTTGTGCAACGAGCTGTGTCGAGGCACGTCTTCCTCGTGGGAAGAGCGGCCGATAAAGTCTAAAGGATATGAGGAATTTCTCTGTGATCCTGATCTATGACGTGTGCTTCCTGTTGCCTGAAACGTGCGCCACATAATTTAGCTCTCCCTCGTGTTCAGAGGAAGAAGCACTGTATTACTGACACTTTAACTATTCATCAAGTTATCAGCAAAACAGGAACGTCATGAGATCAAATTGTAGTGTTACGATTTTAATATTCACAATTATTGATAAGAAACGACTTTAATTCACTTTCATTCACATTGTCTTATGTTATTTTTCCAGCTTTTTAAACTCAAACGTACTGAAAAACGCCCACATTAAAAAAGCACTTTACATTTAAGTGGACTAATTTGAATAGATTGACATAACTTAATTTCGCTTCCAAAAGTGTCCCGGTTGTGACTGGAATAATTACAATTATCAGTTAATAACTGAATAATCTTCACATTCCTACAGTAAACAGAGTATGATATGGTTGGGTGAGACAAAATGAGAATACCGTGGTTGTGGATTGGAGTTATTTATTACTCTTTGGGTGGATGTTATTAACTGTACTGCTCAAACTCAAACAAAACTGAAAGGATCATGGCTAAAGCTGCAGAAACATATCTTGGAACAAAAGATTTGAATCGGGCAGAAATAGAAAACACAAAATGAGTATCAAAGTAGAGATTCCCCATCCGCTGTCATGTTCTGGGGGTTCTAAAGAATGGAGTAAAGTCGAAAGAATGGAGTCGAAAGAATGGAGTCGAAAGAATGGAGTCGAAAGAATGGAGTCGAAAGAATGGAGTCGAAAGAATGGAGTCGAAAGAATGGAGTCGAAAGAATGGAGTCGAAAGAATGGAGTCGAAAGAATGGAGTCGAAAGAATGGAGTCGAAAGAATGGAGTCGAAAGAATGGAGTGAAATGAATGGAGTCGAAAGAAATGGAGTCGAAAGAATGGAGTCGAAAGAAATGGAAACACCATGGATACCAACCGCCATAAAACACCACCATAGAAGCTCTCTGGCAAAGTCTAAAGAGTAAGTCTAAAGAGTAAAGCTAAAGAGTAAAGTCTAAAGAGTAAAGTTAAAGAGTAAAGTCTAAAGAGTAAAGTCTACAAGAAGTAAAGTCTAAAGAGTAAGTCTAAAGAGTAAAGTCTAAAGAGTAAAGTCTAAAGAGTAAAGTCTAAAGAGTAAAGTCTAAAGAGTAAAGTCTAAAGAGTAAAGTCTAAAGAGTAAAGTCTAAAGAGTAAAGTCTAAAGAATGGCGGTAATGTAACACTATGGATACCAAACACCATAAAACACCACCAAAAAAGAAGAGGCAGTCTCTTGTTAGAACAATAAGTGATTTGCCCCCTCCGTGATTTCTAATTTTCACTTTCACATCAAACACATATTAATATTAGTCAAAGAATGTGGCTAAATTACAACAATTCTGCTCAAATGAGTGGGCCAATATTCCCCCACAGCGCTGTAATAGACTCATTGTTATTGCAAAGGCTTGATTGCAGTTGTTGCTGCTAAGGGTGGCCCAACCAGTTATTACCAGGTTTAGGGGGCAGTTACGGTACTTTTTCACACAGGGCCGTGTAGGTTTGGGGTTTGTTTTCCCTTAATAGTAAAAACCTTCATTTAGTGCTGTCTTGAACTATATTTAAATGTATTTGATGATCTGAAACATTTAAGAACTTTCTTCACAGACTGATGATATGATAAATAAAAGAAATCTGGAATGGGGCAAACACTTTTTCACACCACTGTATAGCTAATTTTGTCTTATTATTTTGTCTTAATGGTGTGTTTTTTAATTAATGAAGTATTTGGGCCTGAGTTTTACTGCGATATTCTTGTGTGCGTGTTGCCTACTATACGTTGTGTTATTTTTCTGTATTTTAACACTGTTGTTGTGAAGCACTTTGTCCGCGAAAGGTGCTATATATCAATAAATGTTGCTCGTTTCAGAATCCTCCATGACCAACAGCACGGAGGTGGAGTCTTTGGCCATCCAGCCGCACAAGTTACTGATCCTGGACGCCCGATCGTACGCGGCTGCCGTGGCCAACCGTGCTAAAGGCGGAGGCTGCGAGTGCCCAGGTCTGTCCCTCCAACTACAGTAGCTCCATGTAAAACTAGGTCATCGTGTACTGTGGACTGTAATGCCTGCAAATGCAATTGTTCCCAGCTAAAATTAAAAGGTTTTGTTAATTAACCTTCTGTGCCCTCCAGAGTACTATCCCAACTGCGAGGTGGTGTTCATGGGCATGGCCAACATCCACTCCATTCGCAAGAGTTTCCAGTCTCTGCGTTTCCTCTGCACCCAGATGCCCGATCCAGCAAAGTATGTCTGTTTTTTGTTTGTTTTTCATTTCACTTTGCCCCCAGCACCGCGTTCACATAATAAAACAATTAGCTGTCCCGGGCCTTCGCTGTATGAACATTTAATTACTGCAAGGCCATTGTTTTCTGCTGCCTGATGCAGCTGGGTTTAATTTAGCCGACGGATGGTGCGGATCTACTGTTCCCTTTTTGTTCACTAAATCAGGCTGCACCACTTGTGACTGTAAAGTTTAAAGCATCTCTGAACGTAAAATATAAATGTTGAAGCGTTCATTTAAAAATACAATCCTAATAATCAACAATATGTCAAAAATAATAACATGATTAAATTGTCATTTTCTCCAACGAACCTCTGAATGTCCTTTTTTAGCTTTTGTAAAATGAAAAAACTTTTTACTTTCTAAAATACAAATATTTTACAACATGTATCCAATCCAAAGTAAAACGGTCGAGATTGAAATATTAACTCCTCAGTCAGACAGGTCAGACTCTGATAACGTGATGTAACTCACAGAAGAGACACATGCACCAACAAAACATCCTCTTGTTTAACCTACTTCTGTGGACATCTGATAAAGGGCTGCTCCTGCCGCCTCCACGTCACCAAAGACATGGAAACATCGGGTGGAGTTATGTCGGAGTGAAGAGTGGGCTGTGAATTATTCAGGCCCTGAGCATTGTGGCCATTCAAGGCTATAGAGCGACTTTTTCCACTAGTGCCAGTGTTTACTTGTTTGGCTGAGGTGGAAGGGAAAAAATACACGTTTAAGGATTAGGTATTGTTTATTGTGGTGGTAAAATTGTAACAGTCATTTAGCACTAGAATATATTTACTATAATGCAATGAGACGGTCAGATTGTTTAAGTGAATGTGTTTCCTTTGAAAACTTGTTATAATGATGGCAGTTTTAGTTAAAGTAATTGGGCACAAATAAGTAAAAGTGCATATGACACGCTGCACTACACATTTTGACTGTTTTCCCTCAGGTTGAATCTTTTGGTGGCGTTTATAATGTTACTTCCTGGTTGGAGCAGCAGATGTGACATGGAGATAATTTGCACATAATAAATAAATAAATGAAAAATTACACAAGAGTTATGATTTAAGAAGCAATAATTCCTTTAATTTGTTACGTAATTTTTTCACAGACTGATGTAAAACAATGACGAATATTTACCACAGGGACTACTGCACCAAAGAAAGTAATAATTCAAAAAACATGAGGACGTGTCATTTACATTTGTTCAACTGCATTTTTAGTGTTCCTCTGAGCTGTGGGAACCCTAACAAGAAAGACCGCACTGTTGGTTGTATTTGTCTACAGTTCCTCATCCAAGCTTAAACTATAAACTATAATGATGTCTTCCTGTGGTCTAGCTGGCTGTCAGCCCTGGAGAGCACAAAGTGGCTGCAGCACCTGTCCCTGCTGCTGAAGGCGTCTCTGCTGGTGGTGAACGCTGTGGACCGAGACCAGCGCCCGGTCTTGGTGCACTGCTCCGACGGGTGGGACCGGACCCCTCAGATTGTGGCTCTGTCCAAACTGCTGCTGGACCCGTACTACCGCACCATAGAGGTAACAACACGGCAGAGCTTTAGCTTGTAGTAGTAGTAGTGGTAGTGGTAGTGGTAGAGGTAAGATTGGGCCTGAAAAATCCAGCCCGACCCGACCCAGGCCCGCGGGCATTAAAGCCCAACCCGGCCCGAGCCCGACCAATTAACTTGATTTGCATGCCCGAGCCCGACGCAAACCCGAAATTTCAATTTATCCCATAGTATTTTTGGCAGAACAAAACGCAAGATTTCTTAAGGTTAAAATAATCTACATATTTTTATGATCATGATAAATGCATTTGCACAACGAAATAACGCTGGAACACAGAATAAGAGGCCAGATAAAGAGAGTGAAAGAGAGATCTTGACGCGCACTCGCTTCATTACGCGGAGAAATACTGCAGCCCACTGCACCCACCGCGGTGCGTGTTTGCCTTTTCAGTTCCCCCGTCTTAAGTTTATCCTTGACTTCTTGCTGCTCCATATCGGGGATACCTGAACAAAATGGATGCGGACTACATTCATGTCAGGAAATTACATTCACGCCACGTGCGCAAAGCGTGCCCCGGCTCTGCGCTTCCTGTTTTAGTAGTAGTTCTACAGCAATTACCTTACAGCCCCTTCTCTGTTTTAACCAAATTATTTATTTATATCAAGTATTCCTTAGTTTAGTATCCACACATCGTTTTAGTATACATTTTTATAAACATATATTTATTAAAAAAGTCAGCGAGAGAGAAGCCCAGCCCGGCCCGACCCGAACGTAATGATTGTCATTTTAGACTTGGGCTCGGGCTTGGGCTCGGGCTTGGGCTCGGGCTTGGGCTCGGGCTTGGGCTCGGGCTTGGGCTCGGGCTCGGGCTTGGGCTTGGGCTCGGGCTTAAGATCTTACCTCTAAGTAGTAGTAGTAGTAGTAATCTTAAGGCAGTTGGCTTTGTATTTATAAGTACTTTGCATTTATATTTCTGTGTTTGTTCAGGGTTTCCAGGTGCTGGTGGAGACGGACTGGCTGGACTTTGGGCATAAGTTTGCGGATCGCTGTGGTCATGGGGAGAACTCGGAGGACCTAAACGAGCGCTGCCCTGTGTTCTTGCAGTGGTTAGACTGCGTGCACCAGCTCCAGAGGCAGTTCCCCTGCTCCTTCGAGTTCAACGAGGCTTTTCTGGTTCGTATCACATCTACTGTCTGCATAAGGATATAGAAAGCTCTTTATTGTGTACAAAGACGAGAGGATTTGAACCATTTAGCAGACTGAGCGCCACATGGACCGGAGCTCAGGCGTATCCACAAAGATCATTTTATCCAAAGCGCTTTGAAACTAGGTCCCAGAGTTTCTCAAGACATATGACATCACAGTCCCAGCATTGTGGGTATCCTATATGCTTTACTGACCTTTTATATGATGTTTTACTGCACATCGCTTGCTCCTTCACTGCACCATGAGCCGCAGGTATAAATCGAGTATAAACCAAGTCCGAATGGAAGCTTTATCATTACATTCCAGGGAGATCTGAAGTGCTGGACGGTTAGAATTTGTTTATATTTTACAACTTTTCTGAACTTTCCTCCCATGTAATCTCTTCTTCTATTTTTGACACATTCTGTAGCAGCGCCACACTCAGGCCTGTGATATGTATTACAGGGGTTTCAAGCGTTTTGAGATATCCGGGGAAAGTTTATTTGTAGAGGCAATTCAAACAGGAAGAAATGCATTTAAATCACAAAACGAGACAAGACAATGGTATTGTAGAGATTCTTCAGTACTTTGTCTTTACCAGTTTAAATACTTGGGATATTACAACATAAAAACTTACACAGACATACTTATTTCTGCATGCTCTTGTACACTTCAGGCCTAAGCCCATATTACCACACTCGTGAGTTGTATTCTACATGTTCCATAGGCCCCGGGGTCTTCAGGCCTGTTCATGCCTGTGTTGTGGTTGCAGGTCAAACTGGTGCAGCACTCGTACTCCTGCCTGTTCGGGACCTTCCTCTGTAACAGCGGCAAAGAGCGCGAGGACCGACACGTCCAGGAGAGGACCTGCTCCATCTGGTCCCTGCTACGGCCGGCCAATCGCACGCTCCGAAATATGCTTTACTCCTCACACTCCGAAACCGTACGTGCACAGGTTCATTCACTGTCAAAACCCTTTTCCCCCGTTGACAGAATTAAAGTTTCTTCTGCGATGGAACCTACCAGTACTTGTTATTCAATATTTACAAAAATAGCTGATTAAAAATGTTTAAATTTAAAAAAAAAGTGATGCTGAAAACGTTCAAATCAGGGTATATGGTGATACTTTTGTGATTAGTTTTACTGACATTTCCCATTTGTCTGATAATCAAACCTCAGCTAACTCATTAACACATTTCCGTTGGATTGACATAATATTGTCTGAATATTATCAGGTTACTATAAAAGATGTTTATATATTATCATTTTTGTCAATATCGCCCAGCTTTAGTTACTAATTTGCCACATAAATGAGCCTAGACTCTTAAGCATCCAGGCAAAACAGGTATGGTATTGTGAGCATAATCTTGAAACATTTCATTTGAGTTGTAAACGTAAAGACAAACTAATTAAATTGAGAATAGGTGACTTTTCACTGAGCTACAAAACCAACTCTTTCAAATCATTATTAAATTCCCCACTGTATTTGCCACATTTACAGAGGAGATTTGTTGGAGATGAAGCCTGGGGGGATGTGTTTAATCCTGGTACTAATTACTGTCTCGACTTGATTTGTAGCCCTTGCGCCATCCACCAACACATTGTGGTTGTCGCTGTTATTGTGCCAGCGCGCCAATGTGGGGCGTGGGCATCGTCTGGTCTCAATCCACTGTCAAAGCAATGCATTATTTATGAGGGACAATATGTTTTTCAATATCAAAGCCTTTGTTTTGAATACTCTTAGAGTCTCTTTAAATGTAATTATAGAACGGAAACTACAATAACTTATAAACAGCAATTACAAGTTACTTATTCCCTACAGCGGGTAACTGTCAGCAGATTCTAGTCTGGCAGGCAGCGAGCAGGAGCAATGTGTCAAGTGTGTGTTATTGAGGCCACTGAACTAATGTAACGGCAGATTACAAGTAAAGAATTAAATACAGAATAGAAAATATACCTGTAGTGATTCAAAACTCTATGGTTAACAAAGCATTCTCACGTTTTTGTAGTTTAGTTTTAAAATCCATAGTAATAACAGGGATAATAAACAAACAAGCGGTCCCCAAATTGTGACTGATCTGAAGTTCAATATGTTGTGACCTCTTTTTGTCCCAGGTGCTGCACCCGGTGTGTCATGTCCGAAACCTGATGCTGTGGACGGCCGTGTACCTGCCCAGCTCGTCGCCCACCACCCCCTCCGACGAATCCTGCGCCCCTTATCCTGTACCAGGATCCAACGGGGAGGAGGCGCCCCTGGGCCGGTGAGAGCCAGTCCCCCCCCAGTGTCTCTGTGACAGACCAGTGACACTGGGTGTCTCTGTGACAGACCAGTGACACTGGGTGTCTCTGTGACAGACCAGTGACACTGGGTGTCTCTGTGACAGACCAGTGTCTCTTTAGTCTTGAGTAACTTGATATTTTTAGATGCATGATTATTATTTAGGCTTTATTTTCACAGTTTCTTCTCTTTCATTATAAAGAAAGTGGCATGTGACGGATGGTTGACTAAACATTTTGTCAGCGCTGTATTTAATTATAGTCTGTGAGCTGTCATTTAGCTGTGAGCTGAATATCTGATGATGGTTTTGTCTTTTCTCAGGCGCACAAAGACTCGCTCGTTCGACAACATCCCGAGTGCGTGTGAGATGGGCAGTCCTCTGCCCCCCAACAGGCGCTCCAGTGACCCCAGTCTGAATGAGAAGTGGCAGGACCACAGGCGCTCCCTAGAGCTCATGGCTGTGGGCCCTGAAGGAGGGGCGGGTCCAGACCAGGACGTCCTGCCCAATGGAGTGGGCACGTACCCAGACACAGTGGACTCTGAGAGGGACGACAGCCCCCAGCCCTGCCCTGACCAAGACCCATCCCGTGACAAAGGGGACGAGAAGGCAGAGCTGTCAGTGGCTGTTGGTGAGGGTCAGATGGAGAACATTCTGCAGGAGGCCACAAAAGAAGAGGCGGGGTCAGAGCCCAAAGAGAACGTCCCAGCTGTCAATCCAAGCCCTGACCAGGAAGAGACCTCAGAGGAGGTCCAGCCTGAAATTGATGTGAACGGGACACAGAGGGTGGTCACTAACGGACACCTGCCTCAAAATGGCATCTTTTCTGGAGATGAGGAGGAAGAAGAGCCCTGCTCCGGGACCGACCCGGACGTGGCCCTGGTGGCTCTAGACCTGGTGAAGAGGGTCGTGGAGCGCATTGCACGGGAGGCTGAGGCTGAGGCAGGATCAGGTGATCCAGAGGAGCTCAGAAAGACTGTAGTGAACGGCTTTACTAACGGGACGTCTGAAGCGGGGCTCTGCCATGGCTCTGACACAGGGGGCGCTGTGGAGCTAGACAAGAGGGCCTCATTAATGGAGAGTTCCACAGAGACTTTGACAGAGGAGGCCAATGGCCGTTTGGAGCCGGTTTGCCCTGCCCAAGTGTCCTGCACCAGGCGAGAGCAGGAGGCGGAGCCTGGCTTCAGGACTTTAAACGGGGGGGTTAAGCGCCCCTCTGTCAGTGCCTTCCAATGTGTGAGCACAGACCCCCGCAATGGGCTCTGTAACGGGGAAAGTTCAGAAGGAGAGGTCTGTGCAGCCTCCCACTGGGCCAAATGGAACGGCGAGCGCGCCCCTCTGAGCCGACAGGTGTCTGTGGCCAGCTGCAGCTCCTTGACTCTCCCAGGGCGGGGCGTCCCACACCGCTGCTGCCACGCTGTGGCGGGGCGGGTGGCGTCCAGCCCTGAACAGCCCTCCCGCAGCCACCTGGATGACGATGGGCTGACGCTGCACACAGACGCCATCCAACAGCGGCTGAGGCAGATCGAGGCGGGGCACCAGCTGGAGGTCGAGACGCTGAAGAAACAGGTCCAGGAGCTGTGGTCCCGACTGGAGAACCAGCAGCACATGGGCCTGCACCGGACCAACGGGGACCTGGGCGATGAGGTGGTAAGAGCTGCTTTGAGCTGATCATGTGCTGATGTGTGTCTGGTGCTGATGCTGTCTGTTTGGGACAGACGTCGATGACAGACTCAGAGTTCAACCTGGATCCCAACTGCTTGTCCCGCTGCAGCACGGAGTTCTTCTCTGAGGCCAGCTGGGAACAGGTGGACAAGCGGGACACAGAGGTGAGCGCCCCCTGCTGTATGTGCGCTGTCACGCAGGACTTCCCAAGCAAAGACACAGCAGCCCCTCATGTCCACTGTGGTGCGGTTGCAGGTGACTCGCTGGTACCCGGATCATTTAGCGGCGCAGTGTTACGGCTGTGAGAGCAGGTTCTGGCTCGCCACCAGGAAACACCACTGCAGGTACCAGCTCTCACTACACCCACCACTGCAGGGATTATATGTAAACCCACAACAATACGAGTTCGGCGTTTGTACCCAAACATTTAGACGTAGCTGAATGTTGTGCGTCCCGTCCGTCTGTGTCCGTCCCGTGTCTTTACTGTGGTACTTAGCTCTTTGTTTGGAGTTAGCCGTGACCCGCTGTGTTGCCCCTTTCCTCCACAGCGACAGAGAGCGAGTCCAGGAGGTCTGGTGAGATTGGGCTCCTGTCCCGCCCCCTTCTAACCCTGTGTGTCGTTCCCGCCCATCAGATCTGCTTTGACTCACTTTTGTTTCTTTGTAGTTGTGTTTTCGTAGAGTTTAAAGTGGCTGTGATCATGCGCTTTGTTGATTGGAAAGCTGCGATTGACCAAAAATAGTCGTGTTCCCAAATCCCGCTCACGCTCTTTTCATCCGTGCCATTGCAGTCCCGTTGACTCCTGGTATTAACAAAGCAACAACAAATCACAAAGTCAACATCATTTACATTCGGATGCCGTGACCAGCTCCTGAATGTGTCCAAAGTCTAGTCATAAAATCAAGTCTGGATCATTTGTAGCTGTTGCTGGGATGGGAGGTTTACCCGTACGCCTTGGTGGCTCAGTGGTTAGTGTTGCTGGCGTGTGCAGAGGCTGTGTGCTGACTGACGGGCACATTTACGTGAATTCCAGGGCAGCTGTCGATGTCGAACTGATTGTAAGTGTAGGCAGTGATGGAAGAGTAATGCAAAGAAAGCACTTATACAGAAATGTTATTGTAACTGCCTTCCTTTCACGTCGTATAAAGTAGTGTCGTTTTACGTGGCACTTATAAAAGACATGGATCTAATCTGAAAGTTGTTAAACATTTTTTGTGATGCACACGATCCATAGAAGTATAATAAGATCTGGAAGACGAATCAAAGGATCAGTCTTACAATGCTGACTTTTAGGTGCTTGAGGATTTAAACATTCTAAAAAGTTCTTAAAAATACAGAAAAATCCTGTTTAATCCTTTGTCAAAGCTGTCTATCCCGGTCAGACAAACGCGGGTGAATTCAGCTGCAGTACCGCGAGAGGCCACTAGTCAAACAGTCGTATCCAGGTCATATTATAGGAACATGATTGGATCCTGTTAATGCCAGGAGTGTCCAGCATGCAGCCCCACAGCGCCCCCTGTCTCCCATCCCAGCAGCAGCAGCAGCAGCATGGCCTTAACGCAGCAGCATGAACACGTCTTTGGAATGGTTTTCACTAAACTGACTCTCAAACTAAGACATCGTTTTGCTACTGATATTACACATACACATTTGCCTTCTGTTGTGCAGGAGAAAAGAGTCTGACATTCCGTTTAATAAGTCACTGAAAAAAAACAGCAACCAACAAGGTTCAAATAAGTTTTCTGTTTAATGATTAAATTCTGTTAGTTCTGCCTGTTAAAGCTCAGTGTTTAAAGCTGCACTGTGAAACCTGCTCAATGGATGTGTTTTTGCTTTGCCTGGAATGTTCCAAAGTATTGTCTATCTCCATGGAGACGAGGTGACTCCACCAGGACAAGTTACAGGTCAGATCTGTGGAGTGAAATCATGCTTTTCAAGGTGTTATTTCTCAGGAATAAAAACGCCTGTAATGAAATCGACGTAAGGCAGAAAAGTATAATGTCATACTGTGGAACATTCCAGGCAAAATTATCACATCTCCGTGGAAACAAGCAGGTGGCAGACCTGCATGGTGCAGCTTTAAAGTGAACCTAGTGTGAAATCAGTTGCACCTAAACATACACAAAGTAGTGAATTTGCCCTAAAGTGGAAATGGACCCAGGACTGGTTTAGAGACAGAGCTGTAGATCTTTAATCGATTAATCGGCCAGCCGAGTTAGTCGAGTGATCACATTTTTTATTAGTCAACGCAATAATTAATTTAGATACTAAAGATTTAAATGGGACAACAGTGAAAAGTAGAAGACATGGAATAAATTAGCTGAAGATCTGGGAGTTTAATCTGCATTTTCACACATAAATACGCCGTTTCCTTGTACTTTTCTGTATGAATAACAGTTTCCGCATGAACTGCCGTGCCGTAGTAGTCCCGTGAGTGCAGTTGTGGGTCAGATACATAGAAATACCCCGTAGTTTTGAGAGCCTTTGCATCGCACCCTTTTTAGTCGACTCCTCGATCTGCAGGGCATGCCTTTAGCCGACTACTGCCCTAACAGCTAGACTTTGGGTCCCGCTAAAGGGACAAAACATTTTATAAATCAATAATCCGGACGCCTCTTTTCTCTTGCAGGAACTGTGGTAACGTGTTCTGTGCCAGCTGCTGTGACCAGAAGATCCCGGTGCCAAGTCAGCAGCTTTTCGAGCCCACGCGCGTGTGTAAAACCTGCTACAGCAACCTGCAGCTCGGCCCCGCCCCCCGAGACCTCGACCTGGACAAGCCCATCGCGGCCAGCTCCAACTAGAGGACCCCTCCCCTCCCACTCCCGAGAACCAGAATGTCCCACGAACTCGGGAAAGGAAAAAAAAAAAAAAAAAAAAAAAAGCACGTGCTACGAACATAAAACTTGAATGTGTAAATATAGGCTTATATTTCGGAGCGCTGGACGGTGGCGGGACGGTGCCTTGGAGCAGGAGGAGGTCGAACACTGTGCTGCTGCTGCTGTACTCCCGACATTTCATCCATCCCAAAAAGAAAAGAACGTTAATCGACCAATCAGCAGCCAGATTTCATGCAGAGGAAGAAGCCCATTTGTCGGTTCACCCAAATGTGAAACGCAGAAAAGCACTTAGAGGTACAAAATGGCACTATATTAACGACAAAGAACATAAGCGGCTTCATTCTGTCCAGGTTTTGGGCCTCAGTGATTGTTAAATCAAAAGATCTAATTGTATCAAAAGTATTTATTTCCAAATGTTGAATTATATCAAATAGTTTCAATGTTTTGACTTGAAATGTCTCCTGACCAAAAGTATTTCTTCGACAAACAACGTAAATTATTATGTTTAGTACTGGCGTTTTTAAATTGTGAAGCACTTGAACATTTGGGTGAACTGATTCATGAAAAAGTCATTAAAACTGTCATTTATTGCTGATATTGCGACCAGTTCAGAGTCTGTGGTCACGTGACACATGGAAGTCCCGTCTCTTCCTCATTCAAACGGACCCTTTTGGATTTACCCAGCAGGCACTGGGAGCTGGACAACTCGCTCACGTTTCAGTCCGACAGGAAGTCACATTTTAGAATAATACGTGTTGTCTCTAAACGCATGAAAAACATTTGGGTCAGAACCGTGTCCAAATAAATCCCCTCAGAATTCTATTGTGAGAACTTAAGGCTTATAGAGGGTCAGTCCTACTTCTAAATGGACTGAATGTGAGGTCATGTGATCCGTGACCTCCTCTCTGAATGGCTGAAACGCGGAGCAGGGCGGCGGCTGCAGAAAAGGGCTTTTTTTCCTCTTGCCGTTTTTTTTTCCGCAAAAGTCTGTAAATGTTTCCCAAAAAAAATGCGACGCTTCACTTCCAGCACCTCTTTCCCCGACACCCGTTCATCGACCTCCTCGCACACCCCTGGCTCTCTTTTTTGTAAAATAAATGAATCAAATAATATATTCAGATACCTATATAGCATTTAAGAAAGTGTATAAAATCCTTGAATAGTGGCTCACTAAATTAGTCACCAAAAAGGTTTGTTTTTTTTATTTTAATTTTTTTTCTTAAGTCGTTATTGCAGAAGATACTATATATATATATAATATATATATATATATATTATATATTGCGACCTGTTGAAGATGACTTTTTTTGTTTTTTAAAATAGAGGCGCAGGGTGTTTCCTGTTTTAATGCTGCAGTGGTTTTGTCCCTTCAAAATGCGATCCTGACTTTGACGATTTTATTTATTGACGTTTTTGTTGTTGAATTGCTGTTTTTTTTTTTTGTTTGTTTTTTTAAAGAAAGAATAAAAAATAAAAAATCCAGACAATTCATTGCCACAAGATAATCAGTGTTTACGACGAAGAGAAAAATAATAAATAAAAGTGCTGGATCCGAATGACAGCGCCCCGTGACGCTACAGTTTAGTCCGAGCTATGCACCGACAGAAGCGTCACAGCGAGATGCACTCCAGACTCTACCTCTGTCTTCAAACACAACAGGAACAATCAGCAATAAACTTTGTCACGCTCGTTCAAACTCAATGTGATGTTACAATAGCACACCTAAGACTTCTTTGCTGTAAGGTGTATTTAGGAGCTGTAAGAAGATCGTGGCTGAATTCTAAAATCGCGTTGTCGCCGCGTAGAAGTTAATACTACACATTGTATGGCTTCCACTAAGTCGTTTTTGGCCAAAATACAAATATGTTATAGTAATCTCATATCATTCTCCATTTAAATACATATGACTGTGATTGTAACCGATTATTAAGCGCGATGCAATGGCAAATTGATAATCTTACATAAATCAGAGTTCATTGTGTGTGGCTGAAACAAAAACTCATTATCTGATCTTTATACAAACTGCCTTTGGTCATGACTTGTAACTGGACCATTCATAATATTAAAACGTTCAAATTTCGCCTGTTTGGTCACTACAATTATGTTTTTCCCCCCTCATTTGCTAAGTAAAATGTTCCACTTTCATTCCACTTGAGAGACAAAAAAAAAAACTAAAGCCAAGCGTAAACCGTCACGATCATCTCTTTAAAAAACACGATAATATCTTCAAAAACACGATAATCTCTTCAAAAACACGATTATCTGTTCAAAAACACGATTATCTGTTCAAAAACACGGTAATCTCTTTTTTTTTTAAAAACGATAATCTCTTTAAAAACAAAATAGAAAAAAATAATTGAATTCCCGCTGATGTAAATCGTACACACAAAGTTTAATTTGTGAAAGTCCGTTCAGAGACATTGTTACGCTCTTTTCCTGTCAAAATCCATAATGTGAACTGTCATTTTGCACGAGAAAAGACACTGCCACTGATTACGTTCATCTCATTATGTTTCAATGACGTTTGGTGCTGTTTTACGTCGTTTCAGCAGAGGGCGCTGTTGTTTTTAGCGAAAGACCACAAAGTCCCATTCTCTTATATTTTCCTCCCAGTTCAGCTCTTTTGTTTTGGTGTTTTGATTCTTCTTTCGTTCCTTTTCTTTTTCTTCCACACTTCCTGACGCGTCCGTGCGTTTATGGCCCAGCATCACACGCGCTTTGAGTCATGTGCTTCATTCCTAAAGCATTTGAACTATTTGGAGACTGGTGCCAAGCTGTTTTCTCCCCCCACTTCCCCCCTCTCACTCGTGCTTATTTGGGTTGGTTTAAACTCTCCCCCAGATCTTCTCCCCTTTTTGTTTTTCCGTTCTGTTTGAGTCAAGCACTTTCCACCTCCTCACGTCTGCGGAGGAGTGTGTAGCTGTACATAGCGACTCCTGTAACAAGTGCTCCTTGTTCGGTCTGAATATTTTGTTTTGTTGGATTTACTTTAAAGAACATTACATTGTTGTAGATTTAAAGGAGAAATAAAATAGATGAACTTGTGAACGTCTACTGTCTTCTGTCAGATTGGTTATTTTAGTTTTATAGATCAAATAAAGCCAGCATGATGTGACCTCTGATTCCACGTTCAAAGCTGCAGTACCTCCGATGGCCACAGGAGGGCGGTTTTAGACGAAAACTACAAAATGCAGTAAAGAAGCTCATCAACGGGGTCTTAAAGTATTAGGAGTCGATAACATGAAATTAATTCCCTTAAATAGTCACAATGTTATGGCTTCAGAGCAATAACATCTCCATGGAGACGAGCTGATGGTGAACCACCCGGAAATTTACGTAATGTAGCTTTAAAGTGCCTATGACGGGTTGGTCTACACATTTTACAAAAACGCAGTTAGGAAACTTTAAGATTTTGCGAATTATAAAATGTTTAACCCTTTTGACAAAAAACACCTTTATTTTGTTAAATTAATGTGTAAATGGTGTTTTTTGCGTCCAAACTGTGCCACTTGGTCTAAAACTGTTACTTATATTTGCAACAATTTTTTTTACTATAATAATAGCAACCTGGTGTTCTGGTGCTGTACTCGATTTGTTTAGGGTTTGTCAAAATTAGACGGTGAAATGTGAAGAAAAGTAAATACACTATTATTATAACATGCAAAACACATCTTTTATCTACAAGTCTTTCGTTTTAATTACATCTTAAGATAATTATTTATGCTTTTATATTTGTCTTGTGATTTGTATTTTATTGTGATTTTAATATTCATTTTACTGTTGTAAAGCACTTTGAGTTACTTTTGTATGAACTGTGCGCTACAAATAAACTTTGATTGATTGATAAATGCCACAATTTGGAAAAATATATTTCTATGTTTGCATTTGGCCAGAAACAAACGAACGTCGTGTTTCAACATAAACTCAAGCAGAACACAGACACTGGTCATTTTAATAGAGTTTAATGCATGTACTGAGATACAGGTCTAAAAATCAAGATTAAATTACTCAACATCGACGCTTAGTAATCGTAAATGCAAATCCAAGTGAATAATACAACAGAACAACCAAGAGTAAAGAAGGTGGGCTGAAAAGTGCTGCTCTAAAGTGGTCATGCTCACCGGTGGGACGGCCCAAAGGGGAGAGAAACACTGAGCCCCCCGACGACAACAACAGTCATTTCACTGCACAAACGGGACACGCACCATCAGCAGCAGCAGCGGGCGACAGAACAGCGCCGTCCGAGAGGCAGATCTGCAACAACTCTTAGGTTTGCCCAAACAACACAAGGAACACTTGGAGCAGAAACATTGCTGAAAACATTGCTTTGTTTTTGTTTGTTTTTTGTTTTACAAAGTTATGGCTAGACAAGGAGCGCCACAAGGTTCCTGCAAGCGGCTCAAAAGACAGACTTTTACTTCCTAAAAACTAACTCTAAACCAGGTCTCTCTTTTTAGGGTTGGCTGAATGTTACAAAATCTTAAGCTAAATCAATATTTGGAGGCAAAATTGTTCTGTAACTGCCCATGTTTCATTCCCAGTTTGTCTCTTTAAACAAACTAATGAGTAAGAATGGAAAAAGAAGAGCAACTATGCTAAAAATATGGCCATATGTTTGCAGTTATGCCACAAATTATTTTAAATCCCAAATAATTACATTCTCTTATTATTTTTGATGGATTTTGACATCTAAATATCAGTATCAGCAAATATCTGTTATTATCTAAATGATCTCAAAAACAACATATTGGCCCTAGATAATAACAACTCCATGTTTTTCAGGAATTTGCATTTATCAGAGGGTTTAATGTGGGAATAATTTGTCGTTGCTCAGGCTACAAAAGACATATGTAAATGAATAGTTACATAAAAACAGCATATTCATTCTGTACTTAATTATGTTATTAATATTATGTTAAGTTGACTTATAGTTTTAGCTTTTAGCCGTGTTATTACAGCGTTCCCTCATCGTCTTACTCAGAGCTGTATTTTGTTGACTCCTGCAGGTTTGCTCAGTAAATGTCACACATGTAAAGTTCATGTAGGGTTCGAAAATGTCACATAACATACAAATAAAAACACGAAAATGACAATCCGCTGCGTGCTACGGTCATGAAATGTCATGGAAATCAATGGACCTGTTTCTAATGTTAAAGGGGAAAGATGACGCAAAATCAACTTTCATTATTGGTTTACACACATTTGTATTTCGATTAATCCTGCAACAGAGGCTCAGAATATTCCCGTTTTCACCCACCCCTACTTTGTTGTTGGTGGAGAAAGCAGAGGAAAAACACAAGTACAACGGCACTTACTATTTCAGGCAAATTGGGCAGCCCAAGCCCAAGTTTTTTGTTGCTTGATTTGAATACAGGGAAAATAACTGCAATATAAAAATCACAATTGCAATATTGCATTCCGTGACACATGTAGCTTCTAAAACCTTGTGTAGTCACTTAAATACCCATAAAGACAAATAAATGACAATCCGCCACTTGTTACGGTGAAATGCCAGTATGAAGAGGCGGAGCTTATCACTATGAAGAGTTCTGAACAAGAAGTCAATGAACCTGTTTGTATTATTTGGCTGTTTTAGATAAATATGATAAATATGATGATCTACTTATCTTATAGTTCAACACTAAGTACTTAAAAAAAGCCTCTTTTAAGATGATTTAGATCAATATTGCAGTTTACACTGAACAAAATGTCAAATAATGATCCACATATGTGATGCTTTAATAATAATAAATACCCAAAAAAGCATAATATTTCTTCTTTAAACTAAACTTTGATGATCATATTATTATCCACCTAAAAAAACCAGGAGCAGTTTATCTCGGAGCTTATTCATATTCTGGTAATGTAGGTTATACTAAAATTACCCCCTCAAGTTCAAAATAGCTCAAATATTTGATACAAGACGTTAAAATAAGCGTTTGCAGGAACCCCGTGTCAGCATAAAGCGATATATCGAAGGCTGTTCAGTGGAGAGGACCAAACATCTGATCCAAAGACAGGACTGGCTCTGTTCAAATCCAATCTCTTTGTGCAAAATGCCGCATCTTACTCTATAATATATATATATATATATATATATATATGTGAGCTAATTAGTTTGACGACTGACTTATCCGCAACACTAATCTCCCGGCAACATCTTTAGAAATTCGTTAAAAAAAATATACATGGCTTTTCCGGCCGACTTTTTCCCATTGTCTAAAAAACTCACACTTCAATATGCGATATGTACAATATATTTATAATAAAGATGTCTGAACCTGTAGAGCATCATTTCCCTGTCACCGGTTTCCTTTGGGACGACCCAGAGAAGTGTCAACGTGTGGATTGTCGAAGGAGGCGTCTGTGCAGTTTGTTTCATGAGATAAGGCTATGTACAGGCCATGAGGACAATGAACTTCAGTGTGCTTCCATTATCCACCACCAGGAGGCGCTGTGTAAGCTGGCTCAAACTGAAGACTGGTCCCACACCTGCCAAGACAACCTGCCAGACAAAAGGGGGGGGGGGGTTGGTCAGTCTTTGAGTTTGTTTTCTCTGCATTCATTTAGTCTGTGTGTCTTCAATTGATCGATTTCCAACATTTCATTTTCAAGTTGTTTGGCAATATGTTGCATACATTCTCAGGCCTTCATGAAAAAAATACTATCAAATATCAACATGAAAACTCTGTATGATATTAATTTTGAACCAAAGAGATGACTTTATGAGATAAAGTGAGTGTCGATAAACAGGAAAGTGTGCTAGCTTTATTTTACTACGTCTGTCGGTTCATATACGCAAATTCTTTACGCAAAATTCACAAAACTGTCGTCTGTTTTTCCCCAGTTTGACAATTTTGGTGATGTTTATATGTTACTTCCTGGATGGACATTCCTTTGATGTCCGGACAAGGCGCAGCTAAACTCGAACGAGCCCCTTCCACAACTGTTACCTAGCAACCATAGAGTCAATAAAGGCCAAAATCCATATCATTTACACAACAGTTTTGACTTGTCAAACAATAATACCTGATAACACCTTTATTTTGTTAAATAATGTTTAAACTGTCAGAAAAACCTATGGAATGTCGCTTATTGATGACATCGCAGAAGGTTTTAGAAATCAGCTCTAATTTTTTTCCTCACAAACTGCCACTTGACTGATGTAAACAGTGATTTAAAAAAAAGTCATATGCACTTTAAACAGACTGGTACGGTTCACTTAAAGGAGAACTAAGTAACATTTTACCTTATTGAACATCTTTACAAGTCCTTGAGATGGTTAAATATGTATTTTTGGGGCATTTGAAGTGTCCGTTGTCTCCCCCTGCTGTCTCTGGCCAACATCGACCTGAAGACAACCATCCTGGGAATCCCTGGCTCTTTAGTTTATACTTGGGAACGTTAAATGTTTTTGTAAGTGATTATACTGCCTTATTTTAACAAAACAAAGAAAGTGTGTCTGTTCTCTGACAGTGTATTTTCACAAGTGAGCTGCAGGGGGAGCTCTCTGAAGTTAGTTGTGCTTTAAGACAGTGGAGACACTTTGAAGCCGTCCCGATGCGCCCCAAAGTGAACCCGTGGCTCATGTTGCGCCTCACCTTGTTGACCGGAGCCAGCTGTGTGCGGACCGAGCCGGCGTGCAGTCTGGCGCTCTCCCCAAAGCGTCCCGGAGAGCGTTCTCGGCGGCTGTCCAGCACTCGGCCGGGGCTCTTCTCTCGCTCCAGGGGCCGCGCTGGAGACTTGTCCCGCCTGAACTCTGTGCGGCCCTCCCTGTAGCGGTGAGGGGTGCTGGGCTCGCGGTGCAGCCCGTCGTGGCTCCCCGGGCCGGAGGAAAGGCGTTTGGTGATGTGCTCCGTGTACGTGGGAGGCCCGCGCTTACTGGGACTCCTGCAGTCAAACAGTGTGAAGTGTTTAGATTCAACATGAGGTTCGAGGTGTTAGGGCTGATACAGATATTTAGATCTCGTGGAGGAGAATAGATCATATTGTGAATGTTGTTTTGAAAATATGCAAAATTTGAATATCGAGTGTTTCGTTTATAGTAAAAAAAAAATTACAAAAGAGCTGATTAAAAAAAAACAATGTTTTAAGTTATGTTGTAACTTTTCAAATTAGGGTGATATTTTTAGTGATTAATTAAAAAAAATTCTGATAATTAACACATTTCTTGATGACATTTTTTTTGTCACTATCTAGGGATGTGATGCCTCGTGTAGGGATGTCAAAATCATTAGGTTTATCTACAATCGTGAATATTCAGGTCACAATATAATCGTAAAAGTAAAAAAGTAATAATCGTGACAACTTTAGAAACAAAATTAAGTCTTTTTAATTCAATCCACACTCCAACAAATACATCTAAATGTAACATACTTTTTTATCTGGGTGTGTTTACCACATTTACTTTATTTTAAGTTGGATTTCATAAAACCGGCCACAAACTTAAGGAACAGAAACAATGGGAATGAAAGAAAATGAAAGATGCTGTTTGGTCACGGAACTGTGAATAAGCGTTTAAACAATCGTAGATGTTTAAATCTCACAAAAATCACAACACTAAAATTTGATATCGTGACTTTCCTTGCCTCGTGTTACTATTGCAATTCACACATTTCAGTTCAAACGTTCAGACTCAATTGAAATCTCCTTTTCCCAGCTCTTGCGAACGGCACATTGGTTTCCCTTCAGAGAAAACAGAACGTGCAGTAAAACGGCCTGACCCTCTGCTGGAGCCGGTCCGCTGCAGCTCGCCGCTCTCGCGCACCAGGCTGCCCTTACAGCAGATGACCCTCAGCTTGTTCTGGTACGACGAGGCCAGGTACACGGCCCCGGACGAGATGGCGGGGCCCAGGTAACGGGGGTTCGGGATGTCCAGGTGAGCCAGCACTGTGGGACTGAACGCAAAGCAACGACATCGTGGAGTTAAGAGTCAGGATTCACTTTACACGGCGCAAGTTTGTGTTGTGACGATAATATTTGAACATGAATGCACTTTGCAGTAACGTAGTAATGTCATTGATCTATTTATTAACCTTTATTCAATCTCTTTTTCTGAGGTGAGCAAAGTGAAAATGTAAAAGAAAGACAGTTAAGGACAAATTTAAACAGAACTACAAAGAGAGAACTTAAAAGAGCAAACAATTTTCGCAGGATTCTCGCTTTTTTTGTTTATTTGAAATTGTAATGAACGTATGAATATTTAGTTTGACATTCAAATTTATCACAAATGAAAGCCCTATTTTTTAAGCATAATTGTAGCAGAAATGTTATTGTAATATCATGTCCTCACCAGTAACTTAAATACAATATTGATTTGGGAGCAGACGTGGGCCAGTGCGTAGTTGAATCTGTTCATTTCATTCATTGACATTAGGAGCAGGAACAAGTCTCTTTTCTCTTACCCGAGGCTGGAGTGTCCCTGGATCTCGATCACGTCCAAAGAGTTGAAGTACGTCACAAACAGATACGGCTCTCTGTACGCTGCAACAAAACAAACGGCTTCAGTTTGAATTCACAGATGACGGCGTTAATCTGCAGTAAACCACGCGAAAGACACATATATTTAATGATTTGGTCTCTGAGAGCAGGAAATCATCTCATTCTACCGTCTAAAGACTCGGTAAATGTAAAAATAGACTTGATCTGTTTATTTACCAAATGACAGTGGCACTCGGCTCCATTTGATCTCCTCAGTGCGACTTCTGCGACCGTAAGAGTCCACAAACAAACCGAACTCTGCAGCACAAACGAGACACACGGATTTCACACAGGAAAAAGGGACAATCTTCTTGAATTAAAGTATAATTTGTCTTAAAATAAGACTGGCCAATGGAACAAGCAGAAAATGCAATGTTTTACTAAAAATAAGAAATGACTTGAAATGGGAAAGATAAAACCATATAATATTATATATTATTATAAATATTAATACACCATCACAATGTGACTGAAGGTCAGATTGAGATTCAATCTGGACTAAATAGAACTAAATCTAACTTTTAAAATGAAATTGTGGATTGAGTACATACATTTTTACTTGAATCAAAACCGCATTTAAGAAGTCTAATTATAAAGAATGATTTGATCTCTAATAAACAGATTTTCACACATAACTATTGCCAATGGTCTTAATCTTAAATGTAGCTAGTGTAAGTCCACACAACATGGGTTTCCTTCACATCATGTGCTGTCAGACCGTGGAAGCAGAGCAGGTACTCCTCCTTCTGCAGACTGCTGGCCACCTGCAGGATGGAGATGGGGAAGCTGTGAGAGGAGGCGGCGAACACGGCCGAGGCCAGAGACACGTCGTTCTTATCCAGGAACTCTGAAAGGAGCAAGCAACACTCAATTCAGATGATAATCATCGTAACAATGGACCCAGCATTTTCACAGTTATAAACTGTGGGTTACAAGCTCCCTCTAGTGGTTCATGAAAGCTACTGCGCGCTAGACTGTCTAATCAACCTGATCTTGTTGCATTCAGTTATAGTTGTGCAGGTCTCCAGGAGCTTCTTAACAGCTGCCCCAAGTATGGTGTGGATTTTATACTAAATATAATGAGTCATATTGGTCTGTAGCACTAAAGAGGATAAATGTTTAAAGTTTCCTCTTTGTAATAACAAAATCAAATATTAGGGACCTTTTATTACTGATAATGAAGTCATCTACAGACAATGTGTCGTGATGTTTGTACAGACGAACCTGCTCGTGCACACTGTATACAGCACGCTGTACTGCTGTACTTATATACAGCACACAGTACTTATATACAGCACACTGTACACTGTACTGTATACAGCACGCTGTACTGCTGTACTTATATACAGCACACAGTACTTATATACAGACCATGTACACTGTACTGTATACAGCACGCTGTACTGCTGTACTTATATACAGCACACAGTACTTATATACAGCACACTGGTACTGTAATACAGCACGCTGTACTGCTGTACTTATATACAGCACGCTGTACTGCTGTACTTATATACAACACACTTGTGGTCAAACTACAGAGTGAACTTACGGAAACTTCTTGTGGCATATAATGATGGATTTGACTGAAAGTGCAAGATGAAAACATTTCACGCAGCCTTTCACTGCTGATGCACAGATTCATGTAATGCTTTAATGACTGAGAACATTAGTAATGTTAAGCCTGAAGTTTGGACACGGCTACAGCTTTTACATCCTGGTGCTTTGTGTTGGAGGAGAGGTGTTTTTTGGATGTGTCTTTTTACTCTGGACAAGAGTCTGTAATAAAGGTTGTTTTTATGATGCCGTCCATGGACCCATTAGTCAGTTTTGCTTTCCAGTGCTGTTTGTACGAGCAGCAGTTTAAACTCTAACCCTTTATATCTGCGAGTTAGAAATCACTTTGAAAACTTTTATTCGCCCACTTGTTTTTCTGCTTTAATCTGAATACATTAACATTGAGTTCTTTCTTGAAGTTGGTGTACATTTCTGAATTCTGACGTTTTCAGTTATCAAACAATTCAAAATATATACAGGAGTCTCAGAGGGGACGTATATAAAGACCAAAAAAAAAGCAACAATCACTCCACCATTTGTCTGTGCAACTTCCTGCTAAAATGGCCCCCCGACTTTGATTCAGCTCTGAGAACGATGTGTGCCGAGGAAATGTTTTATGGAGCGCCGCGGTCTCACCCTCCAGAACAAACTGCTTCATCTCGATCTCGTAGAACTTGTTGGTGCCGATGACGATGCTGTAGGTCGTCAGATGGATGCAGCTGCACGGCTCCAGCGTCTCGATCTCCTGTGAACGACGACACACACAGAGAGAGAAAGAGGGCTGAACGCGGGGGGAACGAGGCACCAGATTTGTACGACAACAACGCAACAGTAACAAATAACCCTGACGTCATAGTTACGTCACAGTCGCATTGTTTTACATGCTGTCCAGATACTAAAATGTCAAACTCGATGACAATACGACGGAATAGGCTCCATACTCGATACCAATGATGATAAAACACACTATTTTTTCTCATTTTCAACAGCACTTTCTTTACGTTTAACGCTGGTTTCGATAAAGGTTAATATCATTATAAAATAGTTCAGGAAACGTCCAGTTTTGTCCTGTTTATGTGATTTATTTCAGTATCGATACCATACCTAGTTTCGTTCCTAGTTATAGTATTGATTGGTAACGGATTTTACAGATACTTTTGACAAACACGTCTTTTATTCACTGTGACTATAATGATACTAACTATATAATAATCACAGCTATTTTAGAAAAAACATTAATATTTTTTATAATTCAATCTTTCATCCAAAAAAAAACATTTTACTTTTTAATCTGCCTGTTTTTGTCACATTTACTTTATTTGTCATTTGGAAAGTTACATTTCATGAAACTGGTCACAAACTTGAGGAAGAGTAACACTTTAGACCATAAGAATGAAAGAAAATGAAAGATTTCTTCTCAGCTGTGTATTTGTTTTTTTCCCTCACAATAATCGTTAACACTAACATTTGATATTGACTGTGACATTTGGATGCAAAGTGGGTCCAAACATGGGTTTAGGGGTCTGCAAGAACCGTGCAGTAACATGTTTCTGTTTACACGCCATTTCCATTGGTAAAATAATGAGTCACTGAAGGAAAAGTTTCAGGGATCACTGACAAAATGTACAGAAAACCACTAAATCTGTGTGGAAAACATGGACTGTTTTAAAGCATTTTAAACCCGATTGGCAACTGGAGACGGAGTTTTTGTTCTGTTACACAACTGCAGCTCGTGGGGTTAGTGGGCTTTTGAAGAAGACGGTTTCACATTTGTTAGAAGAAGCTGTTGACTCTTTGAGACAGAAAAATCAATACTGAGATCTCGTCTGAAAGTTTAAGGTCAGCTTTTTACATCTGTTCCCTTCTTACAATAGACCGCTGCGAAGACGAGATAGAACACTCACAGCACGTGTAAAATGACATGCTGAAAGTCCAAGACAAGTTGGAACTGAAAACAAGGACATTCGGACTCAAAATGGACGTGGGACTATTGAGTTTTACTTTTACTTTTTTTTTTCTATTTTCAAATGTGCAATTATTAACTATTTACTTTCTTTCTGTGCATCATCTTCTATGTTTTATGGGTTTTTTTTGGTCCTAGAGTTGTAAGGAGAGGCTGGAGACTCTGGCGTTGTTTATTTAGGATCAGTTCTGGACCCAGCGACTTGAATACTCAGTACATTGCACAATTCCAGCCTGAGCTTCAAACAAGGAGCTTAAAATATTAGCTAAGAAGGCTAGTTTCAAGAAACAGTATGATGAGTGCAAACTGCTTCTGTGAGACGAGTTAACAAAGGAAACTGATCGTGTTTTCATCAATCACGACGCCTGGAATGTCCCAATATTGTGAGAAAAAAACACCTCGACTGAATGTTTGTGACCAATCAACTGTGAAAGCTTTCCTTTTCTTCCATTCCTGTTGTATAACACATTCCTTGAGTTTGTGACCAGCTTTACAGAGTAAACCTTTCTGAAATAAAGTGAATGTGACCGAAAGAGCCAGATAAAAAGTAATTTACATTTAGATGTACCGGTAGTTTTTAAATGATAGATTTTGATATTAATTCAGAATCCTGATATTTGCTTCTGAAATAGTCAGAATTATATATTTTTAGTTGTTACGATGATATTGTGACCTGAATAATCCCAGTTATTGATGAATAATGATCCTAGATGGCGCCCATCATAGATAGCGCTAACCACATAGAAATGTCAAAAATGACAGAACTGTTGTTAAGACCATGCAGGAGGTGGAACAGAAGGTAAACAAACAAAGTGAATTATAAGAATGCTTTGCCTTGAACACTTTCACACAGACAAATTCAGATTCCTCTGAGTCCACTGTAAATACCTTTCGGATGCAGTATTTGTTGAGATTGTCGTTGTAGCGCAGGATTGTTATTTTATTGGGCATGGCAGCACATATACACGAGCCGTTTTCCACCTGTGAGAGAAAGAACACAGCTAATCAACATTAGCTTCAACATACTATATATAAGAATATACTAATATTTAAATGATTGCGATGTGGCTGTTAAGTTCTGCAATATCCATATTTCATTTTTATTTTAAAGGACAAATATTATGCATTATTTGTATTGTTATGTCCTCTAAACGTGCTCTTGAGTACAATAATGTCACCCTGGCTTTTCCCATGCTACGAACTGACATTTGGGCTCCATCTACTGGCAGCAGGGGAATTACATAGCAGAGTACATAAACCGGAGTTCTCAGACTTGTTTCACAGATTGAGAATGACTCTTGGATGAGAGTCGAAACGTTTTGTTTTTTCTAAAACAGAGTCCAGATGACTACAACTGAATCTTTTCCTACAATGGACCACTCCTGGACGAATGAGGGATTACACCAACATGGCAGAGATAAACAAAGGCTAGCTTTCCTCAGACATGCTAATGATCGGGATTTGATGGCAGAAATGCTCAGAATGAGTCTGGTGAGGATTTTTGGATTTAAAAACAGCTCTCGGAGCCAGAATTTTGACGTCAAACATCGGAGAAATTCAGAATTGAGTGTTTTTGCCGCTCGGAGGGAGAGGACTTTCTAACCAGGATTCATCAAAGTAGCGTGAATGAAGCTAAATACAGCTCCAGGTATGTTTTTGATTAGGGAACGATGTCATGATATGGCCAATTTAGCATAATATGTGTCCTTTAATATAGTTTTTGACACAGTAATTTCAGTTATTTTAAAACAAAATAAAAAACTTAACAGAGACAAAACCAAGACTTAATCAAGGCTAGTTTAGACTGAAAAAAGAATTATGAATGAATAAATCTTTTTTAACGTTATCATTTTAAAAACAGTACATTTCTATCAGAAGGAGGAGTTATTACAATGTTTTTAGTTTACTTTATTTTTAGCAGTATACTTTTTGACAGAATAAGTTATATTGAAACTAAAATGGGCACAACTAGTCAGAAAAATAGCCAAGACTAAATCAAGTCTGATTTTGGAAAATACTAACCAAAATCTGTCCTTTTCATTTAAAAGCCCAAATAAAACATGAAAAAACAATAGATTTCTGTCAGATGCATGTATTGTGCCGCCATAATCAAAAGCATTAGTTGTAGACGCACTCTCCCTGCGGCGAACAGGTGGCAGCCCTTGACCGTCTCAAAGATGTAGGGACTCAGATCGGACTGACTGGGCAGATGAGACTGGGCTAGAGATTGTTTCACCCGTTTGATCTCCACCAAACACAGGGCTCTCTCGTCTCCTGAAAGATCGACAGAATGTGTTTAGTTCTTTTGTGCTCCAGATTTTTATTTTACATTAAATAACATCAAATATATCTAAATCTATGTTGTGCATGTTTAATTTGTAATGGAATCTGACACTGACAAATCCCTTTGGCTATGTTTGTGCACAACATTCACAATTACCACGAATATTGTTTGTATTGTATGTTTGTTTTTTACTCTTCTATCAGTGATTTGGGATTGTTTGAAGCGCTACTTTGTACTTCTACTTGAGTAATATAATTTTGAAGTAAACAGCTCTCTTATTTTGAGTGAAATGTTTGACTATTCTACCCACTGCTGTAAACCAGGTCTAAAATAGGATTAAATGTTCTATTACGTTGATCTACTTCAACGTAATAGAAATTCATCTTAATTTCAGTACTTTAGATTTATTTACTTAAAGCTAAGGTATCTGATGTTCAAACTAAGAAAGGAGAAGGAATGTATTTAAAACTAACTCGTCCCTGGCTCTCACAAACCCTTTGCATCACATACATTAATTTTCAGGCGAGTGCACAGTTTTACAACAGCTTTTTGAGACGGCTAAGTGAAAATGGGGTGGACCACCCAATCACAGCCAACCAGAGCGCTGCTTTCAGCGCTTACTTCCTGGTTGACGCTTGATTATTAGCTGTAGACAGCGGTCTCATTTAGTCACAAAGTGCTGTTTTTACATTAAACTCACTTACATATCCCCATCTTTAAAGTTGGATTACTGTGTCATGGGAGCAGTACAAAGTATTTGTCAAAAGAGTAGATGGATTGGAATATTTATTTTCCTCTATGAAGCTACATTTTCTTGGAACCAGTCAGAAAAGTCTTGAAACTAGTTAAATATTTTACATTACATAAGCACATACAACTAACATTTGGAAAAGTGCTCAAACGCACATAGAATGTTTCAGTGTGTTTGTCAACACATAATATCCTGAGGACAGAGACACAAAACTGTTGAGCGAGCCGGGTCCAAAAAGTCCAAATTGGAGAGAGAAAGTAGATCCGCACAGCAGTTCTTTGGCTTTTTATTTTCAATAACACACATCTTCTTCAGACATTAAAGGTTTTAGATGCACACCTGTTTTATACAAGTGTCGCCTGACAGACCATGTGACCCTAAAGTCATCAATAGAAAGACAACGTGTGGTGTTATCATTGAAAATAAAAATTGGGAGCTAAAAAATCTGCTGTGTGAATCTACTTTCTTTCTGAAATAATATAAATTTATATTAAAATATTGTAAAAGTTATTTAAAAATCCACAAATATTAGTCAGAGTGGGCGATAATGAAAAAAAAATATATTTAGATTTTTTATTTTTAGTATTTCGATAGCGATATTCAGACAGAAATATGTCAAAACATGTCTTTAAATGTATTAGCTAAGTTTAACTATCAGACAAATGTGAATTGTCTGTAAAATGAATCACAAAAGTGTAGAAATATCACCTTAAAACCTTATTTTACTAGATTTGAATCAGCTCTTTTTGCACCTATAAACAATAAACCCCATATTCAAATTTTGCACATCTTCAAAACAGCATTCACAATATTTCTGGAAGAAAATTTCGATATATTGCCCACCTCTAATCCTCAGATAAATATTTCAAAGATGAGGCTTTGTAATATGAAATAATTACAATAAAAGAAGCACAAAAGCACATGACATCTGACCAACAATCATGAGCAGTTTCTCCAGCTCCTTGACCACGTGGATCTGGAAGACGGAGCCCAGACCGGGGATGTGGGTCAGCGAGTTCTTGATGACGTTGAGGCCGTACAGTCCCTCCTCTGACCCGACCAGGACGACCTGCGGGGGGCAAACAAATGCAGACGAGATGGTACAAAACGCAACGTGACGACAGCAGGCCCTGGCGCGAGATCTGCTGCATGACGAATGTGACTGAAATCTGACAAAAAAACAACACAGACGCCCTGAAAATATTCACAGATCCAAAACAACGCCATGTCCAGTTTTAGCTGTTTTATGTAACGCTGAATACATGCATTTTTATAGTGCCCACGTACCAGATGTTTATTTAAAATGATCCATTGTATTAGTCAGAACAGCCTTGATTGTGTGACATTTAACAAACAATAGACAGTTTATCATTTATTTAGACATCAGGTGATTTTGGAGAGCGTGTATGTACTTTAAATATTTGTCATCGCTGCAAAAATGGTGTTTGTATAGCTTTTTAGATCAATGTTTCCAAATTGAAGGAGCTTATCTCTGCAAAATGATAATAAGTTTATGCTGCCAATAACAAACACACATGGACAGCAGACTTTTGAGGAGAATACAAACTACATCTTTAAGAAATGCTCACAGAAGTTGGATTTGTAAGTTAAGGTTATTCTTGAAACTGTTTATAAAAGCCTTGTGGAGAGCATCTTCACTTTTAACATGCAGACGTGGCACAGAAACAAACTGCAGGGCGTCGCAAACTCAAAGATCATTGGACCTCAGAGTCTATGAAAAGCTCGTAATGAAAAAGGCATCATTCAGGACTCTTCCCACTCTGTGAACAGCCCCTTTGAATTATTACCTTCTGAAAAGAGGTACAGAGTAATATCAGGAAACAAAAATATCTTTTAAGAACGGTTTCATATCCAGCGCGGTCAAAGCTTCAAACTCGATGAAGCTCTGTGATCCATGTCTGTGTACTTTACTCTGTGTGGTTCACCGTTTTTACTTGTGACTTGTTGCTAAGGGTGACACGTGGATGTTTTTAATCGTTTGGTAAAAGGCAAATTTCAAAATCAGTGGACAATAGTTTTCTTTTTTGTTTTTGAAAGTCCGCTGAGTTGTGTACAGACTAAACATTCTTTCAGTGCAATAGTTGTATTTTTTTTTTTTAACTTTTCCCTGGAATTTTTCACAGTATAGTATTAAAATTATCTATCTCCATGGAGACAAGCGTGTGGTAGGCCCGTCGCTTCACGTTTTCGGGCGTTCTGTGTACCTGATCAGTGAGCGGCAGGGTGCAGTTAATGTCCAGTCTGTCGTCTCCTTCCAGCTTCAGCAGAGAGTTCCCCAACAGCTTCTGGAAATGAAAGGTCACAGGGGTCAAAGGTGACGGGCGTGTGGGGTCGTGACCTCAAGGTGACCCCAGTAGGAGACCCCCAGAGCTAGAAGAGGGACAGGTGAGTCTGACGGGGCTGAGACCAAGTCAGGCTTTTAATGACCACACCAGGTGCAAATTGGGATGTCAAGATTGTTCGGTTGATCAATAATCGTGATTATTCAGGCCAAAAAATAATTGTAAGAGCTAAAAACTAACCCAAACCCAAATGTATTGTGGTTTTTTTGTGACTGTTTAGATCTTATGTTTACTTTGGCATTCAGAAATGTTCTTAAATTACCAACAAAGTTATACTTTTAGCAGTTTTATCATTTCATTCTATTTTGTCATGCATTGCTGGGAAGAGCTAACCACTCTCCCGTCACACACCATTTTCTGTGACATGAAAGAATGACTTGGGTCCCAGTGTCTGCTGGGGATTCGGAAGCATTTGTGGGATCAAAAGTACATCAGAATAGTTTGTCGGTTCTTTGCAGTATTGTTTTTCAACCTTTTTTTTTGTTGAAAAGATGCACAGCAGCCACTAAAACAATATCAAAAAAGAAGTGTAGGTTTCAATGCGTCTGGCTCTTTAGATTTTGTATTAGTGGCAGTTTTGTGTTTTTTCTCGTTTTCTAGAAGTTTGCCCATTCTAAAATCGCCAAATAATACATTAAATAACAGTATGAACGATCAACTCAAACCCGCTGGTTGAAAATCAATGCTTTACAGTATCGATGCAGAGGAGCCGAAGAAGACGTCACAACTATTTTGTGAGAGGTGACAAACCAGGATAAAAGACACATTTTGACAGTACATTGAAAGAAAAGAGTGTGAAGAGGCATGCAGCAGACTGGTGGAACATGTCAGAGAGAGCAGACCTTTATCTTTATGTTTACCTTGACCAGAGGAGACAGAAGCATGGCTCTTTGGGACACAGCAGTGGCCTGTTAGTTCAGTGACACCCAATGAGGTGATCCAATGAGCAAATCAATAAAACATGCCCATATATGGACAAACAATGGGGCAGGATGACAACGCAACAGACAGCGGCGAGAGAGAAGCAGAAGGAGAGAGGACAATTAATGACATGAAATAATCTGGCTGAACCTGATGATTTTGTGTGAATATGACATTTGTTCTTTAATATAGTAAAGGTCCTAAGAGAAACTTTCCACAGTAAATGTGATGGTAACTGTCAACGATATTCAAATGTGCTCTGACCAGAGGTGAAAGTACTCAATTTTATACAGATACATGTGCATTTTAGTAAATGTAGCACATTAAAAAATCGACTTCGGTAAAAGTTTTTTAAGTTTTAAAAAATGTACTTTAAGACAAGACACCGCAGGTTTATTTTGGTCAGTTTGCTCTCTCAACATACAAGCTTTCATGTGGAAACAACAAAAGTGTCCAATCTTCATTTAATCCACTTACATTTCTATGGGACATTGTAACTTCAAAGGCTGTTTACTTAAAATGCATTCTTCTCCCACAGAAACATAAAGATCAGCCCTTAAAGTAACACCTACGCACGCCACACTTGTACTTAACAAGATTTTGATTGCGCACACAGAAGGATTTGATAATATCTAATTCAAAGCTGATTTAATTTAGTTTTAATTCAGAAAATTAGGCAAAATTAGATTTTTTTTCCAAAATGTTCAGCCAATTAGTAAAGAAAAAGATTTAACTGTCCCAAATATATATCATTTTGGGTGTTTTTACACATACAATACTTTTTTTCTATATGAAAACCTTACATAATGAAAAACCTGTAATAAATGTTTTTCTTACATTTATGTGAGTAAACTACAGGAGTTTCAAATATATATCTTTAATTTTAAGATTTGTTCCTATTGAGCTGCAGTGTGTCGTCTTAAGGGTAAAAAGTAAAAGTATTTCACACAGATTTTGAGAACTGTTTAAGGGGTAAACGTAATGATTTTGATAAAGAATTGAGCTCATTATTGGTCAACAGAAGTGATTCAAGTCAATTTCTTAATTTTCTATCAAATTTTATGTACGGTATATATTCATGCATTATTATAAAAATAACCCCTGAAATCCTGAAAAGTACTCTGCATGTTTGAGTAGAAAGTACAGAAACCTGCTCTCAAATGTTGTGAAATAAAAGTAAAACGTATCCACTGTAAAAATAACAATAATGACAAATAAGTACAGATATCTAAAAATGCAATACTTTTACTTTTGTACTTGCAATACCACATGCAATACGAAGGTAAACGTCAAATTGTTAAACTGTGATCCTGTAAGTTTAAATACTCACTGCATCAGCCTCTGCTTTCTCTCTCGAGGCTCTTCCACCGGCCACCACGGTCTCCATCACTGCCACCCAGCGCTGTTTGTCCGGGAAACTGGGGGCCATGAAGTACACGGCCTGTCCGGGCCAGCAGGGGGCGTGGCAGCGAGACTCCAATTTCAGAACGTAAGGAACATCTGACAAATAAAACAAACACATCATAAGAAAATGATTGAGTTAGTTGAACAATGAACTCACTGTTTTGCGTGCAATAACTGGGGCATTTCCTTGGTGCGAAATCAAACGAACAGTTTTGGTAACGTTAAGTGGGAAGGAGAAGATCACTTTGTTCTGACAGAGGAAGAGTGGGAAATTATATATACTCAATATCTCGATGGAGGGCCACAAAAATCACATGTTTCGAAATGATTATGTTGGAAAGATGTATCAAGGTATTTTATAACACCATGTCAAAGTACACACTATTCACAGGGAAGAAACTGGGGAAACTGTGGTTGCCTAGTGGCCCACCATGGCCCTCTGCCTAAGGACTGTCCTGTCGCCATGGGCCGCTTAGACTGGGATTAATAAAGGACTGCCATACCACTGGACTTCAGAACTATGTTTTTGGGGCTCAAAACTCCTGGCATGGACACAATAAATGGATACCTATTCTTTCGGGCATTTGAAAAATGGGAAAATCACCTTTGGACTTGAAAATGGACTCATTTAACTTTTTATTTTCTCTCTTGGATGTCATGTGTCTTGTTGAATTGTCTGCTCAATTTCATGTGTCATGTTTGGTTATTAATGTGTTTTATATAGTGTTGAAAAATATAAATAAATAAATATTCATTAATTCATTCAATAATGAATGAAAATAATTCATTTTCTACTGCTTGTTCCCGTTAGGGGTCGCCGGTGACTGGAGCCTAGCCCAGTGCCTTTGGGCTTTAGGCGGGGTACAATAAATAAATGAATACAAATAAATAAATAAATACAAATAAATGAACTATTAATAATAACAATAACAACAACAATAATAGCTTAAAAAAAGAATTAGAATAAGATTCCTTAGTAAACCATTCATTATGCATTAATAGACACAAGTTATTTGTCTATAAGCACTTATAAGGCATTTACAAGCATTTATCAGTTGGTCATTGAAAACAGTTTAATAAGCATCTTAATAATGCTCTTACAAACAAACTGTACATGGTTTAATAGCACACACACACACACACACACACACACACACACAAATGTTTTTGGCTTATTAATATTTAAAATGTATTATAAGCCATCTACAATTGCTAATAATTTAAAACCGTTTCTTAATATTTTTCTGGCTCCCCCAAATGTTATTAAACAAACCAAAAAGGATATCAGTCTTTTTCTGATATATATTGTAACTCTTACCTGACTTGGCTGTATTGGGAAGCTCTGAGGCGCCCACAGCTCCATGGACCATCACTTCTCCATCACACAGACACAGGTCAAACTCCTCCAGTGGCTTCACCGCGTCTGAAACACGTTTTAAGTTAAATATCACAGCTGTTACTATCATCGACACACAAGTGATATTTACTCTAAGCAAAGCAAAATGAGCGTGACCTTCTCTGGGCTCAATGTCATAGATGGAAATTTTAGTGCCATCCAGGATCATGTACTTCCTCTCCCAGCCCTGACCGCGCTTTCCATTCCTGCAAAATGTTAGCCACATTCACAAGTAATTTATTATTCAATATTTATTTTAAAAAATTGTAAATATATCTCTAAAATCAGGATTAGATCATCTTAAAATACTACCAACAAGGCTGCAATTATTTTAGTGGTTGACTAGTCAAAAGATTGTTTTTATTGTACTTTTTCCTACATTTTAACCAAATAAAGTTGAAATGTAGTGAGTGGCGTCGAGGTGATGATGAAAAATAGTTGATTCTTTTTTGACATTTTGATTTAATAAAGTTAGATTTGTTATAACAGGTCTTTTGGCAAGTAATTCCAATTATAAAAACACATTTGAAATGATGCAAATTTTAATAGCTGACAGGTCACAATCATTCTGATTAATCGTTGAAGCCCTACCAATGAAAAGGTGTTTCCATTAAAGAAACACTCACAAAATCAATGTAGGGCTTCAACTAGTTAATATGATTAAAGCAACTGATTGATTATTTAAATCATTGTCAAATAATTTAGTAATTGAACAATTGTTAACTGGTCAATACATACGTTCAAAAACATGCCATGAGCTGAGAAAAGAAGTTTTATGACTCAAACTTTATTGTATTTGATGGAAACACTCTTTTGTCCATAAATGTGCTCCATCAGGATCTTCAAACGGCTTCAGAGTTCAGACCTGGGAAACTTCATCCATCCCTCCAGGCGCATGTGTCCCCCGGCCTCTTTGAGCTGGGGACAGGGAGAGCTGCCTTTGTCCCGACACGGGCCCTCAGACAGGTGCAGGGAGCAGTCACTGGACATCCCACAGGTGGCAGGGAGGCAGGGCGAGCACTTTGGGTGGCACAGCGCATGGCACTCTGCAGGAGGGTAAAACAGACACGAGCTATTCATCTTGTGTATTATGTAAATTACAATAAATTAAAGGCCACTCAAGTTGTTTTTGAGATGTTTATGTCTCTCAGTTGCTTTTTCCTAATATGGAAGGTTTTAGAGCATTAATCAACATCAAACAATGTAAATGAATTCGCTGATATGAGCTAATTTGCATTTATAGTCCCTTTGCCAGATGTCAATAAACCATCCTAAAAGGTAATACAATTAAAAATCACACATAAAAAAGACAAAATGTCCATTAAAATTGCAGGCAAATGACACAATATGTGCTCACAAATCTGTCTTTCCACAAGCCACTTTTTACCCACACCAACTTGTCAAAGCCTGATCTTATCTAATGTCAGAGGCTAAGCGGTGATGAGCCTGGTTAGTACTTGGATGGGAGACTGCTGGAATGCCAGGTGCCACGGGGGGGCAGTACTGCACACTTGTGTCCTTAGGCAAGACACTTCCCCGACCTCACCGACCTTGCCTTCAGTGTCCATGTGTGCTGGTGTGTGAAGAGAGTGTTATGAGAGTGAATCTCCCATGGCTACAGTCCGGTGTGTTTACAGCATCTGTATCATGTTCACTGACCTGCACTGTGCTGACCAAAATAAAACTCAAAATAATAAAAGCATTTGTTTTAAAAGATCCCTGTTTATCTTCCCGAGACTGAGCATTGACTGAGGAATGTCCATATACTTTGGAATTGAGATTTAAAGACACCCTATTTTGGTGGTAGTTATGCTAGAATTGAATTGTGAACCTCCTGTCTCTCCAGGACCTGTCCTGTCCGTCTCCAGGACCTGTAACTCTCCAGGACCTGTCCGTCTCCAGGACCTGTAACTCTCCAGGACCTGTCCGTCTCCAGACCTGTAACTCTCCAGGACCTGTCCGTCTCCAGGACCTGTAACTCTCCAGGACCTGTCCGTCTCCAGGACTCAGGCCGGTCGGGTCTATGTTCATTCGGACCAGAACCTCTCGCCACAAAACCAGTTTTGCACTGCTGTTCTGCCCATACTGTACAATATATTAGTCTATTTTCATTTTAACTTATAAACTCCCAATTATTATTTTTTATCGTAGTTTATATTTTAGTATTATCATTCATTGTTTCATGTTGCCCCATATCATACCACAGCAGAAGCAAGTACCTAGTCTGTGGACTTAGTTCACTGACAATGAGAAACGTGATTGTGACGCTTTAGCGGTGAGGCTTGATCATTACCGAGGCAGGTGGCGGCTTGTCGTCCGAAATGCACTGTGTCCAAACACACGGTGCATTTGGCGGCTCTCATGTTGAGCCCCACAGTGAAGCGGTGAGCCGTGTTGTTGTGGTGAACACGCTCTCGGTCCCTGTCCCTCTGACTGTCCTTCAGGCGCCGGCTGTACTCTGGAAACAACCAGGAAGCAATACAATTAACCTTTCAGGTGCTTTAAAGTCGAGTTGATTAGTCAAATGCATAACAAGCCACTGCCGAAACGGAAATTGAGTGTGTGCTTTGCTCCCACTGCTGTAAGTAAAAAAAAATATATTTATTGAGTCAAATTATGTAGATGTAATAAACACCCCTTCATACATGCTCTACACATGCAAAAGTTAGAAGAACCATGAGTTTGAGGTAGGAAAGGAATGTAATTGCATCAAGAGCTACCTTGAGTTGAACTGTTACAGCGCTTTCAGTCTTAAACATTGCAAGGCAGTTTACATGAAGTTTACGTGCTTGTGATTATTGAGGAGACGACAATCTGCAAATCAGGTGGACCAAGCTTCAGCAAATTATATAAAAAAAGCTTCAGATTTCTTAAACTATGCACTACAAAAGAGACATAAATGATCCTTTCTGGTGTTATGGAACATTTTGAGTGCAGAGCTTTTAAAATCTGGCCTTTTGAAGATGTGGATGAGGTAAAAGGAGAAGAGACCAAACTGTGCCCGTGAGGTTGGGGAGACTTACTTTCAAAAGTGACTCTCCTTCTTTCTGAGAGATGAGCGGAAGAGAAAATATACAAAGAGCTCCATCAGTGACCTAGGCCTGTTCGCTTTGAGGACAATTGTGCATGCAGTTTATGTTCTCAATTATAGGGGCGGAATATTGAGTAAAGGATTCTTTGTAGGTATTAAACTAAATCTACTCTAAAATGGGACTTGGTTTGGGGCTCCTTTGCTTCAGACTAGGGTGGTCAAGATTATTTGTGATTATTCAGGTCAAAATATAATAGTAAAAGCTAAAAAATATATATAATTTGAAGGAAAATTCAGTCTATACTCCAAAAATAGACCTTGTACTTTTTAATCTTGGTGTTTTTGTCACATTTAAACTTCCATCCATCCATCCATATTTTGTCATTCAGAAAGTTCCATTTCGTGAAGCTGGTCACAAACTGGGGAGTCGTAGACAACGGGAATGAGAGGAAATTAAAGATTTCACTGTTGTTTGGTTATGTTCTCGGTAATCTTGAACAATCGTCGATTCGTGTTGTTTTTTTCCCCTCACAATAATCGTGACACTAACGCTAGATATCGTGACATCCCTGCTTCAGACTTTGTCCTGTTTCACTAAAATTGCCCGTACAGTGTAAAATCAAAATGGTGCTTAATATGAAAAACTGTTAATGCCTTTGGTTGTCGTTGTCTCAGACTGACCCTCTGGAGTGGCTGCGTCCTTCCTGCGGCCCGAGCTGGAGGGGTTCAGACTGGGGCCCTGCTGGTGTTCAGGAGACTTCACCATCGACGACATGATCATCTGCTGACGGGACGACGGGTTCGGGCTGTGGTCTTTGTACTGAAGAGCTGGAGAGAGCAAAGAGGTCTGAGGGTCTCTGATGGTCAGTCTTAAATCAAAATACGGTGAAAGCACTTTGCATGAGAGGCAGTATTTAGGTTAAGTTATGCTGCTGAAGGCACAAAACAGAAATATCTTTGCAGATGTGTGAACAGTGGAAAAAACATGCTTTTAACCTATAAATATGAATAACTTCGACTAGATTATAAATGCTCTGTAAATGACCTTAATGATGCTGTAATGTTTTTATGATTTTCTCATTTTGACTTTATTTGATCATTATTTTAAAACACCTGCTGTAAATAAAGAGAACAGTTTTACACCTGAAGGAGAAAAGTTGAAAAATATGTATTTCTTTGTCAAATAATAATTTCACTGACATTAGAGGAGTTTTGGTAACATTTCTGACATTTTCTAGTGTGATAGTCATGATTTATAACAAGAAAGTAATATTATAAACCTAAAAGCACGGCAAACTGGGATATAATTTGTAACGTATTTAGCAGAATTATTAATATATAATCATCTTCTGTGCGTTTTCGTAAACTGAGTGGTCCAATCTGTCACTTTAATGTCATAAAACCTGGTGCTCACCTTCCTCTCTAAGGGATCTTAGCTCAGCCCTCATCTTCTGCAGAGCGTCCTCCAGGTCAGAGCAGCGAGATCGTTCTTTGTCCAGGGCAGACTTCATGTCGCTGTACTGCAGTGGGACAGGAGGGGCAGGGGGCGCTGCTGAGGCCTGCCCCTGCCCCTGGGCCTGGGCCTGGGCCTGGGCCGCCATCGCTGCCAAGATGTCCTCTCTGCGACGACCAAACAGTCCCTAGATAGAAAGATTCAAAGTATATGTGTGGGATGTTTGGTATCGTTTACTTTTCTAATATTTAAAGTTATAATTTTTCCCTTCACTTGGATGTTTTATTCAAATGTCCTCTGATTCCTAAAGTTAATACGGTAATCTTAGGGTGCGTTCACACTTGCACATTCACCACCTCAAAATTGGACTTAAACCAGGACTAAACTCAAAACTGAACCTGAAATAACTAACTAACTAACTAAACCAAATAAATAAATAAATACATTTAGGACCAAATAACTACAAGTGTGAACGCACCCTTCGACTCCTTAAATAAATTAAAAACATTTTAACAGCAGAAGCCTCCATAATGTCCATAAAACAGAAGAGCCCCTGACCTTCTTCTTCTTGGAGCCGCCGTGGGCCTGAGCCTGGAGAAAGTCGATGAGTTTGGTCTGCTGCGTGATGGTGCCCTCCATTTTGACCTTCTCATGGGAGTACACAGCCTGCAGGTGGAGCTAGTGAACATCACTACTGCCATCAATTTCACCTCTAATACTTCATTAACACAAAGGGCACACGTGGGACAGAGAGGGGAGGGCTACAAGGAGGGCCAAGGAGCGCAGTTCACTTTGAAACAAACCACTGGGACATTAGGACAGCCACAGTACTGCAGTTAAAAAGCATCTTAAAAGGAGCAGAATTTTAGTACTGGAGAAACTTAACTTTCTCAGCTTCACATATTTAGATGTTAGAATTGACAACATAAGCTACATACTATAATGGTCAGCTATTCAACAAGCGCATTCCATATTCAGATCTATTTTTGTCATGTCATATTGCTTCACTTTTGTGACGATTGTAGAACTAAGCATTTTCAAGTTACAACTAATTAACAACATACAAACAAGTGTAATTATGTGAGACCTGTATGTTCTCGAGCTGGTACTCCAGGTCCGTCCTCTCGGTCTTCAGGAGGTCGGTCTGGTCCAGTGCGTCCTGAAGGCCCTGCGTCAGACGGAAGATGTGCGTCTTCTGGGCATCCATCTGCTGCTGCAGCTTCTCTTGCTGAAGAGGAAAATAACATTTTACTGAAGGAAAGACATGACTTTGCCTCATGAGATTCTTGTGCCCAAACAAACTCCCCGGGAAACGGCAAGAAACAAAGCTTTCAGACTTGTTTGACATTCACTTTATCATTCTGTACAGACGTTTTAGTTTCTGCAGCGATGTCTGAACATTCACTTAAACTATAGAACCCTGTTAATTAGTTAATAATTAGATGCTGATGCCGTCATAACTCAAAGGCAACACTTTAGAAATCAGCAGGCACAGTGTGAAAACTTCTGTCAAGGCTTGTGTTCAATGAAGCCGAAACTTTAAAGCTTAAAACTCGATACAGAACATCTGAGTGAGTCACGGTTTGGAGAGCTATCTAACATGTCAACATTACCTCTTCCAGAAGTCTCTGCTTGAGGTCCCTCTCACTTTCGAGCTTTTGCTGTAAACTACGGGCGTTCATTTCCAACATGGCATGCTTCTTTTCCAGGTCGTTCAGCTGCAGAGACATGGGGATTGTTACGCATTCTCCGAGTCTGAAGGGGAAATAATGAAAGCGTAACTTCTCACAGTGTCAGCGAGACTCTCAGCCTTCAGTTTCTGGTCCTTCAAAGCCTGCTGCAGAGCCAAGATCTCAGACTTGTGCTCCTTCACTGCCAGCTCCACGGCCTGACGGGACTCGGAGCTGCGCTGTTCCGCACGAAGCCTGGTGAGACATTGGGGGTACGAATACAGAAATGTAGGAGAGGAGTATTTTTTAAAGAAGTTAAAGACCAAGGTTTAGTGCATTTAAAAGAAACACTTGGCAACAAAATAAACATCTGTGCATCAGTTGAAGTACTTGAGTCTGTTAAATATAGAAAACACATTTATTCTGTCTTGAGAATCAGACTAGTCAGCAACCGGAGCAGAAACAGTATCAAATGTCTCTTGTATTATGCTATTTATGACTTAAATTGTTTAAGATATTCCTGTAAAAATGTATATGCATTATCTTATGTGTATATTTCTCTCAGTGTGACACCAATAATTACCAGTAAATGTATTTGTCAGGATTTTGGATGTCAAGATTATTAAGTTAATCAATAATCGTGAATATTCAGGTCACAATATAACTAAGAGCTCCAAAAATGTATAATTGTGACAATTTTAGAAGCAATTTTCGGTGTTTTTTATTCAATCTATTGTTAAAAATATATCTAAATGTTACGTACTTTTTTATCTGCCTGTTTTTGTCACATTTACCTTTATTTGTCATTCAGAAAGTTCGATTTAATAAAACTGGTCACGTGTTAGACAATGGGAATGAAAGAAAAATTTAATTTGGTATCAGTAATCTTGAATAATCATTAAATCGTAATGTTTTTCCTCACAATAATCCTAACACTTAAATGTAATATCGTGGCATCCCTGGTCAGCATTCAAATTAGCGACTTCCTCTGCGTGTCCAAATGACAGACCTGTTTTGCTTCTCGGTGTCCAGCAGCCTCTGCACGTCTCGCACTCGTCTCTCGGCCTGGCTCTTCTCCTCCTCCAGAGTCGACCTCCAGGCCTCCCACTGACGCTCCTTCTCCAGCAGCTCGTCGTTCAGGGACTCCAGCTCCATCACCTGCTCCTCCAGCATCGTGCACGTGGTCTTCAGGGTCTCAAGGTTCTGCAATGAGACGACCACCAAATCCATGTCCAACAATAGAAAGGGGTCTTATAGTGATAACAAGTAACAAGTAGTGTTGTCTCGATACTAAAATGTCAAACTCAATATCGATACTAAGGATTTCAAACCTTAACAATGCTAAAAATGCTCTTTTTAGGTTATATTTTAAACCTTTTCAACACAAAATAATAGTACTTCCTTTAATAAACATCATAGTATTATTAGTCACTGTGATTTTTGTAGTATTGATACTTGTTCAAAGGAGTATCTGGTTTCTATAGTAGTTTTACTATTGATTAGTATCTGATTTTCTATACTTTTGACGACCGTAATAACAAGTAGGGCAGTTGGCTTTTAGTCGTCGATTAATCAATCAATGGCGTTTTAGTCGACCAAACTGAGCAAAATTTGAATTATAAGGATTATTATGGGACAACAGCAGAAAAGAGAAGACATGGAGTGAGCTCACTGAAGACTTGGGAGTGAATCATGGCTTTAATCTGCCCTTTTATGCCCTTTTACACACAAATACGTACTTTCACATGAAATACAGTGCAAGTGAGTTCTTGTGAGTGCAGTTTGGGTCAGATCATAGAGCTACTGAACATTTTCAAGAGCTTTAGCCTGAGTCGCTCCTTTGTCCCCTTCAGTTGATTGGCAGGACATGTTTTTAGTTGATCAAGAAGTTCTTTAGTCGACTACAATCCTTAAACATCAAGAGGAGTAGGTCGTCCAGTCCTGCGCGAGGCAATTAGAGTCACAATCAGAATATGCTTCACTGCCACGAGGAATGTGCCTCTGCAACACGGTGCGACACCAAATGAACAACGATCGAAGAAACCAAACGATGGTAAACTAGACAAAGGTGAGTGTAGTGTCTTGCCCAAGGACACAACAACAGTGTGCAGTCAGAGTCTCGCAAATGCGCTACAAACAGATGGAATACTTGCTATTACATTAGATCAATCTCAAATCTTCCCTTCTGGTAAAAAATGCTTCACTATTTATTGCTGTTTGTCAGCACCTGTCCTACATTTTAGTAACTATAGCAACAGAACTACTGGTGCCACCCACGAGAGCGGACCGAGTTCATCATTTTAAAAAGTTGTACGAATTTTGGACTAGATGCAATGTGCAAAAACACAAACTGATGGACTGGAGGAGAAAGATGCCAGCGGAAAACAACTTTAATATAAACATGCTAACGTTGAATACTGCTCTTTAACCTTTACACAATGCAAACCAGAGCAGCAACAAAAACATTTTAGCTGCACAAAAGACTGTAGTGATCTGGACTATGCTCTTTCACGCTCACACCAAACACGCACCACACAGCTCTGCGCTGGACAAATATATGCCATTATTGTATACGGCTACCCTCCACCGACAACTCTAGCGTCATGACTGCTGTTACCTTTAGCTCCAGTGCTAACGCTAAAGCCCTACCAAAATCACTGCGCTTGTTAAGAAAGAAAGTTGATTTGCACTAACAGTTTTAGCTTTGGTTACAAAAGGCTTTCATTTTGACTTATTCTGACAAACACCAACCATTTTATGCAAATTTCTGCTTCCTCTTTTGATGCCCACACAAAACTGCTTTAATTTCTCACATTGCAGCATTGTACCAGTATAAACATCCAAATATAGCTCCTCCAGCACAGCAGCCTTCTGAAGTCCACACCACCTCGACCTGGGAGTGAAGCGATGACACACGCCGCCCACTCGTCCCTCGTCTATGACTTGGGCTGGTTACACAACGACCCAAGGCAGCGCGGGCTACTGGACACCCACACACCCATCCTCCCACGATGCATCACTCTGAGCCCAGCCTCCTCTTCAGCATCATCTCGTCAGAGCTGGATTTACGTTTAACACCAACAGCATCAGCCTGTCTAGGTCATCTGTCACCGCTGTTGATACATGTGTGAGTAACAGAAAATGAGTAGGAGCAAACTCAGAGTCTGACTCAGGTTAGAAATAGCAACCAAATGACAGATTCTATATTTGGAATGTTTAAAATGTCCATATGTTGTATAAGTAGCACAGAACTCAGAGAAATAGTGGTTTTAACCAAAGCCCTGGTGGCCGATGTTTTTAAGATATTTCTGATGACAAAACATCAGAAACATATTTTGTTTTTTAACCTGAATTCTCCATCGAGATGGTGATGCTTTGTCTAGAATGTTCCACATTATGGCATTAAACTTATCTATCTTTCACATGTATTGGTCAAAAATACCTTAAAAAACATGCATTCTTGAACAAGGTATTTTTAAAATCAATGAGGTTCTCCTGGTTAAATAAAGGTTAAATAAAATAAACTTCTTAATGGGAGTCGAGTGACCGTTCCACAGATCTGACCTGTAACCTGTGCTTGTCTCCATGGAGATAGATAAGTTTAATGCCACACTGTGGAACTTTCTAGGCAAAACGATAACATCTCCATAGACACAAGCATGTGCCGGACCCGCCTGCAGAAAAGTAAGGTACACTTTCTCTGGCCCTCATGAGGGAAAGTCATTCTGTGCATGTGACCTTCAGGGCGAGCTGTGGAGCAGTGGACTGCGGCTGTAAACCCCCCGAGGATCCACATCCTGACTAGGTCAGGGGGATTTAACCATTTGCACATGTACTAAGTGCTGCTTCTGCGGTTGAAACATTTTGAAACAGCAAGATGATGATGGTTGAATTTCAATGAATATGGCTGTGATTGCGATGGGTGATATATTTTAATACGTTTCTTGGGTGAACTCTGCGCATCTGACTGGGCGACAAGTGCGTGGGAGGAATGGAACTTAGCTGAAAACTAAGCAGACTCCCAGCACACTGTCTCAACTCTTCATGTATTAACACATTCATTTACTTTATCGACACGAGGATGTCTTCTTAAAATTGTCATACGTTTAATTCATTTCACGAGCGAGACAGACATGCTGGTTTGACCCTAGATAAAGCATCCCACTGACCTGTTTCTGGTTGTTGAGGTGCATTTCGCGGTCGGCCACCTCCCTCCTGAGCTGGTCCACCTCCTGGCTGAGCTGCAGATGCGCCTCTCTCTCGTCTGTGGCGTCGTCCAGCTGTTTGGACAGGTAAAAATTCTGTCGGTTCAGCTCTGCGTTCTCCTGGGACAGTGAGGTCAACTGCTCCTCCAGGTCTGTGATCACCTGCAAAAGCAAACATGCAAAAGGTCAGCAGGAACTAAAAGGGTGAGAACGGGGGAGTTTGGGTGGTGCTCTCTTTGCTATGGAGCGCTAAGGCTACTGAACAGCTAGCTTACACCAAAATGGCAAAAGTTAAAATGCTAATACCATGCTACAAATGCTACTAATACAGGAAAAAAGTTATTCCACCTATTGACCATGTTTAATGTTGTTACCTCATGACAAATAATATATACTTGGACTTTTTTTATACGTGCCTGTTAAAGTAATCCTGTATATATTCAGTGCGTCTCCTTCTCAAGAGCTCAAAGTGCTCCATTCCACCTGTTGATGTCATTAGGTGGTTCCCTACATTTGTTTGTACCGTTTGAAATTGTATCGGACATAATGTTCATTCCCATTGCCTCTGCTCAACCACATACATGCGTCCACTTACTGCAGACCCACAGTTGCATGTATTCAGTCTTAAGTTTCCACATTTTCACATGATTCACATATCTGGGTCGGTGGTATTATGCTGTAATCATCGTTGCACAATGTCTGAGCTCCTTTTCTTTTGTAAAACATCGAGTGCCTGATTGTTCATCAGCACATGTGTTCCTTTAATCAGACCGAGGCAGCAGCAGGGAAAAAGAATGGTTACAGCTGTAATTATGAGAACAAGATCTACTTACTTATTCACTATAAAACTGCGAACAGTCTCTGAGGTCTTGATCAATTATTAACGGTACACTGTGTAATATTTATACTGAAAGCTTGAATTACTGAAATACAGCAGTGTGTAATGACGTGGAAATAACATGTACTTTTGAACAAGATGCTGAAAATAATGAATTAATCCTCAACACTGAAGAGAGGGGAATTCATGGTAAATCACTTAGAAAGATCGAAGCAAAAATACTATTTCAGATATAAATACTTGTAATAAGTAATGTAATATAGTATAATCAGTGGTGGAAAGTACTGTACTTAAGTAAAATTTTAAGCTATCTGTACTTTATTTAAGTATTTTTTACTGTGGATTCGTTTTACTTTTACTTCACTACAATTGATAGCAGGTTTCTGTACTTTCTGAACTGGACTGAAAAGTAGAAAGTACGTTTGTATGCATTAATTCTGCCCGGCTTTGATACAAAAACCAAACTAAAATGGATAAAATTCACTACAAAAATGAAGAAATTTGAATTGCTACTGTTGACCAAAAAGCAACATAAATCTTAATCAAAATCATGACATTCTCAAAATTCGTGTGATATATATACATTTTTAAAGTGGTACTTCAAAACCTTCTCTTAAGTAGATTTTTTCATGTGCTACTTTTACTTGAGCACTATTTTTCTCCTGTACCAGTATTTTGACTTAAGAAACAAATCGAAAACCACTGAGTATAATAGACAAATTTATACTAAAGCTGTAGTCAACCAAAGAAATGCAGCGATTGAAACTCCTAGAACTCTAAAAGCTCTTGAAACTATTACAGAATCCTCAATCTCAAGAGAATTAATGAAAAATATACAAGCAAATATACAGAAAATAACTCGTAGACACCACATTTAATTGTAAACAAGAAGAATTTGCTCTCAAAACTCAAAAGCTGACATATTTCAAGCCTTTTCCTTTCTGCTGTGGTGAGTATAAATCTTTATATTACCAATAAAATAATGAGTCAACCAATTAATCAACTAAACAACTGAAAGCCTAAAACCCTAATTGACGGCTTTCGTAGCTAACAGCAGACAAGGCACGGTAGTTTCATGAGTTATTGTGTATCCTCCGCTGTCTCAGAGCGGTTCTCGGGGCAGGGCTGACAGACAGCAGCCTCTCCGTGTCTAAGGCGGGCGGAGGAAGAGGAGATGAGGCGTGTGTCTGTGCTCACTATAATCATCTGTCAGAGTGAGCTATAGAGCCGCTCAAAAAGTAACTAACTCACGTCCGGATCATCTGCGGCTCAATGCGTGTCATTCAAACACGTTTGTCGGGGAAATGAAAGCCTGTGGCGTTAAGAAATGGAGAAAATGGGCCCGGATGTCTTTAAATATACTGTGGGGCATTTAGTTTTGCAAATTTTTTGGCTGGTGCTGTGAGATAACTTGGCCCATTTGCCGCCCATCGCTATAACTTTACTTTTTTTCTCATTTGGACAACGGGTGAAGCAGGTTGAACATCTTGCCCACTAACCAAAGCCCTGGTGGCTCAGTTCTCCATACAAAGCAGTCCCAATAATGATGTACGTAGTAATAATAATAGCATCCGGAGCTATGGCTGTGGCAGGATCCTGGCTGTGGAAGTTGAATTGGTCTCCAGGTGATGTGTAAATACAGTAAGAAGCGGACGCAATAACACTTTGTGCGTGGGCGGACCTCAGCCCGGGGTTAATGGAATGCCTCATGATCCAAAACAACATCCACTGGTAGATATTTCAGAGTTGCATGACGTTGAACTGTCAGCGCCACAGCCATGTAAGGGCAAGTAAACAGGCAAAGAAGAAGGGAGTGTTGTTTGTGTGTGTTACGAGCAGTTACGAGGAGACAAATGGACTAAAACACTCATGACTCATCACATATAGACCATTTACAGCTTTCATGCAGCAGTTTATTGAAATGTTATGTTTCAAGTTTATATCATAGGTGTTTTTTTTTCTCCAAATTAGCAGGTAAAAATAACATACCAGTGAATAATGTTTCCCCCAACATCGATATCCTGACCTACTGTATATGTACTGAGCTACGTTTTGACTTGTGACACTATTGCTACAACTACAACTACTTTTCTTATCATAAGTACCGATATGATCTGTTCCTAAATGTCAATAAAGTAAAAAACATAATTGAAATGTCATGAAAAATGTCATCAAACACAAATATCTGGTCACTTTGCACCTTGACTGCCATTTTGCAAAGACATAACGAGGGCTATTCTCAAGCTCTTGTTACTGGCGTCGGGAAACGTGAGAAGTTGGAAGAAAAGATGATCGCAAAAGACAAAATAATACAGAAATAATCTTGGAACGAGTGGCGTGAGGTTTGTTGTCCATAGCGGTGGGAGGCCGAGGCCGTGTGCGGGCTGTTCCGGCGGGCTCGGCGTTGATATCTGTGGCGCTCGTATTTGTTTGTGTTCGCGACAGAATTGCTGAGAGAAAACTGCTGCGGAGCCTGAAGAGGGATCGGCTGTGTGCAAATTGTTGAGAACAGCTGTGAAATGAGCAGCGGCTTTTGGCCCTAGAGCGTAACAATAATGATCTGTTCAATCAATTCTTCTTGGATCGCATTGACAAATCTAAAATAGGGTTGCTTTGGTGAGAAAAAAGAAATAAACAGATTGCGGCTGCGTCTTTAACTGGACACAACACGACAAGAGCATTTCAAACAAAGCTCTGTCGTGGTTATGAATAAAACACTCCTAAATAAACTGTTAAAGTTGCAAAGTTGCTAAGGTTAGCCGCTTATCTTAGCTTGAGCTGTAAAAAGAGCACCATCAATTTATCCAGTTTGTTTGATGTTTATTGTGAGATCCGTGTGAAATAAAACTTGGGTGATGATTGTGAGCCAATAAATATGTGCGTGTCAGGCGAATTTGACCAATATTTGTTAAAGAAATTCATCTTTATCTGAGTTTTGTTGAGTTTTTTTTTACTCAGATGAGGAAAAATAGACAAATCACATGTTTAGTTGCATCATCGTGTGGTAAAGTCTTAATACCAGACTCTGACAAGTCCCAGAAGGGTAAAACCAAATCAAAAAAGGTTTTAAAATGTTTACCGCACATTTACCGCAGGGTTCAGAGCGTGGGGAAAAAGTAGCGGCTTAAAGTCTGAAAAGTACGGTATTAGATTTGGAACTGTTCCCACAAAATAATTCGCATTTTATTGTTCTATGGAGCTGTGTAGCACGTATAGCTATATTCTCTAGAAACTGAACTATACAATATATTTTTGGTTGATTTGGCTTAAATGTAGGGACGAGCGATATTCACAAAAATGTATATCTTGAAAATGTTTTTGTAAGGTCCTGATAACGTTAGTCAGACTTACAACTTACAATCCAACAGAAATGTCTTTTAACATACTAATTGTGGTTTAATAGTCAGACAAATGTGAACTTTTAAAATTTGTACCTTTAATACGCTCTTTTTGCAGCATTTTTTACAACAAATGATACACTCGATATTAAAATGTTGTAAATCTTCAAAATAACATTCACAATATAATCTAACTTGTGACATATTGCCTAATGCAGAGGCAAGTACGTTCTCTTTCATCAGGTTCAAAACATGACACACGAAGACGGCGACTTACCGCGCAGCTGTCCCTCAGCGCGTCGTACTTGCGCTGGATCTCCTCCCTGTGCGCCTTCAGCCGTAAAACACAGAACACGTTGTCAGAGTCTTATCAAACGCGTTACAGCTGTTCCCGCGCGCAGTGCCCGCCTCACCCTGAGCACGGTGATCTCCTCCTCGGCCTCGGCGGTGGTCTCCTCCAGCTCGGTCTTGGCGTGCTGCAGCTGCCCCTCCAGCGCGTGGCGTGTGGCCTGGAGCGACGTCACCTGGCCCTCCCGCTCCTGGAGGGACAGGGTCAGCTCCGTCACCTGTCGCTTCAGCTCCAGCTTCTGCTCCTCGTGCTCCAGACCGATCTACGCACACACGCCGCAGAGAAGTTACAGTGACACAGTATTATTCAGACACAAGGGCTGAGGTGGATGTCTCACAGGACAGCACAGTCACTATAGAAAAGAAAAAAAGCTTACATTGAAATGATATTGCAGTTCAATCTGTGCATGGTTTGCATTTTGTATTTCTAGTTTGAATCCAAATCATTTAAAAAAAGGGAGAAACAAACAGTTTTTTTAATGAATTTCTGTTAAATCACACAAAAACAAAATTCCAAAACTGACAATTTGATATTTGATATTGTTCTGATGCGATGCAGATTCACGCTTATTTCCCGATTACGAGCACAACTAAAGCCCTCCCCTTGTTTTCTTGCACAAGCGTCTGAAATGGTCAACCCGTGGCAAAGAGCGGAGATGACATTTACGCACTGCACCTCGACAGAACCGCCCCGTGAAATTTGAATTGCTTCTGTTGACCAAATGTCACACAACACAATTCTTCATCAAAATCAAAACATTTAACGCTTTAAAAGTTCTCAAAATATGTGTGAAATACTTTTAAATTTGACTCTTATATTTCAAAACTTTTACTCAAGTCAATTTATGTATGTGCTCCTTTAACATTAGACTACTTTTACCGTACTTTAGAGTCGTTTTTTCCTCCTGAATCTGTACTTTTACATAAGTAACACAATGCAATACTTCTTCCACCACTGCTGTATAATCACACTGTCACCGTATATGTTATCTGTCACGTTTCATAACATGTTTACAGAGAAATCCCCCGCTCTCTCACCTCTCTATGCCGCGTCTCCAGCTCCAGCACTCGGCTCTTGTTGCTCTGCTCCTGTTGGCTCATCTTCTCTAAATGCTCCTCCAGTTTGGCGTTTTGGGCTTCCAGTTTCCCAGCCTGAGACTCCAGGTAAAACTTCTGCTGCCGGAGCTCTGAGATCATCTCCTCCTGGGCTTTCCTGACAACAGCCAGCAAACACATCTCTATGAGGTGCGATTCGCTCCGACGCGGCGGGGAACATGAGGCGCCGCGAGACAAACGGGCCTATTGTGTTTGTTGTATGATTTATAGAGGTGAAATTGACCTTGACATCACTTTGTAACGGCTTTTGTCCATTTCTGAACAGCAAAATAAAAGGTTTTGTAATAGATTTTGAGGTTGTACATTTACCTCGACCATAAATGTTCAGCTTAACACACTTTTACACATAATAAAGCTCATTTTTCTCCATTAGGTCTGCTTGTGAGTTGGAACCAGCTGATTTTCCTGCTGCCTGACATTGTTTACATGTGTCTTTTGTCCCCCCAAGTTTTAAACAGAGTGAATAAAAACACATGCAACACATGCAACACAGAACACAACCCAGCGAGTGAACAAACAGATGAACACAATGCAAGACATCCAAAACCCCTACAGCACATTTCCACATAAAAGTCCCACTCAGTCCAAAGTCTGTCAAAGAGCAACGCTTTCAGTCCAAAGGCAATTTTACTTTACCAATTTTAAATGATCGTTGGTTCAGTTTGCGTCATGCGTCTTTTCCCCTGCCGTCAGAAGTACGCTCCAAAGGTATCCAGTCATTGTGTCCATGGCAGGAGTTTCGATACGTGTGTCTTTTGACGTTACACTTGGAGTTCGTACTTGGTCAGCTCGTATCTGACTTACATGTTTTTCTGTGTGTAGATGCTGCTGTTCGCTGCCAGTTTGTTGGCCTCAGTCAGCTCAGCGATCCTCTGCTCCAGACTGTTCATCTTTGAGTCCATGGCATTTATGGTCTAAACAAAACGGGAAAAAGCAACAAGATATTTTCTTCAAACATCTTAGCAGACTTCTGTCTATAAAAGGAAAATGTGTACAAATATCCTAATGATAATCACAGGATGTTTTTTTCACATTTCTATGACTTCACTTTTGTCACAAAGCTTACCATGTCCACAAACAAAAACAATAAGAGCCACCAGTAATTTTATTACTACACGCGTTTTATTTTATGTGCTTTAACAAACAATACAATTCTTGTTTAGCTGAGTGCTTATTTACACTCAAACAGGTAGTTTAAATACAGGCGGCAACCTTTAAATCACCTTTAGCCCATTTGTTGTTGCAAATATAGTTTATCATTTATTGCTACACTCCGACTCAAGGTCATCTGAGTCTTGGGGCGGAGCTTAATGTTTAATTATTTGTTTATTCATTCATTCAATCATTGGTGGCCATGCTAGCAAATGTATCACAATCAAGTTAAGGTTAGGAAAAGGTTTAGGAACATTTAATTTGGTTAGGGCTTTGGGACAGGTTGCCCCCCTGGACGAAATGCCAAACATTTAGTGAGTTCCCTCCTCTGTGACTTGTGTCTAAAAGCTGTTTATCAATAGAAAACGTACATGTTTTGTTTACACCCAGCAGACATCCAGTGCCTCAGCATTAGCTTCAGCCTCTGGTCTATCAGTCTATTAGTATTACATATATAGTGTTAAATTGCATTCCGATGACTCTCCAGTTGGCCTTCACAGTGTTATCAGGGGAATGTATGTCAGTGTGATAAGCGCTGAATTTGAATGTGTGTCACTGCCAAGCTGCTCGGGCTCTTACCGCCTTCTGTTCACTGATGACGCTGCACTTCTCGCGCACCTCCTCCTCATATTTGCTCTGACTGGACTCAAGCATCTCCTTGTCGGCCATGTCCGCCTTCATCTGGGCCTCCAGCACCTGCTCCAGACGACCAACAGGCCGACCAACAGAGCTTTTGTTTAACACCATGCACAAAAGGTGTGAAATGACCCAGCAATAGTCAGCCCAAAATTCACGCCAAACCAAAGTTAGCACAGCTTCACTTCCTCAGTCTATTGACAAAAAACAATATATATACCATGAGCCTCCAATTGTACTTGCAATTACTTAAAATGAAATGAAATGAATATGTTTCCACCTGTATCTACAGATGTAACAATATGAGAATTTGAATGTCTATTTAAAATGGTGTTAAGGCTGTTCTTTAATGACACAACAGTAAAGGCTACTATTTTAATTGAGGATGAGATGGCGTGAAGAAAAAAAACTATTGTTCATCTGTCGGAGAAACCATATGATGATGTAGCAGGATGAAAACAATCCCAGGACCGGTGCCTTTAATAACGTATGTGTCTCTTGTGTGTGCGTTATGTGACACATCATGTGTACATTACCTTTATCTTGTCTTCATAGAGCTTCTCCTTCTGCTTCAGGTGGGTCTCCAGCCTCTGGGCCGTGGACTGTGTCTCCCTCAGGTTCTCCTCCAGCTCCTGAGGCAAACACATGAGCTTATTTAGAGAAACACTGTCAGATATTAGAAAAACACACATCACTTTAGACAACTGTTCGGCTTGACCTTCCCTGTGGCAGAAGTGACTTACCAGTTTGAAAGACTTTTGGATAGGTTGGTGCTAGAAGTTTAGGAGCAGGGTTATGGTTGAGGTTAGTGAAATAGTTGTTTCGGAGCAGGGTTATGGTTAAGGTTAGTGAAATAGTTGTGGAAAAGTTGTTTCGGAGCAGGGTTATGGTTAAGGTTAGTGAAATAGTTGTTTAGGAGCAGGGTTATGGTTAAGGTTAGTGAAATAGTTGTTTAGGAGCAGGGTTATGGTTAAGGTTAGTGAAATAGTTGTTTGGAGAGCAGGGTTATGGTTAAGGTTATGTGAAATAGTTTGTTGGGAGCAGGGTTATGGTTAAGGTTAGTGAAATAGTTGTTTGGGAGCAGGGTTATGGTTAAGGTTAGTGAAATAGTGTTTGGGAGCAGGGTTATGGTTAAGGTTAGTGAAATAGTTGTTTAGGAGGCAGGTTATGGTAAGGTTAGTGAAATAGTTGTTGGGAGCAGGTTATGGTTAAGGTTAGTGAAATAGTTGTTTGGAGCAGGGTTATGGTTAAGGTTAGTGAAATAGGTTGTTTGGAGCAGGGTTATGGTTAAGGTTAGTGAAATAGTTGTTGGAGCAGGTTATGGTTAAGGTTAGTGAAATAGTTGTTTGGGAGCAGGGTTATGGTTAAGGTTAGTGAAATAGTTGTTTCGGAGCATGGTTATGGCTAAGGTTAGTGAAATAGTTGTTTGGGAGCAGGGTTATGGTTAAGGTTAGTGAAATAGTTGTTTGGGAGCAGGGTTATGGTTAAGGTTAGTGAAATAGTTGTTTCGGAGCATGGTTATGGCTAAGGTTAGTGAAATAGTTGTTTAGGAGCAGGGTTATGGTTAAGGTTAGTGAAATAGTGTGTTTAGGAGCAGGGTTATGGTTAAGGTTAGTGAATAGTTAGTTTAGGAGCAGGTTATGTTAAGGTTAGTGAAATAGTTGTTTGGGAGCAGGGTTATGGTTAAGGTTAGTGAAATAGTTGTTTGGGAGGCAGGGTTATGGTTAAGGTTAGTGAAATAGTTGTTAGGAGCAGGGTTATGGTTAAGGTTAGTGAAATAGTTGTTTAGGAGCAGGGTTATGGTTAAGGTTAGTGAAATAGTTGTTTGGGAGCAGGGTTATGGTTAAGGTTAGTGAAATAGTTGTTTGGGAGCAGGGTTATGGTTAAGTTAGTGAAATAGTTGTTTGGAGCAGGGTTATGGTTAAGGTTAGTGAAATAGTTGTTTCGGAGCATGGTTATGGCTAAGGTTAGTGAAATAGTTGTTTAGGAGCAGGGTTATGGTTAAGGTTAGTGAAATAGTTGTTTAGGAGCAGGGTTATGGTTAAGGTTAGTGAAATAGTTGTTTAGGAGCAGGGTTATGGTTAAGGTTAGTGAAATAGTTGTTTAGGAGCAGGGTTATGGTTAAGGTTAGTGAAATAGTTGTTTGGGAGCAGGGTTATGTTAAGGTTAGTGAAATAGTTGTTTAGGAGCAGGTTATGGTAAAGTTAAGGTTTGGATAGTTGGGTTTAGGTTGGTTAAGGTTAGTGAAATAGTTGTTTGGGAGCAGGGTTATGGTTAAGGTTAGTGAAATAGTTGTTTGGGAGCAGGGTTATGGTTAAGGTTAGTGAAATAGTTGTTTGGAGCAGGGTTATGGTTAAGGTTAGTGAAATAGTTGTTTTGGGAGCAGGGTTATGTTAAGGTTAGTGAAATAGTTGTTTCGGAGCAGGGTTATGTTAAGGTTAGTGAAATAGTTGTTTCGGAGCAGGGTTATGGCTAAGGTTAGTGAAATAGTTGTTTAGGAGCAGGTTATGGTTAAGGTTAGTGAAATAGTTGTTTGGAGCAGGGTTATGGTTAAGGTTAGTGAAATAGTTGTTTGGGAGCAGGGTTATGGTTAAGTGTAGTGAAATAGTTGTTTAGGAGCAGGGTTATGGCTAAGGTTAGTGAAATAGTTGTTTCGGAGCAGGGTTATGGCTAAGGTTAGTGAAATAGTTATTTAGGAGCAGGGTTATGACTAAGTTATGAAATTATTTAGGAGCAGGGTTATGGCTAAGGTTAGTGAAATAGTTTTCGGAGCAGGGTTATGGCTAAGGTTAGTGAAATAGTTGTTTCGGAGCAGGGTTATGTTAAGGTTAGTGAAATAGTTGTTTCGGAGCAGGGTTATGGCTAAGGTTAGTGAAATAGTTGTTTCGGAGCAGGGTTATGGACTAAGGTTAGTGAAATAGTTATTTAGGAGCAGGGTTATGGTTAAGGTTAGTGAAATAGTTATTTAGGAGCAGGGTTATGGCTAAGGTTAGTGAAATAGTTTATTTAGGAGCAGGGTTATGACTAATGTTAGTGAAATAGTTATTTAGGAGCAGGGTTATGACTAAGGTTAGTGAAATAGTTTTTAGGAGCAGGGTTATGACTAAGAAGGTTAGTGAAATAGTTGTTTAGGAGCAGGGTTATGGCTAAGGTTAGTGAAATAGTTGTTTCGGAGCAGGGTTATGGCTAAGGTTAGTGAAATAGTTATTTAGGAGCAGGGTTATGACTAAGGTTAGTGAAATAGTTATTTAGGAGCAGGGTTATGGCTAAGGTTAGTGAAATAGTTGTTTCGGAGCAGGGTTATGGCTAAGGTTAGTGAAATACTGTTAGATTGTCAGTTCTGTCCCTTTAGAGCTGATTGGTTCCCATCATATTGAGTCAGTCAATTAGAAAACACGTGCCCATTAAAAATACTGCTCTGCTCTGCCACTGCAGCTGGTCGTCTTATCTGCGGGGGCGCACCTTGTGATCGCACAGTCATCTATGGTGTAATCTGGTAGACAGTGAGGTGAAGATTCTAAGCAGAAGAATAGATGGTTTGAAAGGAGGCAATTTGTCTTTAAACAGAAATGGAGGTTTAAGGTTCAATCTTCCGGCAGTGTACAGCAGCATTATGAAGCCATGGGCATCAGCCCTGACCATTCTGATGCTAAGTAGGCACTCAGTGATAAGGGAGTTGGAGTTGGAGCCGTGGAACAATAGGATTTCTATGGCCAATTACTGGACTGTTAGGGTAAACAAAGAATATCGGTTTCAGGTGAAACTCACAGTGTAAACAAAAACATAAACAGGAAAGGCTATAATCAGGAGGTTTCCGCACGGTGGGCAGGGCTTACGCAGAGTAGGATAAGTATCTGAGTTCTCAGATCAGAATGAGATGAGGGTCGAAACATCTTATTTTTCTAAAAAAGTGCCCAGATAACTACAACTGAAGGTTTTTCTACAATGGATCACACCTGGACGAATGAGGGATTACACCAACCTGGTAAAAAGATACCTAATTTGACAGATTACACCAACAGGCACGGTTTAGGACCCATTTGAAAGAGCTAATGCATTCAAAGGCAACAGCGCAGAAGCTTTAAGGAAGGTTTTGGACTAAAGCAGCTTGGATTATGCAGTTTATACCTGACACAGAGTGAACATGCCCTGGACGTTTGTGCCATTAGGATGATTAGCAAACGTTTGTATTCAAATGTTTCTTAAACAGTTCTACAGAACGTGAACTGGTGCGGCGCATACTCATGTTTACATTAGGTTAAAGCGAAGGCGCGTTTGGACGCGACCCACCATCACCAACGTGTCCTAAAACCAAGCATAAACAGGATTGTCGATTGATTTCTAATTTACATTTCATACGGCGGTCCATGTGACTTTGATAATGAGTTTTGGATCTGCTCCTGTTTGTGTCACCAACATGGAAAATGCAGCGATAATGAGCGTTTAATACACTGAGTCACTGCATATTTACATCTGAAGACATTCAAATGATTTTGCAGATTTATGGATGTGGATAGATAAGTTGAAAGTTCATGTTATTAATGATTCCCAGACAAGAGCAAACAGAAAACTGACAATTTGGAATAATATGAGTGAATGCACGTTCAACAGTTTGATGGATATTAGTCTTTGGTCTGTGTGGTATCAGTTTACAAAGTGTGGGTCTCAAGAGGATTTCAGTCATTTCTGGGCAATTTTCACTAAACTTCACAATCCAAGTGATCCAATAAGCCAATATTCACGGGGACAACATTTTAAAGCACTTGGATGATATATTTTATTTAATCATTATAGAAAAGCCCCATTGAGAGATGTGGATCTCTTTTCAAGGGAGTCCAGACCAAGAGGCATAAAAAGGGAACATTCGTCAGCCCCATCTCAGTGATGACGTTACCCCTCAGCTCCTCCTCCAGGGTCTCAACTAAAAGCAGAGGTGAGTTACCATAATCTTGTCTGCCATCTGCTGGATCTGCTGGCCTTTGGTTTGGATCTCATCTTTGAGTTTGGCCTCACGTCGCTCTACAATCTCCAGTCGCTTCACCTGGTTTTCCAAAGTCTTCCTCCCATCCTGTCGACAAGCAACAGCAGAGGAGTAAGTCCATCATGCAAGTAGCATATTACAGTTCAACACAATTGGGATATCAATCTATCTATCTAGCTGTCTATCTATCTATCAATCATGGTTGTATTTATTCAGTCTACATGTAGCCTTGTTTCTGGTTTACGCTCCTATGTTTTTTTAAAAGTTGTTTTTATTTTTAACTTACAGTATTAATGAAGTACATATTTAACAAGATCATACAATTATTTTGTATTTTATCATAGCACACGGCAACAGAAAACAAAACGGCCTTCTCTGTTTTAATAGAAAGCTTTGAAAATGTATTTAGTTACAGAATAGTGAACACCTGCATTAAATGGCATCCAGTTGCTTTACATTATGTGCAACAACAACAAAAAAGCGAGATTAAAACAGCATTATGTTTGTTTCATTGTTTGTTATGCATTTATTTATCACTGAGCAAAAATCACACATACGCAAGAGCTGTTTTTTTCCTAATTTTCTCACTAATACTGTGCAGTTTGAAGCTTAAATTGAAGTGCAGCCAGGTAATCCTTTGATTTTAGGAGAGTAACTGTATTCTGAACACCACTAAATGAAAACCTTGATATTCTGAACGTGTATTTTTGGTACATTTCTTTAGTTACAACGTCGGCTGTACCTCTGTCTCCCTGAGCCGTCGTCGGAGGCTGTCGCTGGAGTCCTCTTTGTTCTGTAGACGCTCTAGGTCCCTCTCGACCCGATCTTTGGACATTCTCACGGACTGGAGCAGCTCTGTGGCCTCAGCACTCGCCTTCAACGCCTACAGAAGAACAAAGTATGAAGTCAAATAGGGCTGTCACTAACGAGTATTTTAGTCGTCGACAAGTCAGCGATTATTTGTACTGCACGTTGAGGCTTTTAAAGTACATTATCATCAAAATAAAGGTTGCGGATAAAGTATATTATTGCGGGTTATCAGAAATTGTTTATTCTTTTTGGTATTTTGATTTAATAACGTCACTGTCTTTGTTATAAAAACGGCCTTAAACATACATTACCGTCTGAATGGAGCGGGAAATGTTCAACACGTCAGCGGTTGTTATATTCAACTATATAAAGAAGTAATCAAAGGCCTTGTGGAACTGTGGCATTCGTTCACTGCGAGAAGATTGCACATGATTATACATGTCACACCGTGGACTTGATTTAGCGTCACATGAATAACCTTTGTATGGATTTAGTCTTGACAGGAAGAAGGACTGCAGGCTCGCGTTAAACTACTTTGTCCCTTCTACGTAATCCTTTCGGAGCTTTTTGTATTGCGTTTTGTACATTTCTGACACTGAGGCTCACAAACCAGAAGACGATACATGCAGAGGAGTAATTCAGGTTAATGATTTTGCATGGGAGCTAAATCCAAAAGACAGACAGGATCTAGAAAGACTAGATGCATCCAAATGTGGAAGTATTTAGTCACAGGTTTGAAAGCCAAAATCAAGTGCATGCAGAACTTTTTTCAGAGCTGTTTTCTTCCAGCACAGTGTCATTTTGTTTTTTCATGGTTTTATGTGGATGTAATTAGCAATAGCATATGTGCATCTGTCTAAATAAAACACTCCATGTGAAATAGCTCTGAGTCAGGCTTATTTATAATATTTGAGAATCTGAAAAGCTTTGGCACAATGGATTAAAAAGTATTCCCAGGCAAAAACTCCATGAACTGAAATCATTTTTTAAACCAGGCAAAGCGCAGGAATAATCAAGCTGTAAATGGAAGCTTGTAGCAGCTAATTAAAATGAAAAAACTGAGGTCACTGAGGCCAGAGCTTTCCGAGGGAGTTTTTCAAAGAGTGATTATTATGAATGATTCATTTCCTCCAACAACAAATGCGTCCTACCTTTGTCAGCTTCTCCTGGAGGTCCTGGATTCTGCTCTGCTGCTCTGTGTTTGTCTAGAAATTCGCAAAACAATAGTTAAATGGGAGTCGATTAAAACAGCTACGTTGTGTTTACAGTGCGAGATCGTACCTTCTCCAGTTTGGAAATGACCTCCTCCGCCTCTACCTTGCCTTGTTCTTTGGCCTGAAAAAACATATTTGAAGTTTAACAGTGCCGTAATGTTTGCAGTGTTATCTTTATTGTTATTTAAATACACAGTAGGAAACTGGTTTGTTTAAAGTTTTTGTTTTTATGTATGAGAGCGTTGCAAAGTATGGATCTAGGAAACCTCATCCATTCAAATTATCCATTGCCCCAATGCAATATTTTAGCCCCTTTTCTCAACTGCATAATGTACATGCTCACACTGTATGCAGGATCCACTGCATTAAAATCTGCATGCTCTCCTGTGGTCTTTAGTCAATATTTGTGTCCTATTTGCATAAAAATGTGTGTGTGTGTGTGTGTGTGTGTGTGTTTCTGTAAGTAAGAAGAGTACAGAGATAATGCTGGTTCAAACGTACAACATAAGAGCTCAACGTTATCAAATTGGAAAGTAAGACTACATAAAGCAAGCGTCATTCTCTCTTTTTGGGTAAAACATATAAAATAAGCAATCATTTCATTATCATACTCAGGCAGGACCGTTTGCCTTAAAATGTGTGTAAATCAGGGGCTGTAGATGGAAACCAGAGATTTACCTATGATTCGGAGCGAAACATCTCTGTTTTTACGCGCTTAATGACTGAAACTAAATTACACTAAATTACTGTAATGGACTCTATCTCTTGGACAAAAATCAAAAGCAATATAAACAAACCACAATTAGAATTTTCACATTTAGCAAATCACATATTAAAGGAAAGTAAATGACCTCTGCAAACCACAAAATATACAAACCTGTAGTTTAGACCTATACAAACACTTTTCAAATGTTGGTGGACACACTCCTGGGCATGTACACAAATATATATTTAAAAACAGAATCATAATCACAACTGATGCAACAGCAAATCACAGCGACGTCTTATTTTACAAAAGCTATAGTCTTCACGCTCTGGATCTTGAGAAAAATCAAGAAATTATATATTATTGTATTATTCTTTTTACAAAACCGTTAACTCCCAATACTATAACTCAATTTGAAAATATTTCACGGCAACTTTGTGTTATGAACACAAACAGAACAAAACCAGAGAGCGAAAGAGCAACTAAAAAAAAAAGTCTAAACATAAATAAATCATTCAGGCATTTTGTAAATGTAAATTCAGTCCTTGAATTAATCACAAAAGTGCATAAATATCATCCTATACACTTATTTATTACAAAGCATTTTTTTTAAATTATAAACAATATAAACTATATTAAAATATTTTCAAACCAACATTAACAATACTATCAAAATGTTGTATATATTTCCGCCTTCTAATCGTAACATACGACAATTGTTGGCTCTATTGTGTTGTATTGTTGCTTTATTGTTACTGCATGTCCCTTCACCTCTTCACCCCCTCAGTTCCCGCGTAGTTCCACCCTCACCGCATTCTACCTGAAGTGGCTCTTGTAAGGACAGTACGGACCTTCTGCATGCGGTGCTGTAGGTCAGCAGCCTTCCTCTTCAGCTCCTCACTGTTGTGCCGTGAGTCTTTGAGCTCGGCCTCGTACAGGTCACTGCGGCGGCGGGCGGCGGACAGGTCCTCCTCCAGCTGTCGCACGGAGACACGCATCTCCTCCAGCTGAGCGTGATACTCCTGATGGACAAAAGGAGGGACAGTGAGACGGACTGCAATGGGGTAAAAAATGAACATAACAGCAACAAAGAGGCAACGACTATTTCGATTTAATCATGATTCTTCTTCTTGTATGTAACTACCTTTAAATTGCTTTTTAAAAAATGAAGGTTGTCCGCTTATTCTGGGAGTTGACACCTTGTTCAGAACTCGGACTGCTCTAAACAACTGAACTCAATTTGTTGTTGCCCCCAAACCTGTCAGCCCACTCTTGTGCCAGTCTACAGCAGGTCAAGGAACTCAATGAAGCTCACCAGTGACCGCCCACCGCATGGTTCCAGAAGTACATTTTCCAATCATTTTTCCCATGGAGATTCAGAAATGTATATTAAGGACTTAATTTGAAAATTGACTTTTTTGACAGACTTTGGACAAGATGGGACTTGTACGTTGCTGGACAATGTGTGCCGTCATTTAATTTAATTTGATTTGATTTAATTATATTTAATTGTATTTGATTTGATTTAATTATATTTGAGTTGATTTATTATTATTATTATTATTATTATTATTATTATTATTTATTTAATTTTTTTTATTATTATTATTATTATTTATTTCTAAGTTTTATTTAATTATATTTCGTTTTATTTAAGTATACTTAGTTTGTTTTATTTGATTCTATTTAATTGGTTGTATTGTGTTCCATGTTTAAGGTTTTATGTGTTTGAATAAAAAAAAGCTTGCTCGGGGTTTATCAGTTAAGCAAAGAGTTATTAAAGATTTTACAGATTTTATTTCCTTTTTTTAATTTTCATTGAAGGATTTTTTTGTCCCGAAGGCTTTTTTAGACTGGACAGTTCAGCGTGAAATGAGGATGAGAGAAGGGAGGACATGAAGCAAACTGTCAGAGCCGGCTGATTAGACCTCATGAGGCTGCACGTGGAGCCTGGCATATGCGCTGCTGCCTGAACCACTCGACCACCTACAAATTGAATACATTTTCGTAACATGTAACTGTACTTTCCACCACTGGTAGTTTGTCATTTCTTCTAATCTAAAGTGAGCGAGTACATGTCTAACTTGTCCTTCCCTCGTGCAGTTAAACGCCTCGCCTTGTCTGCCCCTGTCTTTATCGGACTGCGCGTTTACATACAGAATCTATACGACTACACGCAGACTTCTCCAGATGTGTTATCGTAGATCAATGACATTCGAATCAAGACACCTCAAGCGTACTTCCTGGGTTTACTACATGCATTTAGAAAAATCCGTTTAAATGGTTTTCCTGGCGTACATGTAAACGTAAGCACTGTGGCGGAGGCGAACCAGAGGAGATGAAAACAAGACAGCATCTAGTCCAGAAAAGCATTAAATCATGATGTATCCATCCCTCCAGTTCGTCGCATGTTCGTTACTCTGTTTTCACGCTCTACAAGGTAATTTACATACTTTTTTTTTCATTAAGCAGAATTTCTGAAGCGTGTATATATGCTTTTGGAGCTATCCGTGGTGTGAGTCCACAAAATGGAAACCAGCTGAGTGGCCAGTCTTTGGGCAAACATGTATCAAAAGCATGTCTGGATCAGTTGCTGGAGAGTATCAGCGTGGTAGGGGAGTGAACATGATAAAGATTTGATATGCTAGAGCCACTTAGCGCGCAAGTCTCTTAAGTGGTCATTAGTCACAGGCTAATAGATTAAAATTAAACCTTGGTGTTGGGTTAGGGGGCATAGCTTGTCTCTCACCATAATACGAAGTAGCATCCCGGTGTTTCTAGTGGGAGGGTTGCACATTAGTGAAGGAGACGGCATCAGACACGGTCAAAATAATGTCCAAATGGTTTAACCACAGTGGGACAGCAGGTCGAATCTGTCTGCCATAACTGAACAAAATGCATTAGAGGCATAAGAAAAGCACTTAGTAAATTACTTCTGTGCCTGCTTCAAACTACTTTTCTATGGACACAAATAAAACTGTCAACTATTTTGTTATTATATTTAGTTTTAAGACTCAATGAATTCCAGCTATGATGAGTTTTTTTCTTTTTTTCTTTTTTAAGTTTACTTAAAACATTCAGCCAACTTTAAACAGCAAAGCATTTCTGTGACTGAGTGTTTTGCTTTCGAACTGAACTGAAATTGTGGGACTGCATTTTCCCACTGTTAAGAACTCCTCTTCCTGAAGTTGTGACTGCGTTCTACAGACGTATGCTCTTCTGTGATTGTGTGCCGTGTCCTTTTGCTTTCGGGAACATGCTAAAAGTTAGCAAAGTGTGTGACATGTTCAGCTCCTGGTCACATCTGTGCCACAGCTGCCACTCTAAATACCCAGAATACTCTAGGTCCGCATGCAAACAGGGACACGAGTAACCTGGTTTCTCTGAGTACTGTCTTGTAAGCATGATTTTCATTTAACTATTGAACTTCTGTATCTTGTATCTTGGAATGTAAAAAGATTGTGAACATGCATCCTATATTTGGAAGACTAAACATCATCCACGGTCTCCTGTTTCTAGAAGCAGCTGCGTTTAATTTAGTTGTTAGACTAAGCGTTGACAACCAAGACATGTTTTGTTGCCAGACCCTATATCGATGTAACAGTCAGAAATAACGGTAAACCATATATGTAAAGCACAAAAAACAGGCGAGACCTTCTTTAGACATGTCCCAACAAAGATAGCAAGGGCTGAAGGTATAAATATGACCAACCTGGCTTTACTGTCTTATGCATATCAACTCGCCGTGATCCTGCACAACCTGTACCCCGAGCTCAACACAGTAAACGTTCTGCACTCTTCCTACCTGTGTCGGCCTATTTGTTTACCTCTTCAAGAACCATTACTTCACCTTCTATCACTGTCATAACCGGAATAAGGCTCATAACCGGGATAATCAAGCAAATGCAAACACGCTCAATGAGACGCAGTTCTCCAAGTCCAGGAGTAAATGCTTTTCTGACTCCTTGTAGCTGCTGTAGGTCACAAAAGGATTTTAATCAAACTAAATGAATTGGTTAAGGTGGGCAATATTGACTAAAATGAATATCAAGATTTAAAAAAACAAACATTATCCCAATAACAATATTATGTCAATCCATCAGAAATGTTCTAAAAAAGTGCATGGAAATGTCATTGTTGAAGTTCAATATAACACAAAATGTATATGTAAAATGAACCCATACGGTTTGTTTTTTCTGTACTTTCATTCAACTATTTTTGCAGCTGTTAGGTTTTCCCTTTTTTTAATACACCAAAAAGTGTATCTTCTACTTTGGCACCAAAAAAACATTGCAATATTTGAAAACAGGCTCTTTGACTTGAACCCGAAAGCCACTGCCTGCCCCGCGGAGTCAGTGTGTGGCTCTAGCTCGACAAGTTTCTCCATAAAAGTGATGAACAGAGCCGTCACATGTGCGCTGCGTGGGAGACAGATGCTGCCCAAGATGAAATGTTGGATTCAACAGTGAAAGCCCCACAGAGAGAAACCAACGGGGAGCACACAATATACAATATACAATGTTGTGTGGCTGTTTTACTGGCTTCTTCACACCCAAAACATCTCAATTTAGCTTTAATAAGCTTAACAGAAAACGATGCAATTTGTCAAACTATTCATGCTGCGAGGTTATACAGTTTAATGGCTTTAAACGGCTTGTAACACATTTTATTGTAAGAGAGAGCTGAATTAGCTATAAGTGGGTTATAGGCGCACACATTTTTTTCAAACAATTCATATATTTTTGGCAATAGTGTGTGTGCTGTGTGCTGAGTGTGTGGGAAACATTAGAGGGTGATAAAATTAGAACGACACCAAACTATACCATGAAATTCACTGGATGATTCACTGACAATCTCGATTTTGGATTCAATCTATATTTTGTCTTTTCAGTATTATGAACATAAACGAAACACTGGGCTGTTGTCTGTTAAATTTCACTGATTTAAAATCCAATCAGTGCTATTTAACAAAAACAGCCCCATTTCTTTCTACAAAGTCGACCCTCTGCTTCAAACAACATGCTTTTATACACGATTGACTGTGGATTAAAACATCCTAAACCTATTATTGTTGAATGGACATGACTGAATCTCAACTGAAATTTGATTAATTGCCCAGCCCTAATAACTGCCTACATTTTTCACCACAGTGTAAAAGATAAAACTTGTAATAACAATATAACTAGCGATATAACTGACACTAGACTATATGCTTAAAGGCATTCATTAATTAGGTAAGGCTCTTTAAGTTATAATGCAAGTTCTGATTTCCCTCCTCAGATTTTTGCTCTGACATTTAGTTTTTTGCACCTGCAGAGCCTCTACAGTCAGTTTCTAAGCTGCTGTGGATGTTTACTGTGGCAATTTGCAGCTAAGAGTAAAGTCAGCTGCAGTACACAACCAATTATATCGCAATGGTCCAAATTTTAAATTGCCCCGATTGGAAATGACAATTTTATTTACCTTGATTTAACCAGGAAAGTCCCACTGAGATTAAGAATCTCCTTTGCAGGGGAATCCTAGACCCAGAGGGAGGAGCCTATGGTACATGTTTTTAGAGGGGGGAAACCGGAGCACCCGGAGGAAGCCTGTGCAGACACGGGGAGAACATGCAAACTCCACACAGGAAAGGCCCCATAGAGTGATATGATATTCATTACATCAGTCAGACATGGACTAAATTAAACTGCTTGGCAACAGGCTAATTTTAGTCTGTCAAATCTCCCCTGATGCACTTTGGTTAGGCACATCTTTTTCTGGTCTCTGATGGGTATCTCAGTGTGTCTACTTCACCACTGAATAATACTGCACCATTTACTTTATTTCCATACTTTTTTTCCCCAGAAATGCAGTTAATTGTGGTAGTTGGAACTGTAAAATATCAAACAAAAACACCATCAACCTAAACATGCTCTTCATAGTGTCTTATATGTTTTTTTTAAGAATGTCCAAACCATTTAGACATTTTTTTTAAATATATTGGGACATGCAGGTGTGAATTCTGAGCTTCATTTACCTTCTTCTGCCTCTCCCATTTTTAAGGCTCATTTATGCAACATTTTCGTATGCAAACTGCGTTCCAAGCATAGTTACTTCATTATACTTCTAACCGTTTCTGATGACAAGGCTGTGTTCTGTTAAATAACCACCAGAGCGCGCTTAAAGTCAGTTTGATAATTTACCAAAACGGAAGAAAAAGTACTAGAAAAACAAACATGGAGACACACATGGCAGGTTATAGATTACATTTGTTAAAAGAGTCAAGAAAACGAGGTGAGAAAATAATTTTCTTTGTTTTGCAGCTCGTTCTGTCACTTCTTTAAAAAGTTGAGCTTCCATTGTTGCGCTGTGCTCATTACTGGCCCCAGTGGTCAGCACATGTACTGCTCCGTTGCAACACATCCATAAGCTGTGAGCAGACAAAGGAAATACAATGATTGACAAAACAACTATAAGAGCCTTTATTTCTGACTGCTGATCTACACTTCCATTTGTTTGGGCATTTCCAGTTCAGCGTGAATTCCATTAATTTCAATAGATAAACAAAGAAAGTGTAGCCACTACAATATTAAATAAAGTAGGCTGAGTTGTGTAAAATGTTTATGTGCACCAACAAGTCAACAACGCACCTTTCTCTGGGCGGCTTGAAAACGGCTTTGAGGTTTTTAAAGAACGTAAAGCCTGTAAAATCACACAATTAATGGCGGTCCTTGTGGCAACTTCCTTAATAGGGGGGATAAACTTTGGACAACAGCCAGCTGGACCAGAAAATTGCTTAAAACTACTGAATTTCTGTTGGGATTAATAAAGTCCATCCATCCATTCATCTATCCATCTATGTATCTTTCTACTATACATATATATTTCTATCCATCTAAGTTTGGTTATTTGTGAAATTGTGAAACACTCTTATTGAGTACTGTCACATGGCAGATGGAGGGAGAGGGCTAACTCGCTGTACAGAGGAGAGGATGCAGATGCAGAAACACTAACCACATTTTTTTTACCATTTGCTTCTCCTACACAAGCAAAGCACAGCACTAGCACACTGGCTTAGTCGCACGCAACTATTAACATAAATCCTACACATATTTGACTCAGTGACCACCAGTCTATCAGCCACAACGTAGTAGTAGTAGTAGTAGTAGTAGTAGTAGTTGTAGTAGTAGTAGTAGTAGTAGTAGTAAAATGTGTGTTTGGTGCCAGATGCCGGTGTGTCGTAAGTGTCATTCGCCTTGAATTAAGTAATGGTCAAAAACACAGTCCTGTTATAGTCTGAGCTTGTCACGACCGCCTGCCCACTGCATTGGCCTCTCTCTCTCCTCTCTCTCCTCTCGTAGGTATAGGACTCCAGTCTCCACAGCAACCGTTGCACAATGTATCGGGTGCTTGGAAACAGGGCTCGTGTAGGCAGAGAAAAACAGGTTCATTTTCTATTACCTTTTTATAAAAATTGGTGCATAATGCCAGGAGAGAGATTTCTCTGTATCGCTCTGTGTTGACGTCTTGGGTTCTGTCAGTTTTATTCTAGCAGCTGGCAGCTTAATCCTATAATGGATATGAATGCTTGCGTGTGCACTTCACACTATACTTTGCAATAGAAACATAAATGTGCAAGGCAAATTCACAGCATGCTTTTGACACTGCCATTATTAACTCTGGGATATCTCTTCAGCCAATTTCATAAATGCCATTTAAAAGAGGCGTTAATTATATTTAATCTAATTTTCATTCTGATTTTAGGAAGAAACATAGTACTATCACAGCTGCCTAGACCAGGGCTATTCAACTATATTTTCCCGAGGGCAAAATTTTTCGGGCCAGAGGTGCACAACAACCACTACTGTAACAACATTTTGGGTTGCACAATTTCAATAAATTTAGTTAATGCAATAAAATAACTACTGCTAGATTAGATTTGTGTGCGAAATAACATACAAAATGCTTTACCAACAGCTTTTGTTCTAGAATTGAACCAGAATTATCAAGGTTACACCCTGAGTTTGGGTTGCGTGAAGTTTTCAAGTGAATGAGTGTTTTGACGCTGCAGTGCAGAGGAGCAGTCCTGCTGTCAAGGTCCAGTTCCTCCACATACACATCAAACACCTACTTATTTTCTAAATTGTTAATGCTGAAAGTCTTTTTTGAGTGATGAGACGAGCCACAACCCCATGCACACATGCTCCCTCTTTTTTCCCCTCTCCCTCCCTCCCTCTCTCTCTCTCTTTAGCGCACGTCACAGCTGAATTCCCTGCGGCACCCGCTGCCAGCTCCGTGGATACGACCCGCACACATGAGCGCAGCGCTGGTGGATTGACCTGCACACATTCCAAAAAAGTTGCCTGCCGGAAAGTTCTCAACTGGTGACAACCTGAAAGACATGCACCGAAGCACTGATGCATATTGGTCAGACTGAGACTAATCATATTAAATGAACTGTGAGTCTTTCCGGCCCTTTGTGTTCCTTGTTAGGTCACGCGTGCAAAAATGCAAAAGTCAAACCCTTGTCTGTCATTAACAGCATTACAGTGGCTTAAATGTACACCTTTTTCTCAATATTACATTTGTAGCCTATAGGCCTATAAGTGTAGGACACTTTAAAAAAATAAAAAAAAGGGTGGGGGCGGGGGTGGTTGGGTCACGAGTGATGATCAATAAAAAAAAGTGGGTCATCACAAAAAAGTTTGAGAACCACTGTTCTAGTGCTTTACCATAGCTCAGCCTCACTGGAACAGGGATTAAGTCATTACAGTCTGCTTTTTTGTGGTGCAGTCTTGGTTGATTTTCCTGAAGTTAGTGCTCAAGTCAGATTAAACTAAAGCTATGTTATTTTCCCTCTCAGGAAAATAAATATCTTGATCTTTTAAAGATCATAAACAAAAATTGTCTTATAAATTGAAGGTAAAACTTGGACTCTTTTATTGTAATAAAGCCTGTTTTTCCATGGATGTTCGTAAACATTTAATATCAGCCACTTTTATGCCTCTTTTAGATTATGGTAATGTTCTTTATATTAATGCTTCCGCAAAATGTCTTAAATCCCTGGACACTTATATCACAGTGCTCTGAGATTAACAATAGGTTGAGGCAGGCTCGTCACCATTGTGACCTTTATGCCAGGGATGGGTGGCTTGGATGATTCTAGTTTATAAAGTTTTGTGTAATTGTGCCGCCCTATGTGAGGACTGGCTGGGGAAAGAGAGCTTTCTCTTACGCGGCTCCAGCCGCTTGGAACGCCCTTCAAACAGACTTGAGGTTGGGAGAGTTAGGTTCAATTGGGGGTTTTTGTGTGATTTTAAAAATTGTCTGTGCTTTTAAATGTTGTTTTATTTGTTGTTGAATAAATATTGGTAAAAAGGATTTTATGATTTGTGTGTTGTTGTGTTTTTTGTTGTTGTGTTGTGTTGTTGTGTTTTTCCCACAAGGGTGCCCCAGGTCACCCTTGTAAAAGATCTCAATGGGTTTCTTACCTAGCTAAATAAAGGTTAATAAATGAAAAAATACCTGCTCCTTTATTTCCTGAAGTTTGTCACTTTGGTCGCGGATGTCATTGAGAAGTTGAAGGGCTTTGTCGTCTTCCTGTGTCACCTCCATCCTGGCCTGCTCCAAACTGCGCTTCAAACTCTACAAGAAAAATGAAAACAATTCAAAAACACAGGAACACATTATAAGCCTAAAAGGAAAAGTGTTTTAAATTTAAATCAGTGAGTATTCAGATTTTTTTAGACAGATACACATTTTAGCAGTTGTCTTCATCCAGATGTTCACAATCTGTTGAGTGCCTTGCCAATGTACAAAAATGCAAACTGAGTAGTGGTTTTAGGCGCTGCACATATGTGGTTTCTAACACTGTGGCATTAAGTTTTCTAATGCAGTTCATATTTAAAAAGTTTTCACTTTCATCACATTTTTAATTTGAAATAACTCGTTCGAAGTGTTCTTTTCAGAATTTCTCTATAATAAATGTTTTTGTAACTTATATTTTGTGACCTGCGTAACCAGACAACTTGTTATCGAGTTCTGTCCTTGACTTCTGTGTAACATGTCTCAGATCAAATTGTATATTATTCTGTGTATATTCTTCCTCTATGTAAGTAAAATGTCTCAGATCAAACTGTATATTGTTTTTCACAGTCTACAGCATCAGTTTGCTCATGATTGTCATAGTCGTCTCTCACTGACAGACAGAAAAGGTTAAACCTGTTGAGACAATCAGCAGGTGAAAGAGCTGCTTAAATAATGACGATTGCGAGTGCGCCATCAGAGGCTCTTTGTGATCTATCTAACACAACGTAACAGCTCAAAGTATCTTTTTTATTTTATTTCTATTTCCAACAGTTGCCTTTTACATATAATGAGTCACACCCCATGGAGAGAGACAGCCAAGAGGAAGAGTCTGATTGGAAATCTGAAATAAAACAGCATGCCATTAGGCAAAACATAAACGGTTCCCACTTTTGTCTACAACTTGGGCCCCAACAAAGCTCTGCGAGTGCCACTTGAAAAACTGTAATGTTTGTAAGCTGCTGTCTGTTTGATATAAAAGGAATAGTAACTTATCCCAGGTCACCCTTGAAAAAGAGCTCTCAATCTCAATGGGTTCTTACCTGGTTAAATAAAGCTTAATAAACAAAACTAAAAATAAGAATCTTGCTTTTTTTTCCTGATTACACTCTGTAATAGGCAATAATACCTTCAAATCACTAAACACACAGCAAGTTAATATTCACAATGCATTACGTGTCCCTCATCAATAGCGCTCCATATGTTTCCATGTGATTAGCCAAATACCATAACATTCACATGGCGTTCACATTTATGGTGGTGCACAAAAAAAAAGAGAGGCTCACACTGCACTCTGTGATGTAGGTTGCCAGGTCTTGCTCTAAAATGGTCCTTTGTGTCTCTGAAGCCTTCAGTTCAATGTCCTTCTGCTGTAAAACGGACTCCAGGTCTGACATCTTCCTCTGGACCAGTGAGATCTCCTGCTCCACCTGCAAAAACAAAACAAAAAGAAGAGCATGAAAAAACAATACAAAAAAATCTAATTGCATTTACTTTGAATTATATCGAGCAAGATTTGATTCAAATATCTTCTGGATCTCAAGATGAATTGGGTAATCAGTTAATTGATCATTGTAGTTATTCAGGTCAGAATATATTCAGTAAAATTAAACTAAATTATGATTGTGACCAGTTTAGAGTCATACCATGTCCCAGCCTGCTTCAAGTCGTCCATCATTGTCCCTGTCCACAAGAAGCCCTGGATCACTGGACTTAATGACTACAGGCCTGTGGCGCTGACGTCTGTAGTCATGAAGTCATTTGAACGCTTGGTCTTGCCCCACCTCAAGTCCTTCACCTTTCCCCTGCTGGACCCCCTGCAGTTCGCCTACAGAGCCAACAGGCCTGTAGACGACGCCATCAACCTGGCAGCATTTGGACCGGGAACCTATGCCAGGATCCTGTTTTTGGACTTCAGCTCCACATTCAACACCATCCTCCCTGCTCTGCTCCAGGACAAGATCTCCCAGCTGAACGCGCCTGACTCCACCTGCAGGTGGATCACTGACTTCCTAATGGATCGGAGACAGTGCGTGCGGCTGGGGAAGAATGTCTCAGACACTCGGACTATCAGCACAGGAGCTCCACAGGGCTGTGTACTTTCTCCTCTACTCTTCTCCCTGTACACAAACTGCTGCACCTCCAGCCACGACTCCGTAAAACTGATTAAGTTTGCGGACGACACCACCCTCATCGGGCTCATCTTGGACGGTGATGAGTCTGTCTACAGGAGGGAGGTGGACCGGCTGGTGTCCTGGTGCAGCGGTAACAACCTGGAGTTCAACGCCCAGAAGACAGTGGAGATGATGGTGGACTTCAGGAAAGTCACAGCCCCCAGCCCCCCCTCATCATGACAGACTCACCCATCACACCGTGGACTCCTTCCACTTCCTCTGCACCACCATCACCCAGGACCTCAAGCGGGAGCCCACCATCAGCTCCCTCATCAAGAAGGCCCAGCAAGAGGATGCACTTCCTGCGGCAGCTGAGGAAAGCCAAGCTGCCAGTGCAGATGATGGTGCAGTTTTACACGGCCATCATTGAGTCCATCCTCACCTCCTCCATCACCGTGTGGTACGCTGGAGCCACCACAGCCAGGGACAAACAGAGACTACAGCGCAATGTGCGTTCTGCTGAGAAGGTGATCGGCTGCAGACTTCCATCTCTGCAGGACCTGTACGTCTCCAGGGCTCTGGGACGAGCAGGTCAGATCACAGCCGACCCTTCTCACCCTGGATACGGACTATTTGAACCACTCCCCTCAGGGAGGCTATGGTCCATCCGGACCAGATCCTTACGCCACAAGAATAGCTTCTTTCCCTCTGCCGTTGGACTCATGAACACTTCTTAGCACCCGTCACTTTCTGCACTCACATCAGTAAATTCTTGTGTACAGAGTAAGCCTATCATTATTTTATAGTACCTAACCCTATACTATAGTAATTTCAAATCTAATGCATGCCCTTTTGATTTCAGATATGTTGTTTTTATTATTGCTCTGTGTTTTATGTTGCACCTTAACACCGAAACAAGTTCCTATGTTTGTGAATTCTGTTCATTGGACAATGGTAATAAACCTTTTTCTGATTCTGATTCTGATTTTTTTTTTTTTACTGGCTGTTCATGTCGCATTGTTTTGTCATTCAGGATTTCATATTAGACAATTTGAATGAAAGGAAACCAGATAACAAGAAGAATAAAATAACCCAATAATGAAATCTGATTATTCCTGCGTGTTTACAGCACAAGAGCGATCTGATCATCAAAATTGCCTGGTGAGAGGTGTTAGTTAATTATTGGATATTTGTAATTGATAGACAAAAACATTTCTAAACAATTCTCTCAATCTTTTACATTTTCTCTTTCATTTGTCACATTAGTTTCCCATTAGTTTTAGTTTTTTTTGCATAATTGTCTTCATCAAAACCAAAAGTGTGAACAAACAGAAAGAAATCAGATTACTCACTACATCAGATGTAATTGTATATATGACATTTCAGTAATTTTATAACAGTAAAATCGGATCAGATTTTTTGTGTGCATGCAAACATAGCCACTGCTCTTTGGTTATGGTGTCAATAATCGTGAATAATCCTAAAATGTATGTTTTTTCTCACTGTGACCTTCTGATCTGTTGTTATAAATATGCTTCAACTCTCCACCACAGTAACAACTACTAGAACAATATTTTTGGGGCACAATATTTATCACAGGTACTTTTTCTTTGCACTAACAGGAAAGGTTTTGCTATTTTTTTGGTAATAAATACACATTTTAGCTGTAGAGGTTTGAGTACTTAATATACAGTATACGGCTCATAAATTATAACTAATTACTTGAGTGTTTTGTGCTATTCTTCATTTATCACAGCTTGTGTTTTTTAATGATGTTTAATTTGGAAAAGGGTTTACTGGGATTTTCCTCCTTTAGGGGCTTAAGTACGTTCAATATTATCTTTTATTGTGATATTTTCTGTAACAATATATTGCACTTTAAAATGTGTTATTGTGACAAACTACTATAACAACGACTATAACAACAACTACATGCAGCACTACAGACACACTGGTTGTAGGCAGTTGAAATGGACAGAGCTGTGTTATTGTTTGCCATGTTTATGTGTTTGCCCAGGCCGAGACAGAGGAGTAGTGGCAGATGTCACTCTGATAGAATTAGCTTGTACCATTAAAGCATTAGGAGCAAAAGGACAGCAGGAGGAGCAGAGTCACACAACACTTAGTGTATAGCACCACTCACACCCAGTCACTGCATTCACAACATACAAGGCTCACAGCAATATGTCATGTGTCTGGATCTGTCTAGCTCTGAGAGTTGGCAGAAAAATACATTCATATCATAATTAACTGTTATTATGTAACTATAATTAAGGGTGGACAATATATACAATTTTAGATAATATCACAAATGTTGTTTTAAAGATATGCAAAATTTGAAATATTTAGTAGTTTTTTGTTTTTTTTTAAATCTACAAAAAGAGATTCTTGCTTCTTATCAAGTATGACTTGGCCTTTAAAGCTCTTTGTGTTGCGTTGGACCTGTTACTGCACGTCTGGGCCTATTTGGAAAATCGAATAAATCCCCACTGTTACATCACATTCACCCAAAATCCTTGTCCCAGTCTGCGTGAGACTGGCACAGACTGACAGCCCAACACGAGATCCGCACATACGATCAGACTGAGCAGACCACAGCGTGTGCTCGGTTCTCATGCGCTCCAACCCCAAAGCATCCCACCGAGCACTCAGGTCCGGTTAAATTTGCACAAGCCCATCTTGATGAAGATGCATTTCTTTTTTTTTAAAGTTTTTTTGGCTCGTAGGCTTTATTGGGGTGAGTGGGGGATGAGAGAGATGGGAGGACATGCAGTAAATGGCCAGAGTCAGGAATTGAACTCACAACACTGCAGCTGGCTGCACATGGAGCCTGAATTGTGTGCTGTGCCTTAACCACTCGACCAACGAAAAATCAAACAATGTTATTGTTCATGTCTTTTATTGCCTATATATGAGGCATGACAAACATCTCCCACAGGACTGGCACCATCCCACTCCAGCCTCCAACGGCCAAGTCCAGCCTCTTTGTGCCAGCGTTAAGGTCGGCAGGTAGCAAAATATGCCCCTGGCCCCGCCCCCTGGAAAAGGCTCACGTTAACGCTACCTCTGGGGGCAAAATATGGCCCTATATCTTTGATTTAGGCAGTGTTTTTATTTAATTTTTTCATTGATTTTTTTATTGATAAATACAAAACAGTAACAATAATGAGGACAACAACAACAAAAACTGCAAAAGACAGACAATAATAGAGACATTAGACAAGTAGAGGGACAATTTTGTGTGTGTGTGTGTGTGTGCATGGGCGTGTGTGTGTACATGTGTGTTTGTATGTTTGTTTGTGCATATGTGTGCGTGAGTGTCTGTGTGTATGCATTCAAATAGAGTAAAAATGTGTTATATCATAATTACCATCGTCACATATATATTGTTGTAAATGTAGGTATAGTCATAATTATAAAATAGCAATCATTATATACCACTACCCATTGTCATAGCATCTTTAAAGATATAGATATACACATATATACATACTGTATACATACAGTACATATACATGTCTGATAATCTCCCCCCGCATCATTTCTGACCCTTCTTTTTTTCTTTTTTTTTTTCCGTTAAAGATCAAGTCAATAAATGGCAAACCACAATGTATAAAGTCTTACCTGGGACATGGTCTGTAGACTTTCTCTGTTAAATATTTCACTGAGTGCTCCGGCTGTGTAGAACAGGATGGTCTTATTTACAATGCAGAGTGCTCCAGTCTCTTATCTGTGTGAAAGGAAAGATAGGAAACATAAACTGTGAGACAATGGCACAGTAAACAGGGAGCAGCCCCTTGAGTGAAGAGCCAACTCAAAGCTCTTATGTAAAACACTTGAAATAAGACTGGAGCCAGCAACTGCTCATATTAATCTGTTAGTGGATGCTTTATTCAGTAGGTCAAAGTGGCAGATATAAATTAGATGACATAAACATATTACAACATACAGTATGTAATATGTTTTGTTTTCATGCTTTCGCTACTGAACATTATAAGTGTATCAAAATAATATGTAAACAACAAATACATTGCATTTCTGTCTGATTTTGGTCTGTCGATTAATCGCATCAGGTTCATTTGGTTTGCATGTCATTTAAACAATAAACAAGGTACAGAAATTAGATAATAATCTGATTTTGGTGTGCATGTGAAAAATACTTGATAATAAAGAAAAGACATGGATAATAATGCTGCATTACATTTGTCCTTGGAGGTTGGATTTTTAAAGCTCTCACTAAAAAAATGCAAATGTAATAACATTGTCAGGGTTAATAACTTGACTAAATTGGATTGGAATTTGGCTGATTGGAGCACTTTCCTGGTTTGTATTACTCGTTTTGAGTTGTTAATGTTCATAAACTACAATCCACTGCTCACTGTTTTCTCCAATTTTTCTCCAGTTTGACAACTGTAACACAGAAACTTTCAGAAGATGTCTTTCCATGGTCCAGTTTCCGGCCTCCGAGGACAAATGGAACGCAGCATAACTTCACTCATCTCAGTGTCAGCGTCAGTACTTCAAGCCCCGGCCAGCCAACATGGCCGCCGTTTTAAGCCAATGGGAGCTCATTATTCTGCGTTACATTTGCTGCAGCACCAAGTAATGCTCAGTTTAAATGTAGTTATATGAAAATGTGACTATTTCACAAGTAGTGGTTTTAGCTCACTATCATCAAAGTTAGCCATTTTACATCTTAAATAAGACTTTCATCAGTTAAAATGTATAATTTTGAGCAGGTATTTATCAGGACAGTTTAAATTCCAAGAGTAAATTCAATTGAACAAATCTCAAAAAATAGGTTTGTACAAAATATGGTTACTATAGCAACTTCACGCTTGCGCCAAAGTATCTGGGCATGCGCAGTTTGAAAATCTGTGCCAAATTACATAATGACAGAGCCCATTTATGAGTTTCAGGCAAATGATTCTGTCCTGGCTTGAAGTATTTTGCAAGGACATTTCAACATTCAAATTATATAATATTTGATTGGAATTGTGCAATAGCTATAATTTATAGTGTTGTCACAATACAAACATTTAAAAGAAGATTTCAATACTAAGAAAAAGGCTCGACACTCGATACCAATTTTGATATAATGATGATAATGTTTTTGGTTTTTTTACACAATAAATAGTATTTTCAACACAAAAGAATAGTATTAGTCACTGTAACTGTTCAGTCACATGTTGTCCTTTCTATGTGATTTATTTCAATATCAATACTTGTTCAAATTAGTATCTAGTTTCGATACTAGTTTTAGTATCGATAAGTATCTGATTTTCGATACTTTTGACAACCCTACATATCATCTATCACTCTTACATATCTGATATCTGTTGCTAAGCAATGCTGCAGTTTTTTGCGTTTGTCCAGATCTGTACTCATCTCGCGTCGTGCTGATGCTATAAATAACCAGCGTGTGTTGCCTCCTTAACCACCGCTGGATATATTTGGCATCTTTTGTGAGGGAGAGAGAGGCAGAAAAAGACCAACACACTCTATTTTAAGCATCACCTCCCACTCATCTCAAACGCACTACTCCCCCCAAGGAACATCAGTATAGTCCATTCTACTTTTGCTGTTGGGCAATGTTTGTTACATATTTCTTTTTTTTAGACCAGTTAAAATCATAGTTTTATCTTCTATTGTTCCTACATAAACCACTGCAGTAATATTAATACAAATAATTAGGCCTAATAGGTGTAATTAATTTCTGTTTAGTTACTCCTCAACTGTCTCCACATGAATTATATTTCACACTGATTGCCAAAATATTTGGCTCTCACATATTTTTATGAGTTCAAACACAGTAAATTATACTGTTTTTTCCTCAAATATTGTCTTCATATCTTATGCAATGCACTAGGGGCTGAGGAGCAGCCGAGGGGAGACCAGAAGCACGGCAAGGAGCAAACGACAATTCTATTAAAAAATATTACATTGAATATATAGCAAGCTCAAGTAATAACATTATATTTAGATAAAATATAGAATAATAATCAATGTATTATAGTTGTATAAATGTATTATTATAATAAATATGAATAATTACATATAGTTAATAAGCAAATGGTTTCAATTCAAAGTCCAATTCAACTGGTTATTAAAGTCTGAGTTATTGATAGACCCCAAAGTCATTGATTTACATAATTCATTGGTACAATCCAATAGAGTCACACTAAATCTTACGCTTCAGCATTAATAAATGAAGATAAGTTTGTTATCTTAAGTTCGGGAACAGGACCACACCCCTTTCTCTCCCCTTCCTGCAGCTACACTATTTAAGCATCTGGTCACACACATCAGTGTTTGTGACTTCGTGTCCCTCCTTCCCACCCTCTTTTAATTACGGTGAAGAAATATGTCCGGTTCTATTAAACTCGGACAACTGCGTGTTCAGAAACTGGAAGAGGAGTGAGAGTCAACAAGATCTACTCCATCAATTAATAACACATACCAGCACTAAAGATGACCAGGATTCAGTAGTTTCAATTACGCATTGTTTATTCTCCGAACAAAGTCATCTATACAGACGTCTGGACCTCCGGGAGCCTAACAAAAGTTACTTCGCGTCTCTATCCCGGAAAGTAACTGGGCATCCACATTCTCCAGTATTTAAGACACAAATATGAATATGCATGAGCCTAAAGTAAGTCCTTGTTGTAGGGCCGTGATTGGCCCAGTGCCCATCTGACCCCCTTCATGGTTTCCTCCTTTTTCTCTTTGTCTGCTCGTGTTACTGAGACTGGTCTCTCCCTAGGAATCACAGTGTAGAAAAGAGCAGCACATAGAAATAGCAGCATAACATTGTATAATAGTGAATATATGATCAATGCACTGTATAATGGTGAATATCTGATCAATGCACAATATGTAGTTCTCTTCAACGGTATTCTAATTATTCTAATTTATCTCCTAGATGGGGGGTACCGAGGCCCGGGAATCTCCAGCCCTCATCGCCAGAAGCCCCGAAACGGCATTCATTTCTGTACATTCGTGTTCATGTTTCTCGTATGTCAATAAACACTTTGCATTGTAGCTGGGGTTGTGGTCCTTGTTAGTCAACTAATCGAAAACTATTACTTGGCAAGCGTAAAAACAGGCAAAATATGATCAGAACAAAGAATAATCCAGGACTCAAAACAAGATCATCGTTTAAACCAGAGCATAATTGCCGTGGTCAACACAACCTCAGCATAAATGCACTATTCAATTAAAACCGCATTAAAACTGGCAATTGCTCCCGAGTGCCTCTAGACTACTCCTCTGGATGAAAGTAGCTAATGTCTTATGTGATGGAGTCATTTGGAGCCAATATCTCTTGAATAGGACCAATTTTCTACAACAGCAGTTTTCCAGTGCAGTGTGAGAGCAGGTGTCAGATAATGAGTGGTCGAGCTGAACGCAGTGTGAGACGAGAGAGCGAAACCAGCTGCTCATCTCTGGCACATGGGCTGTTCACCTGTGGTCTGTGAAAAAATAACACTCATACATTTCAGGTCCCATATTGAGGGCACATCAGTGACATGGTTGGATCAAAGAGAGAGAGGTTAGGTCAGGATTTTAGTTGCCTTTGTAATTATTTTATTTTTTTAAACAGGCGTGCTTGGGTAAAAAAACATGAAAGGATTTGGTTTTGGATGCAAACATTTTTATTATTTTTTTTAAGTTATTTAAAAAGAATATAATAATAATCATAATCATAATAATCATAAAAAATCATAGCAATAATATTAACAATAATATATATATATATTTTTTTTTAAAACGCAGACCCAGACAAAAATAGTATTTTGCATGTGTCTGTCCTGGAGGTATGAAGATCAAGCCCCACTTCTCAGTTCTGAGAAAATAAATGGTAATGTGCTCCCAAAAATGCCGCAGCAGATGGGAGTCGGATCTTGCTGTGTTTCCCCAAAAGTGCAGGTTCACGGCCCATAATGATGTGAGCTAACGGCCCGTACAGCGCGGCCCCTCCTCTCTAATCACTGTCTCCCTCTGAGCAGCCACAGATAACTGAATATGACTCTGGGCTCATTGAAACAGCGGGAAAACATCAGACTAACTGCTTTTTTGGGTGGTGGTCCTTGTTTATGTCAGCGCCAGTTAATTCCTAAAAGTTTAGTCTATGTTCAAGATTATTCAGTTTAAAATGAAAGTGCATTCAGGAGTTCACGGTTTGTTCATTGTGCCAATAATCATGAATAATTGTGGAGGTTTCTTCGCACATTAATGGGCTCTGAGCACAGCAGCAGTTGGCTAAGCTAAATGTTTCTCACAACTTCTGCTAACATTTATAAAAATGTAAAATAAACAACCAATTACATTTTAAAGTAAAGACTGATTGTTTTATATAGAGAATTTAAGTTTGTTATTTTAATTTGTTTAATTTTTCAAATGTTTAAGTCTCAACAGTAGAATTAGCGTTAGCATAAAGACACAAACATGTCCATTTATAAACACACACCTTTGGTGAAGTATTCACATCCACCCACATACCTGCTTTCCGGTGCCTGATCTTGTAATTTGCCTTGTAAAGTGCTTTGAGTGCCTTGAAGGTGGAAAAATGCTATATGGATATACTAAAGAACTCACTTAGTGACCTTATTCCGCCCCGCCCACTTTTTCCTCTTTTCCCACGGGATCGGCACTTCCATTGTAATAGCACTCCCGGTCCAAAGGAAACTCCGTTGGTTTAAATGGAGAACGAGGGAAAAGTCTTGTTCGTGTAAAATATCTAAAGTAAAATATCTAAAGTTACGTGACCAACAAGTCAACAAAGCACTGATGCCCTGGGCGGCCCGAAAACTGCTTTTTAGTCTGTGTAGAACTTATCTTATCTCGAGGTCGGCAGCCTTATGTTCACTAATACAACCGGAAGAAGGATTAGTTGGAATGGTGGCGCCCAGACGGGCTTCCGGAATAAGGTGAATAGTATTTATTGATTTTGCTGGGACATTACCAAGTCCCTATGAACACTGTTTATTCTGTTTTTATTCTGTTTTTCACGGTCGCCCCTCGAGGCAACCGCTGTTGTGATTTTGGCCGTTAAAAAAATTAATTGAATTGAATTGAATTGTAACCCAAAACACTGTGACATTCCTATCCTTTGTTTTTATTGTTATCTTTTGTTTTGTTTTTATTTTATTTTTGTTGTTGTTATTTTGTGTTTTTATTACCAAAGTTTTTATTTTATACTTAATTTATGTAATTTCCTTTTTTTGCAATTGAATTATGTGAACTGAATTTTTCAAACATCCAATCAAGTAAAAAAATATCAATTAAATATGGAAATAATGTTAAACAAAAATCTGTGTTAAAAAAATACAATGTTTTAAAAATCTATGGAAAATAATTCGATGTCTTGAAATTCAGTGCATAAGAATACAATGTTTTAAAATTCACTTCAAAAAACTTCTGCCAGTAATTCTGCTGTGGCCATTATCTTAAAAAATAGTGTGAGAAAATGTCAGGTCTATGCTTTCTGTCTTGTCGCTTGTTGGTGATAAGTGAAGTTTAAATGAGAGACGGAGGCGGCTCTATGTCACGTATTGACAGCCTGACGACAACTCAATAAAGCCACAAGAGGGCGCTCCAGGATAACGTACCCCATAACTCTTTCTATCGGCCAAGTTTTGAACTAAACATTCATAAATATATGAATAAAAATATAAACCACATACTCAAAACATTATTTTAAAAATATAATTTTCGTAATTTTGAAAGCAAAGCAGAAGTTATGAAATAGCAGGACTCTGCTCATGGGGAACAGGAGCTCGATTGCTTCAGTCTAGATTTAAACGGAAGTTAAACCGAAACTTTGAGACACTGAACATGTTTACACTGAATTGTTTTTGCACCGAATTAAAAAACAGCCACTGCATTTTTATACACTGAATTTTAAGACATTATATTTTTATACACTGAAATTTAAAACACAGTACAAACTCAATATTAAAGCATTGTATTATTTTCCATAGATTTTTGAAACATTGAAACATTCAGTGTGAAATAAAAGCTTTGGTAATAAAAACACAAAATAACCTTCATAGTTTTTCCCTGGTTTAGCATTGGTTTCATATATTTATCCTGGTTTCGTATATCTATCCTTTAGACTTGGGTTAATCCAGATAGCAAAAAACCCAAAAACAAATCAGAAGAAAAGCTTTGATATTTTGAAGGAATCCTTTGGTTTTGAGAAACAGGAATTTTTTCTAGGTATTTTAGTTATTATAACCAATACATTAAACAAAGCAACAATCAATATAAGATTCAACCTTCCAGTTGTTTATAATGGTTTGCTGAAACCCTGGAGACGCCCGAGGTATTCGGATGCTAATTAAGGTACTCAGGAAATAGTTAGCCAAGTCAGTAAACAATAGGCCCATCCCATTTGGTTTCGATGGCCCATTATCAGGGGTCCCGCCCTGTGGGCAGGGCTTTCACAGAGTAGGATATAAACGTTCTCAGACTTGTTTCACTGATTGAGAATGACTCTTGGATGAGAGTCGAAACGTTTTATTTTTCTAAAACAGAGTCCAGATGATACAACTGAATCTTTTTCTACAATGGAACACTCCTGGACGAATGAGGGATTACACCGACAATCAATATAAAATGAAATTCGTCTTGAATAAAAAAATAAGGTTTAAGGGGAATAATAAATAAATTATATTATATAACTGCATAAACAATATGGACAGCTACTTAAAAACAAATGAGTAAGACTCTGAAAGACGAAAAGTAGATCCCAGGGGAAGACCGCAAAGTCTCATGTTTGGAGTGAATTTTGTTGGAAAAATATGTTGTTTTTTCATAAAAGCATGTCAAAGTGCCCATTATTCACAAGGAAATTCTAACTGTTGGAGAAATTGTGGCAGCCAGGAGGCAAACCATTACCATATGTTTTGGAACTTTCCTGTTGCTCAAAGATATTGGACTGAAATTTACAAAGCACAATAGACTGCATTGAACTATGTATTTGGGCCGCACAACTCCTGCTATGGACACAATCAGTGGATATCTTTGCGGCAGGGAAAAAGGACCATACAAAAAAAATTATGGCGATTAAGGACTGCACTGAAATTATTATGGGCATTTGGAAAATGTCCATAAAATTTCATTCAGACTCAATGGACAAATTCAAAAGACTTTGGACAGATATGACTAAACCTATAGAACAATTTAATGTTTTTATGTTAACTGCATGTTCCCTCTCTTTGTCATGTTCTTTGTTTTGTTTTGTTTATATTTTTAAAAAAAAGGAAAGAAAAAAATAATCTACAGATGTTTTTTTCATCAGCTGTTTCTGCTCATAAAATCGCAAATAAGAGACGGATTGTCAAAAAATGAAAACGCGTAGGTGATGTAGAACATCCAACTGTTCCTACAGCCTTTGATTTCGCTCTACGTGACCAGACTCCTTAGTTACGCACTAAGGGTACAGCGGCCAGGATCCTCCTGTGCTCGTGCAGCTTCAGTAGCCTACTTTATCGTAATTTGGCCTGCTACTGCTGCGGGTCTGGGGCACTGCTGAGCTCTGCGGCAACAGCATGGGCTTGTCTGCTCTGACTGAGGGAGGGCGGGGCACAGGTGAACTCCGGACGCTGCAACATAAGGACGTAAGCTTCATGAGTGAGGCAAACAGACATACCCCTTGGGGCAGATATTAAACCTGAAATATGTTGACCACGAGTGCTTGAGCCACACCTGGACTATCTCTGATGTCTCTGATCCTGGTTATCTTCTGATTTAGCTCTGATTAGACTAGTTTTGTTTACTTCACTTGTAAATAAACATTGCACCAAAATTATTGTAATTTTTTCTACACTGTCCAACTTCAGTTTAGCAAATTCCTGAACACATGCACAAAGAAACACCGTCGATGCTGCCAACCAGGAAATATTTGGGTTGGTGGTCTGAACACCCGATGTGTTGCTAGCCACAGAAAACAATGTCGGGAGCGTCGACTTGAGCGAGTAGTCATTTAGTTGGTTGGATAATGATTTGTACGTTGAGTCAGAGTCGCTGAGGAGGAGGAGAGAGGTGGTGTCCCAGTCGTGGTGTTGCTCTCCATTCGGGCCCTGGGTTACTGTATGCACTGTGGGCAGCTCTGAATCACAAACCTGTTGGAGCGGTGCTGTAGTGGCACACATTATTGACCAAAGCATTTCATATTCCCCTTGAATCTAGATGTGCTGCTATTGTCATGACAACAACATGACCGATACGTGCAAGAGTATGTGTCTTGTTAGAAAAGGCTGCTGTGCATGTTATAACGTTTGTATTTTACTTTACAGTTGTAGTACGTAAATAAAAGTTGACAGTTTGATAAATACCTCTACTTTGCATACTATTGTACCTATACTCGGACAACACGCTAAAATCCTCTTCACTGTTGATTGTTGGCGGCATCATCACTTTTTAACTGAACTAATAATATGTGTTTCAATTGCGTCTCTAATCCAGGATTTGAACTAAACTAAACTATATAGAGTTTAAAATGCACATGACAGATTAGACTCCATAATTTTCACTAAAACAGGCTAATATTTACGACTTTACTAAACGTCGCATTGATAATTTACTTCCTGATTCGTCATGGGCAGCAAACATGACATTACAACATGACGTTACCTAGCAACCAAAGGGGTAATATCCATATAAAAGGGCCAAAATCCATTTAAATTACACAATAGTTATGATTTGGCAAATATGAATTCCTGATAACACCTTAATTTTGTTCAATGATTGTTTATGTGTCCTTTGTGTGTAGATTGTTGCAATTTGGTTGGAATGTCGCTTATTGCTGACATCAGTTATTTACTTTTATTGTTAAATTTTTCTTCTGCAACTGCAACTTGGCTGGTGTAAAACTATGATAAATATTTACCACAGGGAATGTCTCACCAAACTAAGGAATTGTTAGAAAAACAACAAAACCCTGTCATATTCACTTTAAAGCCGGGTGTCCACTGTATTTTTTTATTTTTTAAAGGTTTTTTTTGGCCTGAAGGCTTTTCTTGGACAGGAAAGGACAGTGTGAAATGGGGAATGAGAGACAGGGGAGGACATGCAGTACACTGTCGGGATTCAAACTCATGACATTGCGGCCGGCTGCACTTGGAACGTGGCATAAGTGTGCTGTGCCATTACCACTCGACCTCCGGGCAGCACCCACTCTACTTTTTTAATCTTATCGGATGTCACACTAGACACAAGGCAGGGAGAATTTAAGTCATAAGATAGAACACAGTCACACTGTGTGATGGTTCACACGATCAGTTCTGGCTCAGACCAAAGTTTGTCTGAGCGAATATCAGGCTCTCGGCTCCGTGTGGTGAAGTCATCAGAGTTTTACTGTTTAGCGGAGGCTAGCAGTAAAACTCAAACACTTGCTAGCAGTGTGTGTGCATTTGTGACAGTTACAAAATGAAGGTAAGGAGATAAGGACCTGTTCACAGCGAAGCTCCTCTGCTGCACTGTGAGGTGTGCTTGTGTTTACGCTTCATATGATCACAGACAGGAGGACTCACTCTGCCACCAAGATTCTTCTTTGTTTCGTTTTATTGCAAGTGACACTCAGCAAATTAGATGCGTCGCCATCTACTGTTCATGTCTTACTTGGTGCTATTTATATACACTGATCAGCCCATCCAGTCCATCTCCCAGTCATCTACAATGTCCTTATTCAGCAGAATGTGCTGACCTCCCTGAATATTTTGTGCAATTCTTCTGCTGTGACATCCTTAATGTGCAAAAATGTCCTTCCAGCATCAAGAATCACGTCAATTCTCTCCAACTTTCCCTGAAGTCCAGAAGCACAGTTCATGACCATAGCAATAAAGACCAAAAAGGATTTTTTTATCCACAGAGATGGAATCTTTGCACGCTTTTGTTTCTTCAATATATTCACCACATTCCTTAACTTTCTTCACGGCTTCAGCGTATGACAGTTTGCTTTTGGTCTTCACTTTAGACACTTTTCCCTCAAGTTTTCTCCTCAGGCAGCTCATACATCCCACACAATGATTCCCATTGCATTGCAAACATTTAGATCTTCATCTGCACACTTCTCAAATTCACAATTATTATTTCCACATCTCGGACGTCTCCTTTTTCTTCTACATACTATGGCTACGTGCCCATATTCCTAACAGGAGTAACACCGGAGTGGTGGATATCTTACATAATTGACCAAGATTCTAAAATATCTAACCGGTTTGATTGTAGAAAAAGATTCAGTTGTAGTCATCTGGACTCTGTTTTAGAAAAAACAAAACGTTTCGACTCTCATCCAAGAGTCATTCTCAATCTGTAAAACAAGTCTGAGAACTCAGGTTTATCCTACTCTGTGAAAGCCTTGCCCACCAGGCGGGACCTCCTGATAATGGACCATTGAAACGAACTGAGATAGGCCTATTGTACCCTGACTTTCGCTCCCTCCCAATTGAGTACCTGATGAGCATCGGGCGTCTCCAGGGTTTCAGCAAACCATTATAAACAACGGGAAGGATTCTCTTTTTTAACAAGTACAACCTAAAGCCAACCTTTTTTATCTTAAGTATGTAGTAAATGTTGGCTCACATTCTAAGCACCAACTATATCCTGTATCTGTGCTTCTTTAGTAAACATAAATCTGATAACTAGCATATTGCCAATTATATCTATTATGTTTTCTTGTAGTAAGATGAAACCCTTGTCCAAAATGATCAAACATGATTAATAATTACAAAGAACATAAAACAAATACTATACTGGTTGTGAAACACTGACCTAAGCAATCGTTTGGGCAAAGATTGCAGTCAGCAGTTACAATATCAACTGTACTTTCTTGGATCCCCATACTGATAACATCTTTAATCAAATATAGAGTGCCTTTACAAAACTGGGAATCTTTTTAAAACGTTGGCTTCAAACCATCCAACAGTGCTCAAAATACGGACACTGTAGTGCAAAATTAGATGTTTCTGTTACTTTTCTAATAAAAGATAGGCCCTCCCACACATTATATTGGGCACTGGCTATTCCAAGCGTTTGAGCAGCCGCACTACTTAATGTTACAACGTTAGGAATAGTCACTGAAGGGTGCTAAAGTCCCAACCAACGCAACTTATGCTGGACTATTGCATTAGGAGATTTTTAGTGAGGCTAAATTTAACAGAAAAAGGAACATTGTCAAAGCAGCAGACTTCAAATCAGCTGATCTAAGGAACCAGGAAGATACATTGCCAAGCTAATTGTGAAAGGTATAATACATCCTTTTAACACTTTTAGCAGAAAGTAGTTTTACTTTACTCAATGAGATCAACTTTGGCGCTGAGGGAAGTAAGATATCACATTCATTCTATGGGCGATTGACATTTGTTTGTGCATTTCTTCAGTACAGCCAAGTCCAATAAAAAAAAAAACATATAATATTATTTTATTTTACCTTTGTTTAACCAGATTAAAACTCTTTGACATTAATATTTCTTTTTTAGAGCGAGTCCTTGCCCAACATACTCAAACAAGAGCACTGTTTGAATCAATTATATTTTATTGAATAACAAATGCAGGTGTTTCCCCACAGTACCTTCACAGCCCGCCAGAAAACCGACGCAATTTGAGAAACACTGCCTCAAATGAACGAAGCAGGAGAGAACCCACAGAAAGACATGGAAGTTATAATGTTATTTTCTCTCTCTGGAGTCGGGTTGTTGATTGCCCTGACGATTCCTTCTTATGCGCGCCAATCAGCGTTCATAGCCGCAGCGTTAGCAGTTTAGGGTCAAGTATAAAAAACAGAGACATTGTAGGTGATAATGCAAAGTGCGTCACCACTTCAGTATCTCAGCGCAACATTATCTCCAAAGCAAAGTGATGAGTAGGACCAGCGTGGGCTCCTGAAGGGCTATTGGGAGAAGGGCACTTGAGAATATGCAGCAGCAGCAGCAGCAGCAACAGCAGTCTCGATCTCGCACACGTCAGAATCACACCAGAAATCACATATGCTTTCACTGAGCGTTTCTAGAAAGAACCAGTGATGAACTTGACTTAAATGACTGTATGTCTAACCTATTTAGGACACAAGAGTAAAAGTGATGTGTTTTCCCCTTTAACATCATGACCAGGGGACTTCGCAGTAGACGATTATTGTGAGAATAAACATCGAGATTTACCGATTATTCGCGATTATTAACATCACGACCGAAACAACAATAAAATCCTAAATATTCTTTTCATTCTTGTTTTCTTAACACATTAGCCACCGCTCCTCAATATGTGAAATCAAACTTTCTGATTGATTAATTTGACATAAACGGCAAGATTAAAACAAAAAAACCCTAAATTTTGCTTCTAAAATTGTCATAATTCTTCTAATTGACTTAATTTAGTTATACAAATTTCACTTTTAAATACATTGAATAAAAAAACATATTTTTTCTTTTAAAAATTAACTAATAGATATTTTTTTAGTCTTCACAATTATAATGTGACCTAAATTATCGATTAACCTAATAATCTTGACATTCCTACTTCAGAGTTCCAGTGCCTCAAAGCGCTCATCTCCTCCTCCTGAACTCTCATTTTCTCCAGGAGACGGACCTTCTCTTCCAGGCACATGTTCTCCTCCTCCCAGCTCCTGCCTCGATGCGCTCCTCTTCTCCTCCCAGACCAGATCCTCCTTGAGTGCCTTGATGCTTTTCATAGGAATCATCTTCTACTTCTTCTTCTTCTTATTGTGTAGGTCCGACTAGTGCACTGTTTCCATCTTCATTTGACTGATTTGATGCATCGTGTCACGCTCTTTCTCGTTCTTCCTCTTCATTTCAACTTCCAAGTCCTTCAGATATCTCCACCGGGGCGGTTATTTTTTTTTCTTTAATCTTCTGAAGTCGTAGAACCTCCCTCTCGTCTTCTTTTCGAGACTCTTCAAGCTTGTCGACATTCTCCTGATTATGTTTAGCTCACAGGGATGATCTGGTCATGAGCAGCTTTTGAGTTCTAGATGACCACGTTCAGTTTTACAGTCTCTACCTCGCTCTGGCCTTCTTGAACATCTCATCTTCTCCCCCTCATCTATTCCCTTGACTAAACGTTTTTTGGTGGACCCCTTCAGGCTGGAGGTGATTTTTTTCTATCCTTTCTTGTATTTAAAGATGCATTTTGCACAGCCCAATCAGTGCATGTAAAGTCGTAATCAATTTGAAGCAGCTAATGAAAAGAAATCTCACAACTATTTATTGACATTTTATGAGCCCCATTTGCTATTCAGTGTATTGACTTACACAGCGGGGGCTTCACTGGCTCCAATAAAGTAGATTTCATGTATAGTATGTTGTAATAAAGCTGGTCTATCTGAGTGCTGCACCATCTTTTTCCAAAATCCCTTTGTTAAATCTCTGTAATAATATCTTTCTTCCTTCTTTCACTGTAGCCGTCTTAGATAACACTGAAGTCCACAGAAATCCCTCTGAACTGCTCTGCGCGGCCGCTCCAATCGGCTTCATTATCATTCCGCCTTGTAACTGCTCCATAACACCAGTCAGCAGACTCGACTCATTTATAATCCCGCTAAAAAGGCGCCAGAGAGAGAGACGCATCCAACTCTCTTCACCTCTTCCTCCTCTAGCCTTCGACAAAACCTGCTGTTACCATAGAGATGTACTCCCCTCCAACCATCTTGTTCAATACTTTTCCAACCTCGACAAACTCACGCTACTTTCATGCGGTAATGTCCAATACAGACCAGTTGTGCCAAACAAAGTTTACGCAGATTGTCTTGGAATAAACATGGGAATAAACTTTGCCCCACAACTTTTTGCCGACTTTATGGTTATGGGATCAGTGACAAAATCATGAGTTACAGTATGAAGATTACCGCATAGAAAATACAGTAACGATGGGGAGAAGTCAAAGCATTCAGGCGATATATTGATTACAGAAAGATTAGGGGCAAACAAAGGCAGAGCGCTTGAGCGTCGTGACCGAAAATAGCGCCTGACAGACAAGGTTTCGGGGGGCTGCTGCGTGAGCAAAGTGCAAATCCCCTACTTAGGATTCACCAAGTCAATCACGGCGCACTCTGAACCCGTATGCACGCGAAACACCGGCCACTGCTCGTCTTCGCTCACCAATTACCGACGCACTGTGGTGGATAAGAGCGAGGAGAAGAATCGACTTACTCACAGACTGACCGGGGGAGGAGGGGCGGGGGGGTAGGGGGGACGGACGCTCACAGCCCCTCAAACGCCGCAGCTCCGCGTGAAAAAAACCTGCATGTGTTTCTCGGGGTCTCCCTCGCGAGCCGCCAGCCAGAGAGATGGAGTCGGTGCTTGGGCGAATCCGCGGTGGTTGTCATCCTCACTGGCGACCGGCGATCGCTGCTTTGAGAGAGGCAGGGAGGGGGGGGGGGGGGGAGAGAGAGAGAGAGAGAGAGAGAGAGAGAGAGAGAGAGAGAGAGAGAGAGAGAAGGGTGGGATAGTGAAGAAATGCACACTGCAGAATGAACGTGCTCCCTCTCTCTTTCCTCTGTCGGTGGCTCCGATCAAACATCCCAACCATCGGACTTTTTTTCCCTTTTTTTTCCTTCTGCGTCTAATCACACTAACCAAGCCTCTGAGAAGTTAAAACGTCACATTCAAAGACCGTGGGTAAATCAATTCGACGTCTCGTTACTTGACAACACGTGCTGAACCAAAATAAGCCTGCATGATTTTTTTTTTGTTGTAATCTAGACCTTTATCGACTGGTAATGAATAAAACATCTGCCCCGAGCGTTAAAAGACACGAGGCAAGTTTTTTGTTTGTTTTTTTTTTCAGCGTCGTGACGGTACATGTTTTAATAATTCATGTCGTGAGCCTGTTCTAAGAAGTGCTGTGTTTTAATATAGAAGAAGAAAAAAAATCAATAAATAACTTAACAGATGGTTATGTAACAGTCTATACTTTCCCCTTAGCGGCACGTGGATTGGGCATTTCCATATGTTCTTTTTGTGCTGTTACAAATGCAAAATGATGACTTCTGTGGGTTTTTATGATGATGTTTCCTCAGCAACAACAAAGCGCCCTAAGAGTTTTATTCTGTTTCATTCATGGATATTTCAATAACGCTTCATAATTCTCATAAAAGTCAATTCCCTTTCATCACAAGCGTTCGTATCCATTTCAGCTTTCAAATTGTCTTTCACACACATCGAACCAACCCAATCCCATTTCACACATAAAAGAAAAGTTTAATTGCCAAACGCTGGTGAATACAAGTCAATATACTGCACATAACCGAGGCTCTGGGATGGTCAATGTTGGGGGTTAGGGATAAACAAAATGCAAATCATACTATATTTGAATGCAATACTCAAAAGAAAAAAACAACAACACAAAACACAAGAACAATGTGAACACAGGCAGCATAGAACATCTACAAATAAACATTGCAGAATATCAAGTCAGAGCGTTGTACTGGTGTGACCCAGAGTTCAACGCACAATAGAAATATACTGAGCGTAATGTTGTGCCGGAGGTTCCTGTGCTTTACTGGCAGATGACAAATGGCTGAGTCATCTGGAGGCAGAGGAGAACAACATGGTTGGCTTATGACCAAAGCTTTACGCTAAATCGCACCGACCTGAGATTTAAGATCTGGGTAACAAAGGCATAAGAGTTTTTTTTTTACCAGATTGTAAAAGAGAATCAAATGAAAAGCTTTGACATGTCGAAAGAATCCTTTGGCTTGGAGGAACAAGACTTTTATTGGTATTTACAAATAAGTGATCAGAAATCAGAAATAAAACAAAGCAATGACTATTATAACAATTTGACTGATTATTAAGGTATATAAATCAGATCTTATAAATGTATAGAACTGCATTAATAAACTGGACTTTCAATGTAATAAATATATTACAACTAAATTGGAAAAAGAGGCTCATTTTGTTCCGATTGAAAATGTATGTACTTCACATTGGAGAACCACAAAATCTCATGCCTGGAGGGAATTCTGCCTGAATGTGTCCATTTTTTAAAAAGTGCTCATTATTCACGGGGAAAGGCTGAATGTTGGAGAAATTGTGGTTGCCAGGAGACACATCATTATCATGTGTTCTGGGACTGTCCTGTTGCACAAGAAAATATTGTACAGAATTTAACAAAGCACTGCGGACTGGTTTTGACACCACATTCACCACACATCATACTAGAGTAATTTTAAATTGTCCCTTAAATGCATGCCCTTTTGTTTGACTGGATATATGTTGTTTTATTATTGCTCAGTGTTTTGTGTTGCACCTTAAGGCCGAGACAAGTTCCTATGTCAGTGAAGTTTGTTCATTGACAATGGCAATAAACCCCTTTCTGATTCTGATTCTGATTCCCACTCAAAACCCCTTCGATGGACAATATACATAGATACCTTGGAGACGTAGTACTGGCAGCTGGGAAAAGGGCATCACAAAAAAATGGATGACCCAAGTTGCAGCTACAATCAAGGACTGGACTGACATTATAATGGAAATACAGACGATGGGAAAAACAATACTATTTTGGGTTTGATGGGTAATCGGGATGCTCCAAAAAATATTGAGGAATTCATTTTTGTCAATATCGTCTGATTAAGTTGCAAAAATCTGATTATAAAACCGTGTATGTGACACTTACGTAGTCCTCTCGCATACTGAGCTACCATCTGGGATCTATCAAAGGACAAGTGTAAACTTGAAAGAGTTTAGAGAAGAGCAGCCCGTTTGTTACTACTGACTACGAGCAAAAAAGCAGTGTAACATCTATGCTCCAGGGAACGTCTTGGATGAAAAAGTCTTGAGGAACGTTGCAAACAATGACGTTCTTTTTTTCTTTTCTTTTTTTTAACCAATGACTTGTTCTAATGTATAAGATCACCAATCGACCCACCATCGAACCAGATCTGATCGTCCACACAAGTATCTGACCTCAAAAACCAATACAATTCAGTATAAAATCTCCTTTTTCCCACGCACTGTGCCAGAATGGAACAAACTACCAGCGGAAGCCCGACTTTGGATATCTTCAAAAGTTGCCTGGCAAAACCATAACCTCACACTCTCCGCTCAATGATCAACGTGATATATCAGAACCAGAACTCTAAAACATTCAGAGAGCTTCTATTTATGTAAACATGAAGATGAATGCCATCTTTAACTTCTGTTTAGCCGGGACTCACCTGTCTATTTAGTACTCATGATGATGGAAGCAGGCGAGACACAAGAGGAGCAGCTGCAGAATGCCTGAGGGGACGAGACGGACAGTAAGAGCCTGCTCATGACAGAACACAATGTGGTTGAAGCATGGATACTGACAACCGAAATGTAAATATAATGCACTTTAAAGCCTGAGTTCAGAGTTAAACCCCAGCTCTTTATTTAAATATGTATGAAAAATGATGATAGAATTCAAATATAATTCAGATCTCACTGCAATAGTTTGCAGAACTTCCCAGTAAAAGACTTTCCCGGTTAAAAAATAAACTGAAGAAAACAATACATAAAGCAGCTGAACTGTCTTGCCCAAGGACATGAAATGTACCCAATTCTGATACTTTTTAAATCTGTTTTGAATCTCATTTGTGTGAGTCCGGTGTTAGAACTACTGCGCAATGGTATAGCCCTATATTGGCTCTAGTTTTGCTGCCATGGTTTAGATCTGGAGGTACTCGGAAAGCCACATCTTTCCTTAGGTGATACTAAAAAATATGTACTTATGGCACGAGCGAGTATCTTATGATGTTTTAGCTGAAAATATTGCGATATTATTAAAACCAGCATTATCTGACATCGTTTTCATTTGCATTTTATCTTGACAAAAAGTGGCATAGTGGATGCATTTTATGCATTTAGTACAGCAAAGGGCCCCCAATAATATCACCCACTCTTCCATTACATCTGTTAAACCTGTCATTGCAATGTGTTTAACGAAGGGATTAAAAACTGCAGGGAATGTACAGTATTTTGTTCATCTTTAATTGCGTACGTCATTTTGTGGACAGTTCAGACAATCATTCTCAATTTTTTTGTCTATTAATACCCCTCCCGAAAAGAGCTACTAATCGTTTTGCCAATAACATACTTAAATAGATAAATATGTTTCTCTATTTAATGATCTTAAACGACACCATTTCACCAGCGCCGTCGCAGCCTCGGTGAGGGGAACATATGCCGCGTCCCTCGCCGTGAATTGTTCAGCGGATGCTTATATAATGTGTAAAATGCTTGAGGTTTCCAGTGTTTGGTGTTGGATTGAGGAAGACACGTCCTCCTCGGGTTACCTAGCAACAAGACACTGTACTCTGAAGTCTCTGAAGCTGCTCCCAGTTTAATTTCGCTGCAAGAAACGTGGACTCTCCCTCATTCACAGTGTTCGTTATTTAAACATGACGAGTATTTATAGGAAAGGCCGCACACGCTATGGAAAATAATGTGGGAATTGCAAAATCTACAGCAGAAAATACAACAGGGCTACGGTCTTTCCTCAGTTTTACCCTTACAAAGCCTAAAATAGAATCAAATGTGACAGAAAGTATCAGTACAGTGTCAAGTGTCAAAGGCAGCTGTTTGTGTGATGGAAACACAATGTGGTTTTGATTATTTACCGTAGAATTTGGACTATAAGCCACTACTTTTTACACACGCTTTAAACCCTGGGGTAATTGCATTTTATTTCTCAAATATTAAAGTAGTACAGCTGATGATATGAAGTGTAAAATTGGCTTATAAAGGCTTTAAAAACATGCTAGAATTCAGAATAACATTGTGACGTGGAGCATAAAGTGATCTCAAAGGAGAAACTGGGGTTAATCACAGAAGAATCACAAAATATGAAACATCAAGGTGGTTTTGGCAAATGCAAACCACATGTGAGTGATGTCAGAGCCTGGTGTAAACACATTTACAGGGTTAGGGTTTGGTTTTTTGCATTATTTGTTTAATTTAATATGAGATTACCCTTGACACCGCATTTTTGATGAAGGCAAAATCCAGATTTTTTGGATTTACTGGACAAATACTTGACCCAACAATAGTTTTTCATTTTGTCTGCAGATATGTTACATACTTTACAACAAATTATACTTTCTGTGACGCAAGAAATACAATGTTGAGGCGAGAAAATATATTAAACAGTATATTTACAGGAAAGCAAACTAACTTACATTTCCACCCTGGAAATGCAAAATAGTTAATCATTTTTGTTATCAAGACTTAAACCATTAGTAATTATGTGATGCCAGTTAATAATAATAATTATATACTGTATATTATATATTATGATCTATTTCTTCATTTTGCCTACATTTCTGAACATTGTAATGCATTTTAAAGGGTCCATATTTCGAGATGGGAAGTCTCAGTTACATTTTCTCATTTAGTTGTAGTTTTATATATTTGTAGTTTTTGGACTGTGTACTTTACTGTTTTACTTGAGTGATAGTTTGTCTGAAGTAACAGTCTCTTACTTACTAAAAGTGTTGGTTCCTCTTCTCACTGTGAGTAAATCTAGTGACAATAAGATTCATTCTGACAATATTAAATGATTTGAACGTTTGTAATTCTTGCACCTTCAGATATGATTTAGCTTGTCTGTCGTTTCTCTGTCCAGCCTCAAAATTCAAGATTTTGTGAATTATTTATTATAATACATCAACTTTAAATTATAAATCTGATGTTACTTCCACACAGTTACTCTTAGTTACTCTTATTTGGGTAATGTGTTGGACCTCTACTTTGTACTTTTACTTGAGTTATTTTAAACTAATGAAAATACTTGATTCTCGACATTTTCAAGACAAGATAATTGTATTTTGTGCCTAGATCTGCTAAATCTCGAGATCATTCTAAAACTATTCTGGAAAGGCAAACATTTTTTCTGTGGATTATTATTTTTTGTATTGATACTTGTCCGAATAAGTATCTACTTTCAATACTTGTTTCAGTATCGATTCGTATTTGATTTTCGATACTTCTGACAACCCCGTTACTCTTATCAAAGTAGAATGTTTGGCTTTCTAATACACTGTGATTGTTTTGCTTGTTATCAAAAGAACTTGTACATCTAACATAAAAAGCATGTGTAAATAAATATGTCTTGAGGCAAAATGCTGCCCTCCCCTGGTAACAGACGTTGGGGTGGTTTGTGCTTTGAAGAGTTTGTTATATAATGATGATCCAAACTGTGCTTTACTGGAGGAAAATGCCCACCAGAGACTATCAGCTGGGGTTATGAAAGACTAAAGCAATCACTCCACTTTAATGAGATAATTCTGTAGAGGAAATCAAATATTACAGTAAAATGTAAAATATTTAAGATCTAGATTAGGGGTGAGCAATATTGACAAAAATAAATATGTATAATACTTTTTGGGAGTATCCTGATCGGCAAATGTGTTTTAAATGTATAGTTAAGGTTTAAGTATCAGACAAAGGTGAAATGACTGTAAAATTACTCACAAAAGTTAAAATAAAACTAACATTTTCTTTTAATCAGCTCTTTTTGCACATTTTTTCATTATAAACTGTATTTTCTTTGGCAAAATCTAATTTCCATGACGCGCCCAAAGATATTTCTCAATTTCAATACCTCGAATATCTGCAGTATTTTGAATTTGAAGAGGCTGACTAAATTGTGGATATTTTTTCCTTGTAATCCCTTGACAAGCCTTTTGTATGAATAATTACTGTCCTATTCCAAAGACTTAAGTTATAAAAGTGCTACAAAACAGAGGAGGAAAGGATCATGGTCAATGTAGTTCCCGCTGTTCCTTTTTTTAGCTGCTGCTGCAAGAAACAAACAAATAATTATTATAGTAAGTCTTTTAATGATGCGAAATCACAATGTTTTGATTCACTAGTATTTTATGGTGTTTTATGATATTTACTTCTTGGTCTTTGCTATGAAAAAACCCTTCGAAAGCGGTCCCTCCCATTTCTATCTCTTCTAACATAATACAATGCACTCCAATGACAGCGTACCTGCTGTTTATATGAGAACTTGAATGAGTCTTCCCTCTCTGCTCCATCTCGCCACCGTCTCTCCTTTCACCATATGTTTTTCTCTTCATCTTGTCGTGTGTCTAATGCTCCTGGTCCCTCCTCCTGCTGCTGGAGCACATCTAGACTTCAAAAACACTTGGAAATATATCAAAAAGGATTCATAGAAAGTGGTTAACCATGAATTGCAGTAGATATCACTTTTTTTTTTTTAAGTTTCCAGGTGGTAAGACTTGCTTTAGGTCAAATACCAAAGGTGGAAAAACATTTACTGCCAATAAAAACCTGTAACCTAATATCTCAAGATTTTAATTGTATTTGTTTGTTGTTGCAAAGGGAAGAGTGTGTGTACAATAAGGCTTATGTTGTGATTTTTGTTGTTACAAAAATTTAAATTGAATTGAATTATGGTTTTGCTTTGGTTTCATTGTAATACTCCGGGTTTGGCCATAGAGGGAGCTACAGTACAAATCAACGACAGTCGATTGTTATGAACCGTTACTGACTTATACAATGACAAGTATTCATAAAGGAGACAATTAGCCTGTCTTTGACCTCAGAAACAGGCTCAATTTTGTTTCTTAAATAAGAGTACACACACATGAGCAAAACAATACTCAAGCAAAAGTATCTCATACAAATTCTATTTCAGTACACGTTTCGAAGTACTTGTTTGAACATGTATTTTAGTATTATATTTAAGTAAACTGTCTTTTAGTAAATAAAAGCATTTTTGAGAACAGTTAAAGCATTAAATGTGGTAATTCTATCAACAAATTGTGCAAATTTTTGGTCAACAGCAACAATCAAATCACTTTCCTATTTTACAAATGAATTTCATGTAAATGTACATTTTTGCTCAAAGCTTTTATGCAGAATGTCACCATGAATGTGCTAAAAATAACCCTGCAAACTATGTAAAAAGTGCTTTCTACTTTTCAGTCCAGTTCAGTAGAAAATACAAACTCCTGCTCTCTAATGTAGTGAAGTAAAAGTAAAAAGTATTCCCTGTGAAAAATGACTAGGTGAAGTGCACATACCTACACATACCTTTGCTGAACTGCAGTACTTTTACTTTTGTACTTTGTCATGCTGGGTCATCACCACTAACAAAGAGCCAAAATGAGGAAAGGCACGTTCTGCTGAGAGTGTGTGTGTTGCTGCCAACCCAAGAACTGAATCTACAGCCCCCCGTAATGTTAGAGACAACACGGTTCTCCAGTGTAAAAGTACAGTTATTACAGAGGGTGATCTGTCTTCCACAAGTCGGAAAACAGCTGGTTAAAAGGTTGGGTTTTTTTCACTTTCTGCTGTGCCTGTTGTTGTTGTTGTTGTTGTTTTGTCCATGAGCAAAACACTTCACTAACATCTCTAACCTTCCACCAGGAGCAACATTAGAACAGTGTCTACTGTAAATGTCTCGGCTGAGGTTCAAGTCGAACACAAAACGTGAATGGGCCATGAAATTAAACACAAAAGTGCAGAATTATCACTTTATCTGTGTGTTTTATTCAGTGTGATGAAAATATTGCACCGTTGTCATGGCAATTAACATTTCAAAACAGTACTTCTTTAGAACTGGCAAAAGAAACCATGAATAGCCTTTTGTTCGGACGATTACACTAGACGTTTCTGTTCATTTTGTGTTTAATCAGCTCTTGTTGTTGTCATGTTAATTACAGACAATGTTCGCAGCATTATAATTTTGCATATCTCCAGAACGACAATTATGATATTATACATTTTTTAATCCGAGTTCATTCATCAAAAGGGGCATTTTCTGTTTTATCAATAATAATTATACTCCAGCACACGCATTCTGTTGTGTTACAGCTGTATTATGGGGTGTAGGAGCTTTATATAGACAAACATTACCAGTCATGTAGTCAACAAAACTTAAATATAACACACAACACACTGTAATTCAATGCGTTTGGTTATGATGGCAAATTGTGTCGTGTTGATGTTATAGAACGCATTGGAATTCCTGGACATGTGTTGTTTTTCTGTCTTTCTTCCATTTGCTGAGGTGGAATTACACTAATAAGGATAATGTAAGTGCAGCATTAGGGCACAGGGCTCAGGGGTTTATCAGTGTTTTGGTGGTCTCCCCTAAAGCCACAGCAGGATGCGCAGGAGTGACCCACTTCTATTGTTGCTTTACTCTGACAGTTCAGCAAGGCTTTGTTTGTGCTCATTCACCAACATCCTTCACCCGTCCACTGCACATGCTCTGTGTAAGATCATGATAAAGAGAATGGAATAATCACCCTTTTTACGAAGAATGGTCATAGTAGACTCTGGGTTTTGTTTGACTTTCAGTTGTTACGATCCATTAAGGGAGTTTGGAACCCTGCACATAATATATATACGAAAAAAAGCTACAATATTCTACTTTAATGGCATGTTTCCGACTTACCACGAATTAGTCTAATGGCAATTGTTTTTTATATAATGTACATACCCCAGTGCAACATGCATTTAATATTAGGCAGGCAACAGGTGGAATGTAAGAAACACTTGGCGAGTTTTAGAGCCATTACTGTTGGTCACAAGGTCAACATATTGTTCAGAAGAGGAAAATACCTATACGGTAAGTTATAGGCTATTATAATAGTTTATTCGGCATGTTGCGCACCCAGATTGGTGTTTAAAGTGTAACAAGCCAATAAAAGAAGCTTCGTTTGTCCTCCTAAAACAGGCTTTTTTCCAGACAGAGGGGCTCAGGTCGTGTCTTCTCCTGTCCTCCCCTCAAACAGATGAGTGTGAGTTCATGAAAGGATGTGTGCGTTAGAGAAGTGCCAAAATATGGTGCTATCGTTTTGAGCCAATGGCGAGGCGGTTTGTGACAGGTTTGTGCGCGTCACTGCCGCCACGGAGACGCGCATACAGATTGAGACTGACTGCGGGGTCGCGCACATCGCTCGGCTGATGCCTCCCGTTTAACATCATTATGGGGCACCGGGAGCCCTCCCCGGAATGGACCCTGACAGACAGACCCACCAAGACCTGCAGGACCTTAATACCGGGATAAAACCACAGTGTTATTGCGTTACAGAAGCAGTAAAAAGCCGCAGAAGAGGCGGTGTTTGCTGTGATTCAGTGCCGCGGTTGGTGCACTCTAAAGGACAGCAGCGTGATCTGGATCTGAACAGAGCGAGGATGGATGAAGTGTTGAAAAGAGGCTGGTGTTTTCCGCCGAACCCGCTCATGCCAGGGTGGGCACAGCCGGAGTAAAACCAGCGAAGGCTCTCATCTGTCGGTGCGTCTATGTCCGCTTTCTTCCTGAACCTGCACGCGCCCTCCGCGGTGTCAGCACCACTGGAGCTGGACAGCGACTGCCTGGAGCCCCAGGGCCCGGAGCAGGAGCCTGGCGGCGTGCAGCCTCACCCTCTGCGGCACGCCGGCTCCGGAGGCCTCGGCACGGCCTTGGAGGAGGAACTGACTGTTCTCACAGGACAGCGAGACGATGAGGAGGAGCTGTCCGACCCACAGGCGCCTGGAGTGGGGCATAGCGCAGACCTGCTCACGCTCTTCCGACGAAAGGAAAAAGACCTGGTTTTAGCTGCTAAACTTGGGAAAGCTTTACTCGAGAGAAACCAGGATTTGACCAAGCAATATGAACGCATGCAGAAGGACCTCAGCGACAAACTGGAGGTAAACAAACAGTCCAAACAAACGAGATGTTTATTATTGGTCTCTAGATTCTTTCATTATAACAAGTAGTCACGTTCAAACTGACAAACAAGTGTTAACAAACCGTGAACAAAGTTTGCATAACGTCCACTGCAGGTTTGCCTGTGTTCAGTCCTTTTACTTCAGGCTCTGTATTCACTATGGACAAAGCCGGTCTAAGGGATCTTAATTAAAATTGAAAGTGTCAGCAGAACACTTGTCAATATTCTCTGCAGGCGAATGACTTCCATGTTTCATGTTTCTCCAACATCCAAACACCATACAGCCTAAGCTATCATTTGTTTATAAATAGGCTACAACAAATAACAACCCAAACCTCCTGAACTTGGAATATGCGCTGAAAAAGAATTTCGGCTTGATTTCCACGCAAATGTTTTATCAAATTAAACTTAATAACATATGCTAACATCACTGTGTTTACTGTGTGAATCGCCCATGCACATATTAATCCTGTAGCTCACCAGGCTTACTGTGGGGACTGTACATCTGCTCAGCTCTTTGATCCACATTTATCCACATAAATCTCCTCCTGTAAAAGACTTCTTCATCACTGATGGTATTACAGGCCCCTCAAGCCCTCTGTCCAGTCCTGACCAGGGCTGTGTGTATGTTCTATTGTTTTGATTACTCTTTTATCTCCTTCTTTGTTGGTGCATTTGTAAAGAGATGAAAACAGTGACCCAGAGGGGACAGCTGCAGCACAGACCACTCTATCCAGCAAATATCAAGAGTCCAAAGTAGCAAGCTAGCTTTCTTTGACCATATAGCCCTCCTAAAAAAGCTTCATTGGAGCCTCTGCTCCTTTACAATTTAGTTTCCTTCACTGTCCATTAAGTTTACCAAGGGACTTTGGTGAACTTTTGAAACGAACGTGCTGAATGCAAAGGTATCTCTGCTTTCTTTGTAAAGTAAAGAAGAAGAGTAAAGAAGTACTTTGTTTCCAGCACTTGGAGCAGGAGAAGCACGAGCTGCGGCGCCGCCTGGAGAATCGTGAGGGGGAGTGGGAGGAGCGCGTGGCGGAGCTGGAGTCGGACGTACTGCACCTTCAAGAGGAGCTGGAGAGACACCAAGTCCAACTGAGAGACACAGACCGGGACAAGACCAGGGCCATCAGGGAACTGTCCGAGCAGAACCACCGGCTGCTGGAGCAACTCAACAGGGTGAGCTTTTTGTGCAGTGGTATTTGCTTAAAACGACAACAGAAAGAGGTTCACTCTTGATAAAAGGTTCACCTTTTGGCCAGTCGATATAAGCCGATGATACACAACTGCCTCCACAAAGACGTCTGTTTTCTGCATTTGACTATTTGAGAAATCCTTCTCAGTCAGGAGTAACTAGGGGTTGTATGATTAGGCAAAATTCCACACCTCCCTAGTTTTAGTTTTTCAAAACAATCGCTGTTTTGATCAGATATAATTCAAGTAGCCTCAAAAGTTGTGATGATTGATATCGTGTTTTTGATCTCTCCGTGTTAAGTCTCTGCACATGGGGCCACTCACTTTGAATGTCTGACGATCGATGGACAAAGCAGGTCAAGGCACTCCAAAGTATTTTCACCATCTCTTATCCACATCCCTGTCTGGCCTCACCTGAATTATGCCAACTCATTAATGTAAAAGTGGGGCTTCCGGCTGCGGGCTAAATAATTCACATTGATTGCACAGGACACTTATGCAACAGCAATCTGCATATTGACAGGCAATTTGAGGGCAATTTCTGGAACAGGCTCAACGAAACCCCCCAATAAAAATGACAAGATGGAGAAAGATAAAGGAGCGTACACAGCAGTCTCTTATATGTGTTGTGTTTGCAGCGGTTCGATGATTAGAAGCGGTTATAACGTCTCAAGAATTCCATATTTAAGTTTTAAGTTTAGTATCAGCAAATTCCTGCACTTTGGCAATTTTGACTTTTAACATTTACATTAAACAGTTTGTACCTTTCTAAGTGCGTTGTAATTGAGTAAACGCAAGGTACGTTTTTATGCCAGACTGTGGAACTTTCCAGGCAAATCAAGAAGACAAGCAAAGAAAAGAAAAATTACGGAGAGAATAAGTAAGTCACTGATGTGGACAGAAGAGAGGAGACAAGCTTAAGTGACTGGCAGGGCTGATGCTGTCGAAAGTGCCAATGCTTCAATCCTGCTAAAGAGCTCAACAAAACACCTGCTCAGTCTGCAACAGTCAGACCCGCTCACTCAAGTAGATTAGAAACAATAAGATGACATGTGCACACTTCTATAACACTTGCATTACATTTGACTCAAGTTTGGTTATTATAGGTCTTGCAAGAACTAAAAAATTAAGTATTTTTAAATTCAATCAGCATTTAAATGTAAAGTGCACTTTCATCTGGCTGTTTTTGTCAAATTTACTTTATTTTGTCAATCATTTTGAAAAGTTGATTTAGTAACGCTGGGCACAGGCTTGAGGAATGGTAAAGAGTTGGGCAATGAAAAGTCAAGAAAATGAAAGATTTTACTGTTGTCTGGTCACGTTCTCAGTGAATAATAGTTCGATGTTTTTTCTTACAATAATGATAACACTGAAGTTTGATATCATGACAGCCCTTTAACAAATAGTTTGTTCTGAGACTAGTTGAGACATGTGAGGAGCGGCGGCAGGCAGATTTTCCAAAACCCATCCGAGGGCTACGTTCTTTGTTGTTGTGATGTTGTTGGCAGCAGGTGCAGAGGGTGTGTTCCTCCATAAAGCTCAGAGGAGCGGACAACAAGCCCGTACAGACGCCGACAACCCCAACAGTGGCGTTTTTTACAGGCGGCGCTCACAGATGAGTAACTCTGCCTCCTCCGGGGCTAAAGTCATCTGCTGCTTTTGGGAAACTGTGGCCAATTTGGATCCACGTATGAGATTGCACACTAATGGAAGAGAGACGCTGATGAATCCAGCGCGAGCATGAATATCACAATCATCGCCAAGGAAGACGCATTTATTGGTTTCTTGCACCGCTATTGATCCATTCCAATCTCATCTCCTCTGTTAGACAACCAGCACTTTTCATAACGGGGATTGTTTTTAGTGTGAAGCAGCTGGGATGAGAATTCAGCACCTCCAAATCTGAGGCCATGGTTCTCGACCGGAAAAAGGTGGCTTGCCCTCTCCGGGTGGGTGGGGAGTCCTTGCCCCAAGTGGAGGAGTTCAAGTATCTCGGGTCGTCTTGTTCACGAGTGAGGGAAGGATGGAGCGTGAGATTGACAGGCGGATCGGGTGCAGCGTCCGCAGTGATGCGGTCGCTGCATCGGACCGTTGTGGTAAAGAAGGAGCTGAGTCGAAAGACAAAGCTCTCGATTTACCGGTCAATCTACGTTCCTACCCTCACCTATGGTCATGAGCTTTGGGTTAGTGACCGAAAGGACAAGATCGCGGATACAAGCGGTCGAAAATGAGTTTCCTCCGCAGGGTGGCTGGGCGCTTCCCTTAGAGATAGGGTGAGGAGCTCAGTCACACGGGAGGAAAGCTCGGAGTAGAGCCGCTGCTCCTCCACGTCGAGAGGAGCCAGCTGAGGTGGCCTCGGGCATCTGTCCGGATCCGGATGCCTCCTGGACGCCTCCCTAGGGAGGTGTTTCGGGCATGTCCCACCGGGAGGAGGCCCCGGGAAGACCCAGGACACGCTGGAGGGACTATGTCTCTCGGCTGGCCTGGGAACGCCTCGGGATCCCCCCGGAGGAGTTGGAGGAAGTGTCTGGGGATAAGGAAGTCTGGGAGTCCCTGCTTAGACTGCTGCCCCCGCGACCCGGCCCCGGATAAAGCGGAAGAAGATGATGCGATGGGAGAATGGATGGATGGATGGGATTGTTTTTAAAAATACATATCTAAAAAATGAAAAAACGTTTTTTTTTGTGGTTGGCTTCCCAGACTGACTGACTTACTCTTATAGCCTTATATACGTAATCACTATCACTATGAATAATATAACCACTTTTTAATGTTCATTGATATTTGACAACGACAAGAGCTGCTGGTGGATGTGTTGACGTCACAACATACTAAAAACCCCATAGTTTAAACTGAGCTGGAGCAAGTCAGAATGATAGGGTGGAATTCTCTGTTTAGTTGTCAGATTGCCAGATTTTTTTGCCCTGGTTTGTGGTTCAAATCTCTCTAATCACTGGGCCTGTCCGCACGAAACAAAATCTTGCACAAAGGTCGACGTCTTCTCTGTCAGCGTATATAAAAGTGCAATCATCTTTATCCCTATTTTAATCTTTGGTCACCATAACCACAAACCAGTTCAAAATAAGGAGATTGCTTTTTTTTTTCAGTCAAAGAACTTATTTGATTATTCTTGTCAGCCCCTGCTTTAAATTTAAAGGTACACTGTATTATTATTGTTTTTTAAGCTTTAGTTAAACAGGGGAAACTAGTTGAGACATTTACCATCTAGAATAAATACAGAAAAATACATATATGAAGTCAAGTCAGTCAAAGCATGTACTTCGGTCAAAAATACGTCTCAAAACATTTAAAATTGCAAACAGAAGGAAGTTTGCAAAATGTAAGAATTTTTCTTGTCTCCGTGAAGGCGTTATTGCCAGGAATGTCCCACAGTTTGACACAGGTTAGATCTGTCTTGCATTTACTCAATTAAGAATTCGTATTGCTTAGAAACTATCCCTCGCAGATCAGGGGTCTCATTCATAAAGCGAGCGACGTACATGACTTACCACGTTAAGTTTGGGATCTATAAAAAAAACTGCTTACTTTTTTAATGTCTGAGGGCGTTTGTGTTTTGTCCGTACGTACACTTTCAGTCAGAATTCCACGTAAAGTTTTATAACCGAGACCCCTGACCCGCAGCTTGACCTGGTGCGTCGCCTGCTGCTGGTTTAATGTTTGCCACACGTCTCCAAATGTCTCCAGCAGAAAAGTCACACCTTTAAACGCCCGGCTCCTCAGAACCAACTTGACCCGATCGTCTGCTCTGACCAGTGTTGCCCCGGGTGACCGAGTGTGTGCGAGACTGTGACTGTTTACTTCCTCGTGTCGTGTGCTTTTGCTTTGTTTGAGCACATTACTGAGCGCGACTAAGTGCTGTGACTAAGTGTTGTTGTTCAGTGTAAATTACCTGCAGTTGTACAGACTTCGGAGACCTGCTGTTTTTAATCCATACTGTAATAGTTTAATGCCAGTAACATTTTAGCTGTGCAGTGACACTTTGGTGACACTTTTTCTTTCTTTTTTTTTTTTAGTTTCTTGTATTAAAGGCATGTGTATTAGAGCACAGTTTGTACTTTTCGGTGTTCATTTGGGCTGAAATGGGTACAAAAATAGCCTTAAACACCATGTGCAGTGGGCGATATGGACAAAAATCAACATTGCGATATTTATTTGCATTATCACGATAACTATATTCAGACAAAATTTTAACAATGCATCAGAAATCTGTTCAAATGTGCCTCTAAATGTCTTGGTTGAGGGTCAAGTCGAACACAAAACGTGAACGGACCATGAAATGAACCACAAAAGTGCAGAATTATCACTTTCTCCGTGTGTTTTCAGTGTGATGAAAATATAGCACCGTTTCTGCAGCAACTAACATTTCAAAACAAAACATTATATTCATTAATTAATTTTATTTAACTTTTATTTATCCAGGTGACTGAAAACTAAATCTCATTTACTACGACGACCTGATCAAGAGGCAGCAGCACAAAGGACAGAACAACAGTGCATACGATACAAAATAATTATTACTATTTATAACAAAGAGTTTACAAGAGCCACTTAAGAACATCATCATCAGAAACGGCATGTCGTAAGGAGGACTTGAAGGCAGCTAAACGGATCAAAGTATCATTGAGAAAGATTGAGATATTGAGGAGGGAACGGCGATAAGGAGGGGTTTTACCGGTGATAGTTTTGTGCACGAAACGATACCGAGAATGAAGTGAAGACCCTGCTGAGGAGAGAATATAGTTCACTGTGAGGAGCATTAAAAGGAGCACGAGTGATAAAGCGGATGACGGCAAGTTTGTGGAGGAGGGTTTTTGAATCTTTTGAACGGGGAAAAGCCTTCAAAATATCACCTAGAAACACGAAGTTGAAACCTATACAGAGGCTTGTTTTGGAGACGTTCTGTTCATTTTGTTTTATTCCGCTCTTTTTGTTGTTGACATGCCTTAATACGTGCAGTTTAAATTCTGAAATGTACAGATTTAGTTGAGCAGTAACCACTTGAGGGAGAAGACGTAACCCTGCCTCTCAGACGTAACACCACTTTTCCACAGGGAGCTCATATTGTCCGTGTGTTTCGTTTTGTTTTAACACCTCCTCTGAGTTCCTTTGGCAGCGTTTGACCTTGTCGAGAGCAGTGGAACAGGAAGTGATGTAATGTGCTGACGGGATTAGGCCTAATCCAGCGTAAGAACCTGAGCATATGCATCGGGGGGAGATTCAACAAGCACAGGAGAGACACTAAAGGCCTACACTGATTAAACAGTCAAAAGGAGCCGATGCAACAATGCAACGTCATGTTCTTAAAGAGCAGACCATGTTTTGTCCCATAGGAGCGGCTTAAAGTCAAGTCAAGTTTGAAGTAGTTTATCTGCACTTCGTCCTTTCATATTCTATCAAAAAGGCTGAATTCATGTTATTATTCGTTTATGTAGCTTGGAAAACATATTAAACATGTTTTTTTTAAACATATATTACTATTTTTAATGGATTTGATTGAATATTTCAGTTACAGATATTTTTCTCTCGTTGGCAAAGTCATAGCAACAGTAATACTTTACGGCTGTAATAGTTAGAAGTTCAATTCAGTTTTGAATAAATGTAATGAAGGGCGGTTCATCTGCAGCAGAGACTGTTCCTCCAGGCAGTTGAAGGGCCGTTCATCTGGAGCAGAGACTGTTCCTCCAGGCCGATGAAGGGCCGTTCATCTGGAGCAGAGACGTTCCTCCAGGCGCGGTGAAGGCCGTTCATCTGGAGCAGATACTGTTCTCCAGGCAGTATGAAGGGCCGTTCAATCTGGAGCAGAGACTGTCCTCCAGGCCGATGAAGGGCCGTTCATCTGGAGCAGAGACTGTTCCTCCAGGCAGATGAAGGGCCGTTCATCTGGAGCAGAGACTGTTCCTCCAGGCCCGATGAAGGGCCGTTCATCTGGAGCAGAGACTGTTCCTCCAGGCAGATGAAGGGCCGTTCATTTGGAGCAGAGACTGTTCCTCCAGGCCGATGATAGGCCGTTCATATCTGGAGCAGAGACTGTTCCTCCAGGCAGATGAAGAGCATCCAGATCTACAGGTCAGCATCAGCAGTGTCTGAAACAGCACCACTCCCAGAGAGGAGTGGAAGAAGGAGAAAAACATGCGAACAGCAATGAGCAGACACAGGTGAACTAAATATATTAAATATTGTTGACAGGAAAAGTAGTGAGAAGCAGAGGATCATGCTCAAGCTGCATACTTTCTCCAGCATCGTTGCTCCTCGGCAGCGCGAGAGCTTAAACTATTGGGTTATATTTGTTTTAAGCCTGGTGTTTACAATGATCAAAGTTATAGTGCTAGTATAACATTCTATCCATCCTATTTTGGACCAATTGTCTGTGTTTGACTTCTGCCTCAATAATCATATTTCTTAGTAACCATGTATCAATGTAACTTTCACTGCTTCTCTTTTAGCAGTTTAAACAGTTGACTTGAGCGTGTGAACAGGCCTTGTGCTCGGCTCTTTAATCTGATCAGTGATGCAGGAGGAGAAACCTGTGTCTAATGTTATTACCGGACAGGATCAGAGCGGGTTTAAGCACAGTCTGTGTGCTTGGGGCTGCGTGAAAGAACAAAAATAAGCTCCTGTTTGTCCAAGAGGCAGCTGTGGACTCTTCACAATGGCCAATATTTACTTTAGACAAAAAAAAGAACAGGTCTCAATCTCTTCTGCAGTTGATTGTATTGACTCTTATGTTGACTTGACAATAAGGTTGGTAAGATTTAGTTTTGTGATGTATGGCAGGATGAGCAGAGAACAACACTGACGCTGGCGTTGTGCTGAGAGCCAATCAGATGACTCATTCTACAGGTGGTTCAGCCTTCAGCCTCCATCACGGCCTCTGATTACAGCTTGGAAGATGAAAAGCCGGATTCGCTGGCATACTTTTTATGGATGCTAAAAGTTACCTGCAGATAGATTTTTTTAACAGATGTGCAGCTTTTTCTACACACTGACATCAGTTAAAGTGTACTTTACATTATTATTATTATTATTATTATTATTGATTATTATGACTTTGTTTGGTGAGTTTGATCAATATTTGTCATACTTTTGCTATATTATAAACGTGGCAAAATGTTTGGTAAATTGTTGCATATTAACATGTTCGCTATGTGTTAATGAAAAGTGTGGTTGTATACACTTTAAACTATCACAGGTACAACAACAAAACCAATAATAAACAGGCAATAAGCAATAACTATGGGCCAATGAAAGTATAATTGATCAATTTAAACTCCCCTGCTTCTCCACCTTTACCTTCGGCCTTCTCTTTTCCTTACTGTCCGCTGCTTCGCCACCTTTACCTTCGGCCTTCTCTTTTCCTTACTGTCCGCTGCTTCGCCACCTTTACCTTCGGCCGCTCTTGTTCCTTACTGTTCCGCTGCTTCGCCACCTTCTACTTCGGCCTCTCGTCTTTTCCTTACTGTCGCTGTTTCTGCCACTTTACCCTTACCGCCTTGCTCATTCCTTTCATTACTGTCCGCTGCTTCTCCACCTTTACCTTCGCCTTCTCTTTTCCTTACTGTCCGCTGTCTCGCACCTTTACTTCGTCTCTCTTTCCCTTACTGTCCGCTCTTCTCCACCTTTACCTTCGGCCTTCTCTTTTCCTTACTGTCCGCTGCTTCTCCACCTTTACCTTCCCTTCTCTTTTCCCTTACTGTCCGCTGCTTCTCCACCTTTACCTTCGGCTCTCTTTCCCTTACGTCCGCTGCTTCTCCACCTTTACCTCGGCCTTCTCTTTTCCTTACTGTCCGCTGCTTCGCCACTTTACCTCGCCTCTCTTTCCTTACTGTCCGCTGCTATCCACCTTACCTTCGCCTTTCTTTCTTACTGTCCGCTGCTTCGCCACCTTTACCTTCGGCTCTTCTTTTTCCTTACTGTCCGCTGCTTCTCGCCACCTTTCCTTCGGCCTCTCTTTTCCTTACTGTCCGTGTCTTCGCCACACTTTACCTTCGGCCTTCTCTTCCACTGTCGCTGCTTCCACACTTTACCTTCGCTTCTCTTTCTTACTGTCCGCTGCTCGCCACCTTTACCTTCGGCCTCTCTTTTCCTTACTGTCCGCTCGCTATCGCCACCTTTACCTTCGGCCTCTTTCCTTACGTCCGCTGCTTTCGCCACCTTTACCTCGCCTTTCTTCTTACTGTCCGCTGCTTCCGACCTTTACCTTCGCCTTCTCTTTTCCTCTGTCGCTGCTCGCACCTTTACGCTCGCCTTCTCTTTTCCTTACTGTCCGCCTGCTTCTCCACCTTACCTTTTCCTACTGTCCGCTGCTTCTCCACCTTAACCTTCATCTTCCGCTGCCCATCTTTTCCTTACTGTCCGCTTATGCTTCTCACCTTACTTCGGCACCATCTCTTTCCTTACTTGTCCTGCGTTCTCCCCTTTTACTTCGTCCTTACGTCTTTCGTTCTGTCGCTGCTCTGCCACCTTACTTCGGCCTCTCTTTTCCTTACGTCGTGCTGTCCACTGGCTCTCTCTTATCATCCCATCTCTTACTTCTGTACTTCGTGCCTTCCACCTTACCCTTCGGCCTTCTCTTTCTTACTGTCCGCTCTCTTTCGCCACCTTACCTTCGGCCTCTCTTTTCTTACTCCGTCTCTCTCCGCCCCTCTATGCCTCTCTGCTTCACCCTCTCTCCCTCCTCTCTTCCTTTTCACTGTCTCCGCTTCCACCTGCTCTCTTCGGCCTCTCTTCCTCGCTTACTTCCTGCCTCGCCCTTTACATTGGCTTCTCTTCTACGTCGCTTCTCGTCCACCTTTACCTTTCCCGTCGTCTTCTCACCTTTACTCGTCCTTCTACTTTCCTCGCTCGCTTCGCCTTCTACCACCCTTACGCTTTCTCTACTGTCCGCGCTCCTTCCCACACCTTGCCTATCCTTCGGCCTTCTCTTCCTTACTGTCCGCTGCTTCTCCACTTTATTGCCTTCTCTTCCTTCTTCCTGCTTTTTCTCCTTTACTTGCTCTCTTTTTCCACTGTCGCTGCTCGCCTACCTTACGGCTCCTTTTCCTTACTGTCCGCCTGCTTCTCCACCACCTTTACTTCGGCCCTTCTCTTTTTCCTTACTGTCCGCTGCTTCGTTACCTCTCATTCCTTTCCTTACTTCCCTGTTCTCTCACCTTACTTCGCTCTGTTTCTACTGCGCTGCTCTTCTCCAACCCGGTTCACTCGCTTCCCTTCTTTCTTACTGTCCCTGCCCTCCACCGTTCCCTCCTTCTTGCCTCTTTCCTGCGTACTGTCCCGCTGCCTCTCCACCTTACTTCTGCTCTTCTCTTTTCTTACTGTCCGCTGCTTCCTCACTTGTACTTCGCCTTCTCTTTTTACTGTCCGCGCTTCTTCCATTACCTTCGGCCTTCTCTTTTCCTTCTGTCCTGCTTCGGCCACCTTTACCTTCGTCGCTTCTTTTTCCTTACTGTCCGCTGCTCTCTCCACCCTTTACCTTTCGCCTTCTCTTTCCCTTACTGTCCGCTCTTCTCCACTTTCGTCGCCTTCTCTATCTCCTTACTGTCCGCTTGCTCTCCCACGTTTACCTTTGGCCTTCTCTTTTCCTTACTGTCCGCGCTTCTCCACTTAACATTCGCCTCTCTTTTTCTTACTTCGCGCTGCTTCTCCACCTTTTCCTCTGGCCTTCTCTTTTCCTTACTAGTCCGGCTGCCTCTCGCACCCCTTTAACCTTCGCCTTCTCTTTTCTTACTGTCCCTGCTTCGCCACTACCTTCCTTACTGCTCCTGCTTCCTACTGTCCGCTTCGGCCTTCTTCCACCTTCACCTTTCGCCCTTCTCCTTTCTCTTACTGTCCGCTGCTTCCCACCTTTACTTCGGCTTCTCTTTTACCTTACTGTCACGCTTCTCTCCCACCTTACCTTCGGCTCGCTTCCATCTTTCCTTACTGTCGCTGCTTCTCCACCTTTTACGCTTCGGCCGTTCTCTTTTCCTTACTTCCGCTGCTTCTGGCACCTTTTACCTTCGGCCTTCTCTCCTTATGTACACGCTCACTCTTCACCCACCTTTACCTCGGGCCTTTCTCCTCTTTCTCCTTTACTGTCCGCTGCTTCGCCACCTTTACCTTCGTCCCTTTTCCTTACTGTCCGCTGCTTCACCAACTCTTACCTTCGTGCACTTCTCTTTTCATTACTGTACGCTGCTTCTCCACTTTACCCGCCTTCTGCTCTTCCTTACTGTCCGCTGCTTCTCCACCTTTAGCCTGCTCTTTTCCTTACGTCCGTGCCTTCCACCTTTGACCTCGCCTTTCTTGTCCGTTACTTGCCGCTCTTGTCTCCACTTGTTACCGTCGTCCCTCTTCTTCTCCGTCTGTCGTTCCGCTGCTTTCCCACCCTCACCATTTTCTCTCTGATTGTCCTCCCCATCTTTTTCCCATCTCTCTCGCCGCCATCTGTTATTCCCCATCTCTCCCCCATCTTCTATTTCCCCATCTCGTTCCCCGATCTATTATGTTCCTCTGTTTTTTTTTTATTGCCCCATCTCTTCCCCCATCTCTATCCCCCATCTTGCCCCACTGTCCCCCTCTCTTCACCATCTCTCCCCATCTCCCCCATCTGTCCCCCCATCTTCCCATCTCTCCCCATCTTGCCCCCATCTGTCCCCATCTCCCATCTCTACCCCTCTCTTCCCCTTACTGTCCGCCTCCCTCCTCTACTCACTTTATCCTTCCCCCCTTCTCTCTTTCCCATCTTTACTGGCTTGCCTGCCTGCCCCCCTACCTTCGGGCTTTACGCTTTTCCTCACATCTCTCTCCCCGATCTCCGCCATCTGTCCCCCCATTCTCCACCCATCCCTCGCTCACTGTTTCACTCGAGGCATCAATTACTTACTACCGCAGTGGACTTACTCAAAACCTGTAGCCTTAAGCCTTACGTCTTTCGAAACTGCCCATTTTATGCTTCCGCTGCTTCTTCTCCCATACAACTTTAGCCGTTCCCTGCCTTTCTTTCTTTGTTGCCTTACTGTCCCTCGTCGTCCACCTTTACTTCGCCTTCTCTTCTTACGCCGCTGACTTCTTCTCATCTTTACCTTTTCGCCCTCATCTCTTTCGCTGTCCCGTTCCACCTTTACCTATCAGCCTTCTCTTTCCTTACTGTCGCTCTCTCCACTCTTTTTCCACTTCAGCCTATCTCTGCTTTTCTCTTCTTCACCTGCTTCGCCAACCTTTACCTTCCGCCTTCTCTTTCCTTACTGTCCGCTGCTTCTCCACCATTTACCTTCGCCTCTCTTTCCCTTACTTCTCCGGTCTGTCGAACCAACACACTTTATCCACTATAGGCCTTACTCCCTATTCCTTAGAGTCCGCAATCGCTCTCGACCACCGTTTACCCTTTTCCTTACTGTCCCCTGCTTTCCCACACGTTTGTACCTCGCGGCCTTCTCTTGTCCCTACTGTTCGTCTGCCTTTCCACACGGCCTTCTCTTTTCCTTACTGTCCGCTGCTTCTCCACCTTTACCTTCGGCCTTCTCTTTTCCTTACTGTCCGCTGCTTCTCCACCTTTACCTTCGGCCTTCTCTTTTCATTACTGTCCGCTGGTTCTCCACCTTTACCTTCGGCCTTCTCTTTTCCTTACTGTCCGCTGCTTCTCCACCTTTACCTTCTCTTTTTGACTGGCAGCCACACTTCCTCTGCTGTGATTTGTTATGAAACACTTTTCCATTAGTGTCAGTGGAAGCGACAGAAGAAACAGTCTGACGCTCAAACATCTCTGAGTGTCTCCTGGTTGTCATGACGACCGGAGTGCATGCAAATTCAAACTGTGGTGTTACTGATGGACAGAACAAACACAAACACACACGCACACACACACACACACTCACACACTCACATGCACACACACGCATTTTTCATGGTGCGAGTCGGCGTACCAATAATTTATTTGCAACATTTGACACTCATGGACATAATTAATGCTTATATTAACTGATTGTACATTCATTCTAATTAAGAGAGAACGAGGTGGTAAAAAAGTGTGGTTTTATGGCAAAAAACTGTCAGCACGTATCGTATTTACTGAAAAAAAAACTTGCCAACATGCACAGATTTGATATTATCTTAAAAGCAAAATTGAGAACCATTTTTGTTACAGATTCAGGAGCAATACATGCACTCAAGTGAAAGTATCACATCAAAAAGTGTAATTAAGTAAAAGTATGAAGTTTAAAATTGTACTTTTACAGTAAAAAGTGAACGTAATCACGCACAGACATTTGAAAACTATTAAAGAGTGAAATGTGATGGTGTTGACAAAGAGTTACACATTTTTAGTCCATCGATTTCTCAATGTTTCTGGGCTTTTTATCATGTATTATGTATATTTTTGTTTGCATAAATCCAAGACTTGAATTCAAAACCTTCAGACAGGATGTCACCATGAACCGTAGACTGCATACGCCGTGAACGTGCTAAAAATAACACCTCAAACCACAAAGAAAGTAAAAAAGTATCCACTGTAAAAACTTAAGTATCTTACAGTATCTTTTCTACTTTCCACCACTGTTTAAAAGCAATAAATACAACTCGGACAATCTAATCTAGAATGTAACTCTAAACCGTAGTCTGGCTCTGTCTTGTCTTAAGCTCTTGTTAAATCTTGAGTGTTCTGAAGTGTCCGAGGAGCCTGTTTCTCCGTTAAGCCCTACTTTTCTGCCCTGGATTCGTCCTCTCTGGGATTTGCCCCCGTTCGCTTTCCAGTGGAGGAATTTACTCAGATTAAACCTCTGTCCACACCACTGGCTTTAGCCGCTCCAGCTCCTATATGTCGGCCACTGGGTCACTCCACAGTCACGGTCCTGCCCCCTGACCCCGCGCCCGCCCTGCTGCCCGGACACATGGACACGTACAGCTGCGGAATTGAGCCCCAAGAAAGAAAAAGCCAATCCCAAAGGAGCCAGTAACCTCCAGATAAACTTTGACTGCCGAGTTGCATTGGAGTGCTTTCTGACGGCTGACGTAGGATTAGCATTTCAAATGGCTGAGAAACGTGTGGTGTTGTTGACTGCACGGATGTGAAGAAAAGGGGGGCGCACTGATATCGACAGAGACCAGGTTTTTGTTCTTAAAACGTCATCAAAACGTCCTCATAGATGGACAGCCGTAAACACCATTATAATGTGCTGATAATGCTATTCGTGCACAAATTACAGTAACTTTACAACAGCAAAACAGTGAAAAATAAACTCAGTGTCTGACATTTCTGGGGTTGAGGATTGGAACATCGGATCTGTATCGGAAGATAGGGAATCGATATCGAATCCATTACATTTTCCAGTATCGGCATGATATCAATACTGGTATCGGTGCATCTCTAACCGAAAAGTGAAGTAGAGCATCAAACTGTTTCAATATTTAACTGACATCAGATACTGTATAAATACTAATGGTTTAAGTCTTAAAAAACATAAGCAACAATTTAAAATAAAGTAAAGTAGAACGATGGGAAAAATAAATACATTTTGCAACCACAAAATTGGATATGAGGTTTGCTATAAGTAAAATCGTGGGAACCAAATTCCTGTAAGTGTTTGTGAAGTGAAATTTTATTATCAGGATTTTGCCTTCATCAAAAATGCTCAGTGTGTTTCATAATCTCTTATTAAGGAAAGTTAATGTTTCCTTGTTTGTTCACTTCTCATCCTTTCGTGAGTGCATTAGTGAGAGCAGGATATTCCATTGGGACATATTCTTTTGCAAACTCAACTTACGTGAGCTTTTAACCTTGATACGACTGTGTTCACTCAGCATTTTCCCGCTCAAAGTTGTATTTTGATTGATTTGTGCACGTTTCAGTTGATCCTGTATTGTTTCTGCAACTGAGGCTCGAGTGCTCAGAAAAGTCCTGTTTCCACCTACCCCCTATCCCCGCCCACATCCCCTGTACTTAGCTGTGATTATTTGAAAAATGAAAGATGATGAGTGACACATGCAGGTTCTAAAATGTCACTTTTCAGATATAAAAGCATGCAAATGAAAATCCGTCGCTTGTAGAGGTGAAACGCCTCTTTGTTCTGCAGTCTTGAACAGGAAGTTAATGAACCACATCAATATTGAAATTTACATTGGACAAAATGTAAAGTGATGATATATTTGCAGTTCAATAGTAAGAAACTTTTTGAAAAAACTCATTTAAAAGTTTACTAAAATGATGTTTTGATTATGCATATTATCAAAATGCTTTGGAATTTCATCCTTTCACGTTGCCCTTAATATCAGAGGCTCAGCAGAGTCAGCGTTAATGCAGTCATTAGGTTAATAAATGTTCACTCGCCAACGTTTATGCGGTTTAAAAGTATTGACATTGTGATGTGTTGAACCTACAACTGCAGGATTAGTTTGTTTACAAGTAAGCACAGCCCTGAGAACACGTTTTAAACTTCCTTGTTTACTCCGCATCGCTCCTCTCCTTCATAAACAGCTTTTTGACGGATTTGGTAGTTGCCATAGCAGCGTTGTGAAATGTAAATGAGGCTGATGCAGACTGAACTGGCCTGATCGCACTTGGCCAACAAGCTCAAGTCAGACTGAAATGATAATGAAAGGATTCTGAAAGTTTATGCAGTATTATATCTGAATTAGCACTAATAAGGTGCGTTTAGAGACAGGCAATATATCAAAATGTGGATAATATCGTGACTGTTGTTTTGAAGTTAAGCAAATATAAATGAATGAATCTCTACAAAGGTATTCATCTCGTGGCTTGAAGTCCTTTTTTAACAGATAACAGTCCCGCCTTCGGAGCTGAACAATGGCAGCACTCTGAAGCCATCGTGACAAAAAATATTGCACTTTTTGTTTAATTACGCCGACAGAGGAGATGTCAAACACTGTTCAAGTTTTTGTTTCACGTGGACAGGAGATATGCACCATAAACCAGGACAACAAACCTGCAATCTGACAACTGTCTCCAGCTCAGTTTGTACGTGTGTTTATGACAGGTTCTCGTGTTTTGACTTACCTGCAATGTGCACTTGAAGCTATAAGAATGTTGTGTTGTCACGTGAACGCAACCTATGTATTTGCACAATTAAAACAAAAAAGAAAAAGAGAAAAGTGTAGGCTTCATGAGGAGCAAAAGAGGCAGGTGCTTCAGCCTCATGATTTAGTCCGTGTATTCCTGGTGTACTTGACTGTTCTTCTTTTCTTTTCTTTCACACTGCACTAGATTTACCAGTTGTAAGCAGAGGGGGCTGTGGGAGTGTGGGGCTGTGAGGATCCTTGAAAGGTCATGACTTTCGAGTGACAATGTAAAAACTGGGACAAGACGCTCGGTTTAGCAGTTAAAAAAAAACAAAAAACTGCTTTAGATTTAAAAGACTTTTATATATTTGGGCAGCCATGCAAATATAGGGCCGTGGAAATGTGACAACTACATTTTACTTTTGTGAGATTGGTGCTGAAAGGTCGATATTGTTGCGATCTTTCAACATCCCTTTTTATATCAGTTATATTGAAACAAAATAAAAACTCAACAAAGAAAATACTGAGGCTAATTTACACTTAGTAAGGGAAATTGTGAATACAAATCAACCCTTTTCAACTTTCAGAACAATACATTTCTGTCTAATTGACAAGCTTGGTGTTATTGGGGTTTAATATCATTTTTGACATAGTAATTTCAGCTATTGAAACTAAAATGTGCACAGTTTAATTTACTTGTCAGACTGTCATTGACACAACTACGATTCAGTCAAGGCTAATTTAGAAAAATAATGAATAAAATCTACCTTTTTCATTAAAAAAAAACAGTACATTTCTGTCAAATAGAAAACCTCGGTGTTAATGCAATATTATTACTTTATTTATATTTATATTTGCGATTACTGTGTCAGCCAATGGTGCGATATTGATACTTTTGGGATACATTGTGCAGCCCTACTTTTTATGTATTTTAATAGCTGTGTCTGTTGTCAGGTTACAAAGGATGCAAGGATAACAACATTATAACCACAAATAAAAGGCGTATTCTCCTCAGACTTGAGCCGTACATCTGATCCGTTTGTGTGTGTGTGTCCATGTCCAGGCTGCAGAGGTGGAGCAGCAGCTGTCCACTCAGGTCACCTCACTACGGGACGAGTTCAGGGAGAAGAGCATGTCCACCAGCCAGCACATGACGCGACTCGAGAGCCTCCAGGCCGAGGTGAGCCACTCCCATGTCAGATATGTGCGTACAAAAGTCTTCTACAGCTCTGGACCCGAGGGAAACGGGCCAAATCAGGCAAGTAGAAAGAGTCCATGGAGATGTTGTGATGATGAAAAGAGCAGTGGAGCGAGAGAATACGTTTAACACTATATAATACAACTGTGGGAACAATAACTTGAGTAATAAGCGTCTGTCTTAGTTTGCTAAGCTTTCTGTCTTCTATCTCTAATCGAGAGGTTTTACATGATCAGTTTTATACAGGAAACATTAGGGCTGTAGTCGACCGAACACATTCTTGGTCAAAGGTCATGCAAAAACAACTATTTATACGGACAATTACAAGAAAACTGTGTATTTAAATGTAGAAAAAAAAGCAAATTAAACTAGCGAACTCACTCCATGTCTTCTCCCTTTTGCCGTTGTTCCATATAAATCTGTATAAATCTAAATAAAATGATTAGTTGAGCAATGAATCGACCAAACGACTAAAGGGCCATAGGAAATATAATAACACTGAGGTTGTTGGTTTGAGTCCCAGCGCTGACACAGTGTCCTTGCTCAAGACTCTTCACACAACTTGTATCTAGTGTCAGTGCACATCAGGGGTTTTCGCCGTATAGGAACCTTTTTCAGTTCCCGGTACTTTTCTTTCGTTCCTGTCCCCATTTGATGCACGTTTGACCAACTTTTTTTGATCCACAAGAGAAATTACTTGGACACAGTAGCTCAAAAAAAAGAAAAAAACAACAACTTTGGATTAGTGAGTAGTAAATAAGAATGTGAATAACGGTGAATAACTGTGTTTTTATTGTTTATTTCATTGTTTGTTAGAGCTTTTTGTGCATCACAGTTTTGTGTACATGGTTTTCTACTAAATACTACATTTATTATTTTTATTATTATTAGTTGGACCCACTTTCAGCTACTGTTGCTGTGTGAACGTGAGCGAGGGGGAATGGGTGGTTCCTCTGACTAAACAGGGACTGGGAGATTATTGGGACTAAGTTCTTGGTAGTGTTATGTGTGGAAAACGCCTATCGTGTGAATAATTGTAAGAGTAAATTGGCCCAGTAGAGGAAAACAAACAAATAAATATTATAATGCTCACGTCTATGCAACACTCCTCTACTGAAGGAAAAATAAATCACAAATGTGGAATCTGCTATTTTGTATTATACCTTCATCCAACTGTAATAGACTACACCACAAAACTAGCACTGAAATGTGAAGCATGTGAAACCCAGCGATATTCACTCACTCTTCAAGTTACTACAAGTTCATTTCATTATTCCAGAGTGCACGCGGCCCGGCAGTGCCCTTACATAATCCAATGTGGCACAGAAAGTACAGTACGCTGCGTTATTGCGCGCGGAGGAAAACACGTTCACTTGTGTCTGTCTGAGAAAACGGTCAGAGACAAAGAGCAGCCGTCAGAAGCACTCACACAATATGTCTCCTCTCTTCACCATTTCTTCCTGTTTGTGGGAGCAGCAAGGGCTAGAAGTGAGTTGTCCCCGGCCGCTGTCTGCGTCTCCGTCGCTGCATGCTGCATGAACAATCAAGTGGTTCAAGAAACAGGGGTTGTCCACCGACGTCACACAAGAAACACAGAGCAGTCTCAGTCTAAAACAAAGGACTGAAGCCGGATTAAACCTCTATTTAAAGGCGCACTGCGTAACATGTCCAGTGGAGGGGTCTGCCGTCTGCTTGTCTCCGTGTTATTGCCTGGCCGGTCATGTTCCACAGTGTGGCGTTACTTCTATGCTGCAGAGAGCTATGTTACAAAAACAAAACATTTTTAAAGGAATTAAACAGATTGGCGCTTCAGAGGGTCGATCGAGTATGAGGTTCTGGTGAAAAAACACCAAAAGATCGGCGAAAAAGAAAGTCTGAGACACCCCGACTGCAATAGAAGTCTTTTATTGAGCAGGACTTGTCACATGATACATAATCGATACAGAAAAATGCATACTTTTGTGATAGTACAATATTCATGGGATTCAGCTCCCTGTTTTATGCAACATTTTGAGGACTTTTTCCCATTCAAAAGAGACATTATATATAGTTTTGATCGCTATGGTAACGGTCCTCATGAATACAAAAAAAAATTAATGAAATATTAGAGCTATATATTGTATGCAAGGCCTGTTCAATAAAGGACTTTAATGCGGTCGGATTTTCTTTTTTAAATAATTAAATTCATTCTAGATGGTTTGTATTTGGGCCTTTTTGGCAAATGTTTTGGTCTTATCTATACTAAGTTTTCATCAATAACAGTGGACTATTGATTCCACTGTGCAATAGAACCATCAGCAACAAAAACACATGGATTACACTGTAGTATTTGTTGAATTAAACCCGTTGACGATACCTTTTATTTTAAATAAATTCCAACACATTATTTGTTGCTGTTACCCATGATTTCCAGATTGAATAGGTTTGACGTGTCCGATTGAAAGACTTTGTCAACTAAACTAAAACATATTCCATACAAACCCCTCAATCTGGATTGAACCACTGCAAACGCCAGGATTAAACCACCTGAAAAAGTCAGTTGTGTACGTAACTATACATTCATATACAAGCAATATTTTAAAAGCCTCAAAACAATCCCTGTTTCACTGAGATGCATGATCCACACTAACTGATCAGAGCATGCCTTTGTGTGTACCGCTTTTCATTCACTTCATTCACTCGTTGTAAATAATCGTTTCAGCGCGATGCACATGCTCCAAATGCAGAGAACACCAGACTGCAGAGCTGCTCTATAATTGGGAGAGACCACATCTGAGTTAAATTTAGACCCACTGCAATGTCTGGGAGCTCCCGCTTTCCAACGCACCTTCTGTGTCATCCAGTGGTGACTAACGCTGGCCTGATGGCGCTGTTTTGGTTTGATTTGTGTGTCGCTTGGTGCTGCGTAGAAAATATTATAAAAAGTGTTGATTTTCATTTAACAAAAGCGAGTATGAATTTGCGGCGCGCAGAAAAGTGGGTTGAAGATGTAGGTCAGAAGCGGCTGGGTTAAAAATGAACTCGACCGGGATTCAATAAGACGTCTTGGGAATGTGGTGCCACGTTACTTGAACGACTGTTTGTGGGCTTTATACGCCAAGATGGAGCGAGTGTTGGCCGACAGTCTGATGCGGAAAAGTTACATTTCTACTCATTTTCCCCATCTAGACACAAAATAATCTTCTTTGTTGTAATGAATGTCCTTAGATTTAAAAAAAAAATTAAAAAAAATTCATTAGTTCCTGTCCACATTTGATGCGCGTTTGATCAACTTTTTTTGATCCACAAGCGAAATGACTTGGACACAGTAGCTCAAAAAACTTAAAAACGTTTCATTTTTGATTAGTGAGTAGTAACTTAGAATGTTGAAATGTTGAATGTTGTCCTTAGAGTACAAAGTAAATCAACAAATCAATAAACAAGCATGGAAATATGGCAACGTAGGGCTGCAACTAACGATTATATTGGCAATCGATTAGTCTAGCAAGGATTTTCATCAAAAACAAAATTTTTCGTGTGGATTTCTGCTCCGCCTGAGTAATAAAACCTAACCTACCTACCTTACTATTTCTATAATTGATTAGTTGCGATTAATCGATAAACCTGTTGCAGCCCCAGTGGCAAAAAAACCACATTGTTGAATAAAGTTTGCAGTTGCTCAACGTGTTTCTAACTTCACACACACTGTATAGACTAAGACTGAACTTAAGACTTCTTGGGAAATTGGTTTGTCTGAAGTTTTATAGTTCCCAAAAAAACAACTAGAAATTTCCAAAATAAGCAATAACCAAAGTTAGTTAATTTAATACACCTCGATGCTGCTATCAAAACGTTTATAATGAAAGGGGAGCTCTAAATCCACACACAAGACATTCCTGAGGACAAGGGTGGCACCGGACGCCCACTTAGCTCTTAGCAACGGCATTCTTCAGACCAGGGGGAGTAGCAGCCCAGCTTGTGCAAGAGCGGCGCTGTAGGAAAACAATGACCTTAAATCAAACGCTTATCTTTTTACTTTATCATTTAAGACATTCTCACCGCATGCTTTTGGCGTGGTTGAGTTGCCTGCCGGACTGGCGACGGCCTTGCGGTGTAACGGTGCCACTGGTTGTTAGATTAAGATGCTGTCGGAGAGGAAGATGGAGCTGGAGAGACGAGTGAACGCCGTGCTGGAGGAGAACGAGCTGCTGCAGAACACCGTGGACGAGCTGCGCGAGAGGACGCTGCTGCTGGAGAGACAGTGCCACGACAAGGACCGACAGGTAAGACCAAACGGAAAAGAGATGAGCAGGGTTTTCTTCAGTACGGCTACATTTTTAATCATTTATTTTGGGAGAACTAAAGCTAATCACTACTGGAATACTATTATGTGTAAACTGATTTGTTGCCAGTAAAAGATGATGATGACTTTTTCTGAGACACAATTATTTTACATATTTAATCATTTTTGGGTGGTTTGCTGTGGCAACTTTGAAAGGGAAACAGGAATATAAGTATGAACATAAATGTAGATGATAGATTTTCTGTACGTGAGTTGATCTTTTTCATAAAATAAGTGCTTTCTAAATATCAACGTTCGTCAATTAGTCCATTTACCTAAATACCACAATGTAGAAGATTCAGGTCAAGACAGATTTGATGAATTAGCTGTAAATTATACGATTCAGGACAAAAACAGTGGTAAAAATAAAAAAAATACATTGACGACTTAAGTAATGCATAGTTGAAGTTACAGCACTTTTTCTTCTTCTAACTTTGCGCATAACCATCCTTCTAAAAAGAGAGTCTTTTAGATTGAAGTTTTAATTAAAGGTTAGGAAGAACATAAACTACTCACTGCCCAATAGACTCTTTTTACACTGAACAATGGTTTGCTTCGTCTGGATTTATACATGAACTTAATTACCCTCGTGAGGCCACATGGGGATTGTGAGAACATGAACTTAGCCTCCCAGACATCCCCCCATAAGAACCTTGTATATAGGATAAATCAACACAGAATGCTAAAATAATGAAGCCTGTTTTGTTGTGTGTGTGTTGCCGTAGTTTGGTCAGAGTCAGTTGGAGCTGCAGGAGGTGCAGATGTCCCACAGACAGCTGAGCGCTCGGCTGGAGGAGCTGACAGACGAGCACAGCCTAACGTCGCTCACGCCTCACCCCTCCAGTCTGCTCTGTGAGATCGAACAGAGCATGGAGCAGGAGGAGCTGGAGCAGGAGAGGGAGCAGGTGACACCCGTTTACTTCACAAATAGACTGTATCTGATACGCAACGCGTCATCGACTAATAGAGACTACCGGTAGTCAACAAAAAACAAAACAATCGTAGTCGTAAATTGATAATCGTAATCACTATTTGAACTGTATAGACTCTAAAACACATACGAAAATACTTTTTATGACAAAGGCAGTGGCATTATTAAATCAAATGTCAAAAAATAATAATAAACAAATTCAGATTTTCATGATTAATAAAGTTATTTGTCAATATTCTGTATATAGAAGCCGTCAGTCACCATATTTCAATCTTTATTTGATTGATAATGTCAAAATAATCGTTGGTTGCAGCCTTACATCAAATATAAGTTTGCCTGCACAGTTAATCCACCTCAAAGCTTGCAGCTATTGTTTATAGATTCATTTAAACTGCCTCTCCACACAGTGTGCCAAGCAGCAGGAGTCTTTTCACCCTCTGCTAGTGTTTTTGTATGAAATAATCTTTACAATATAGGTTTTAGTTGTGGTACAATGCCTACACAATATTATGAGTTACACATTGTGAAATACCAAGGTTAAGGAGTTCAAAGGTCATTGTAAAAAGGACGAAATCAAGTCCAAATCTTGAGATAATTAAACAAATTCAGAACTTGTACCTGATAATAATATAGCCAGCATGTGGCTTGCCTAATAAATACTATGGTTTCCCTTGTCCTTTGCAGCTGCGTCTCCAGTTGTGGGAGGCCTACTGTGAGGTGCGCTCCCTTTGCTCTCACCTGCGGGGGAACGATGTCACCGACTCGGCCCTGTCCACAGACTCCTCCATGGACGAGTCCTCCGAGACCTCCTCTGCCAAAGACGTGCCTACAGGAAGCCTCCAGGCCAGTCTGCTGGAGCTCAAGAGGCTCACGCAAAACCTGCTCGATGGCAACGAGTCCACGGTAACATGCAACTCGAGTAAACTACTTAAACTCTCCAACAGTACTTTCACAATTAGGATCAAAATGGTTCCAATCCACAGCAATTTCTGCAGTGGAGTTTTTCAGTTGTAGCGTCAGTGGATTGTGTGTATAACGTTGCATTTCTATTAAACTCCAACAATTCACTTTTCAGTTCAGTTTTATTAAAATAAACTAATGAAGATTTTTCTCCAGACCAGATTCATATCCAGTAAAATTGTGAAGTTATTGGTTGAGACTTTCATGTTGAAAGTATTTTCAAGTAATATGTTGCATGCATATGCAGAACACTGGCATCGGGCCTTCTGGGCTCAGGACATTTCCAGTAAAGGCCAAATTAAATCCAAGTACAGCCTGGTACTAGATAATGGCCTGCCAAGAATACATACTTCTCCAATACTTGAAGTCTGGACGTGATTGACAGATGGATTAGCCAATCAGGGACAGGCGTGGCCTGTTTGTGTCTAAACAAATTCTAAGGCTGCGAATGAGAAAAAAAAAGCAAAATTGACTTCACAATACACAGTTTCATTACTGTTAGATTATTAATAGACATGCCATTAATACAAATAAGAAGATCTAAACAGTTGAGGATGTATTTATTCAGCAGGCGCTTTAGGAAATGATTTAAAACAGTGCCTCCTAGTGGCTGAAAGAGGGGCCTTCATTGAAGCAACTTTAAGGAAAAGTAAATTCTTCTATATTTAATTGCAATTAATGGATAGGGTGAATAAAAGTGTCAAGATTCATAAACCAGAAAAAAGAAAAAAGAAAATGAATGCAAATAACTTTTGGTCGACTATTTTGGTCTCAAATTATATGAACTCCAACAATACACTGAACATTATATCATTTTGTTGTAGGGGATTAATTATTACAGAAAAATGTGGCTTTTTAACTATTATAAATGATCAGGTTTAACATTTGTGGAATTTGCTTGAATAGTTTGTTGGAAAATACCAGACAATTGATGTTCAAATATTGTTTTCTACATCACATTGTACATTCTGAATTGTTTTTGGTTTCGGATGCTCATGCCTTTTTTCCATCTTGTTTTTCATCTGAAACCTCACGATTGTGTTTGGTTCTGTGCACCAGGGCTCCCGGAGTGAGGAGGAGCTGGCGCTGGAGGAGCAGGTCCGCAAACTGGGGGACGAGCTCCGAGAGGTGAGAGAGCTGTACGAGTGTGAACAAGAGAAGAGCCACTGCAGCGAGGGGGAGGTCCTACAGCTGCACAACCAGGTACCAACAAACACAACTCACAACTGCACACGGCACTGATGTAACAAACACAACTGCACACGGCACTGATGTAACAAACACAACTCACACAGCACCGATGTAACAAACACAACTCACACTGCACCGATGTAACAAACACAACTCACACTGCACCGATGTAACAAACACAACTCACACTGCACCGATGTAACAAACACAACTCACACTGACTGCACCGATGTAAACAAACACAACTCAACACTGCACCGATGTAACAAACACAACTCACACTGCACCGATGTAACAAACACAACTCACCTGCACCGATGTAACCAAACACCACTCACACTCTGCACTGATGTAACAAACACAACTCACTCTGCACTGATGTAACAAACACAACTCACACTGCACGATGTAAAAACACAACTCAACTGCACTGATGTAACAAACACAACTCCACACAGCACTGATGTAACAAACACAACTCACACAGCACTGATGTAACAAACACAACTCACACTGCACTGATGTAACAAACACAACTCACTCTGCACTGATGTAACAAACACAACTCACTCTGCACTGATGTAACAAACACAACTCACACTGCACTGATGTAACAAACACAACTCACACAGCACCGATGTAACAAACACAACTCACACTGCACTGATGTAACAAACACAACTCACACAGCACCGATGTAACAACACAAACTCACTCTGCACTGATGTAACAAACAACTCACTCTGCACTGATGTAACAAACACAACTCACTCTGCACTGATGTAACAAAACAACTCACTTGCACTGATGTAACAAACACAACTCACTCTGCACTGATGTAACAAACACAACTCACACAGCACTGATGTAACAACACAACTCACACTGCACTGATGTAACAAACACAATCACTCTGCACTGATGTAACAAACACAACTCACTCTGCACTGATGTAACAAACACAACTCAACAGCACGATGTAACAAACACAACTCACACAGCACCGATGTAACAAACACAACTCACTCTGCACTGATGTAACAAACACAACTCACTCTGCACTGATGTAACAACACAACTCACTCTGCACTGATGTAACAAACACAACTCACTCTGCACTGATGTAACAAACACAACTCACTCTGCCACTGATTTAACAAACACAACTCACACTGCACTGATGTAAAAACACAACTCACACAGCACCGATGTAACAAACACAACTCACACTGCACTGATGTAACACACAACTCACACAGCACGATGTAACAAACACAACTCACAACTGAACTGATGTAACAAACACAACTCACTCTGCACTGATGTAACAAACACAACTCACTCTGCACTGATGTAACAAACACAACTCACTCTGCACTGATGTAACAAACCACACTCACACTGCACTGATGTAACAAACACAACTCCACTCTGCACTGATGTAACAAACACACTCACATCTGCACTGAATGTAACAAACACAACTCACTCTGCACTGATGTAACAAACACAACTCACTCTGCACTGATTAACAAACACAACTCACACAGCCTCACTCTGCACTGATGTAACAAACACAACTCACTCTGCACTGATGTAACAAACACAACTCACTCTGCACTGATGTAACAAACACAACTCACACAGCACTGATGTAACAAACACAACTCATGACATGTTGTTGTTCATGTCAATCCACTCATTTTGTTTTAGTGATGTTTTTCATTGCTTGAGGACAGGCCGACACGTGCTTATTGTATGGCATTGTATTGTGGTACTGTCAACATAGAAGATAAATAAAGCTCTGTCAAATGCATTTACTTTGCTTGTTTATTTGATATTTTAATGATTACATTACTGTGTTCAGCAACGCAAAGGGAGTGTCGGCAGATGATGTAGGTTATACAATAATGTTGATAATTGGTAACGCAAGAGTACTCTAACGTGTTACTTTAATAACAGAGTAGCGCAGTAAAGTAACGTGGTTTTTTTCAGGGCAGTCACGAAGTAACGTAACGAGTTACTTTTAAAAGTAATGCTACCCAACACTGCACACAACACTGACTTAACAACCACAACTGCACACGGCACTGATGTAACACAAAAAGCTCTGCACTGTAATGAGGGCAGAGCCTGAGCCCCCGCAGCCATGATCTGTCAGACATCTACTGCTGATAATGAGAAAATGTGAAAAAGGCAAACTCAACAGAATCGACATGAAAAGCAGCTCACGTCGAATCTGAAATACCGGCGTGTTTCGCAAACTTTAGTCCTCAGTGGACCTAGTTAGCAGCAGGAGTACTGTATCACTATCACTATTATTTTAAGGGTTTAGAAATGATGATGTGCATTTTATTGTAGCAGAGAGATCACCAAAATAACCAACTGACTCGAGACCCCAGCTGCAAAATGAAATTAATGGTGGCTTTAATATTGTTTATTGGATCATTTATTGTGTAGTTGGAGATAATTTCACTAAAATATACAGTTTTCCATTTAAGAAACAGCTTAAATACAACATTGTGTCATTGAACCTTGACTCTTGTTTACACCTGACTGATGTACCTCTGTGACGTGTCCTGTAGATGGCGTTGCTTTCGGTGGAGATGTGCTCTTTGCGGGAGGAAAACGACAGGATTCGAGCGATGGCTGAGGTGCGAGAGCCCAGTGAACAGCTCCAGAGCGCCATCAGGGACCGGGACGAGGCCATTGCCAAGTACTTAAGACTCAAGCACTATTCGAAGACACGACACACGTTATTGATCATTTAAGGGGGACTCACCTTTTCAGAATGACCCGAGTCGGAACAACTAGGAAAGGTTTTTGTGTTTCTGTTTGTGGAGTTAGAATGTGGAACTGTGTGGATGAACAACAATCCAACAATGTCCAAATTTGAAACGGTTTAAACAAAAGTCTTAAGTTTATGTGGTGCTTCAGTTTAGGTTATTATGCAAGAACACGAAAAAAAAAAGTTATTTATTTTGTAAATTGAAGCTTAATTGAGTAAATAAGCAGAGTAAACAGTCAATTATTTTGTATATTGAAGGTTAATAGACCAAGAGGATTTACTAATCAGAAAATTTGAATTAAGTATGGCAGAAGCAAGTTCATTGTTATAACACGTTTGTAAAAGGGGGTTATAACACGTTTATAAAAGGGGCTTATAGCATGTTTGTAAAAGGGGGTTATAACACGTTTGTAAAAGGGGGTTATAGCACGTTTGTAAAAGGGGGTTATAACACGTTTATAAAAGGGGGTTGGATTGTTTATTAGAAGTACTATGTTTTTGATTGATAAAAAATAATGTTACCCTAATATGTTGGTCATTTTGTTTGGAAATTGATCTAATTATTCAAAATAAAGTCAAAATAAACGTATATCTATCTAGCTAAAATCTAAATTCTACTGCTGCTTTGAAGTGCAATTTCATCTTTTTCGCTTCCACGAGGCACATTTTCAAGTGCGATTTACTGCTACAGATAAAGGATAATATTGAAACTGCTCTGAGAAATGAACCCTAACGCAAGAGAAAGTGAATCCCTTTTAAATGTACAATATTGTTAAAGTTACCTGAGCTGCAAGAACAGTCTAATGAGTCATAGAAGTGAATTATTCAACCATCTACAGCTCAAATTGTATCTTTATACCACAAAAATGACCTCACTATTGCAAAGAACTACACACACAAATATAGAGGCCCAAAAAATATCGTTCCAGTTATTTTTCAATTAAACGTAAGTCGATACAGTAATCATTGTGACGGGCCAAGCGTCCACACAGCTCCTTATTACATTGAGAAACAGTTTTCACTTAGTGCTCTTATTACCAACGACACGTTTACACACAAGCGGAGTAAGGTACATTTCCCCGTGGCTTTGTTTGTGTTTGTTAGGAAAAAAGCGGTGGAGATGGAGCTGGCCAAATGTAAGATCGACATCATGTCCCTGAACAGCCAGCTCCTCGACGCCATCCAACAGAAGCTCAACCTGTCGCAGCAGCTGGAGGCGTGGCAGGTGCGTCAGCTACAGGCACCGTGTGAACAATGGAGCTCAACGGCCCCGCCCACTTCCAAGGCCGGAAGTACAGCTCTCATTCATTTTTACCATAGGAAAGATTTACATATGAAGAGTTAAAAGGCTCATTAGCTCTGTGGTCACCAATGTCCATAACACAGATGTTTTGCAAAATGTTTGAATAACTTAGCAGTTTATACAATTTCACACGCAGATTTTAAATAACTTGGTAGATGTTGTATTCATTAGTTAGACCACACACAGCCCCGAGCAAGCTTTCAAACTTTTAATTATGTGTTTTTTTTGGAACGCCTGTGGGGAAAATGAATGGAAAACGAACTTCCAGAAGCAGGCAGTGGGCGCTCACAGTTGAGCTCAAGACACATTTATACAAAGCCTATGAGATAAAACAAAGCAGAAGAATCACGTTTCATTTTTTTTTACCAGTAACTTATACTAATTTCCTCTTAATTCCCCTCAAAGTTCCCGGATCCATCTTTTTTCCGCCATTTAAAACAAATATAGGAATAAATGTGACTGAATATCACAATCTAACATGCATTTTCAGATAATTGTAACTACTTCTGGGCATTTTGGACATTAATATGTTTGTAGTAAATATGTCTTTAGAAAATAACACTACTAATAAGTGTTGACAACAGAAGGCAAAAGAACTGAGGAGCAAGACAGATAAAATCATGCTAAAACAAGAACCGCTAATGTTGAAATTGCTTAGCTGCGTAGTCATTTTAGCACTGAAAGGATCGTTGATTTTGTCGGCGTTTTATTTATACCTCTTCGATATTACTCCACTTTGGATTCCCTGTATTTTAAGAGTTTGAACACGACTAAAGATGTCACGTGTCGAATATTTAGTGTCAGAATTAGTGTGCGAAGAAACATCACGATATAACGTGAAATACTTAATTTTCTTTCACTCTTACCACTTTATGTCTGAATGCAAAAGTAAAGTTATTGTGATATAAACAGCCACATAAAAAGCACTGTACATTTAACTGTACTTGTTTGGTGAACAGATTGAATTCAACTGATTTAAGTTTGCTTAAAACATTTCACGATTATTATTTTTTAGCTCTTATGAATATATTGCGACCTGAAAAATCATGATTATCAATTAACTGAATAATGCTGACGTCCCTAAACACAACACAACCAAAAATGGTGACATTGAAATGAACCACCAGCCTCTGCCTTTGCCCGTCCCGCCGTCCTTAACCTGCTCCTCTCTCCTTTCTTTCCGCCCACAGTTTGCCTCCTCAGGGCTCTTTACTTTTTGGCTCTTATGGTTTCTGATCTAGTGGCCTTTCTCAGCTTCCGTACCCTCCTCTTACCCCCGTGGTGCCCCCCCTTCTGCCTTAGAGGTGAGCCCTTCCCGGTCTGTCCCATCTGAGCTCCACTGGATCCGGACTGTTCCATTTCATCCCATCATTCACCAAAAACCATCACTAACTTTTACGTTCACAAGTCACTGTTTCTACGTCGCTCACTGTCTGTTCAGTCGAGGGATTTTTATGTTTGTCATGCAATAGATTTTTAGCACCTTGTGTGAGAAATTTACATTTTTAAATTTGTTTTGAATTTAAATACCATGTCTTTATTTATTTATTACATGTATTGCACATTTTATTTTGCTGATGCTATCATTTACTATTTATTTCCTAAATGTTATCAAGTTAGGATTGACTTAATACTTAAGGCGAGACATTATTATTATTATTATTAATAATAATAATAATAATAATAATAATAATAATAATAATAATAATAATAATAATAATACTATAAATAAAATACGTTTTGTTTATATGATGCTAAATGATTTGTTTGTTGATTTGTTGATGTTTGTTGTTTTTGCACTCAGCATCATGTAATACACACAATAAACTCATTAACATAGTATACAGTAAAGAAATAACTACAGAAAAGAGGCAGTGAAAGAAAACAGAGAGAGTGATTGAATAATAAAAGAAAATACAACCATAATAAAATATGATAAAAACAGTTAAAGAAAGGCCCTTCGATAAGAGAGTTTTAAGAAATGATTTAAAAGTACAAGCTCAGGTTTCTTTGGTCAGTTTGCTCTCTCAACATATTGGCTTTCACCTGGAAATAACAAAATGGACCAATCTGCGCTTACAGTTGTTTTATAACTTGTTAAACCAGACTCTTACCATTACTTGTAGTTATATTTGTGTAAGTAAACTACAGAAGACCAACAGTGTCTCGCCTTAAAGTACTTCAAGCAGTATTTTGATTTAAGTGATACACACACACACACAACACAATTGAGATGTGACTCTTTTTTCCCCACCTTCAGGACGATATGCACAGAGTGATAGACCAGCAGCTGATGGACAAACAGCAGGACGAGTGGCGCCCGCCTCTCTCGGGACAGAGCTCCAGACGCGCTCGTCGCATCCACCAGCGGGACAGGACACTTTTCTCTTTCTTCAAAAAGAACTGAACCTAAAGGACTGTCCCGCAGCACAGGAACAGGAGCCGGGAGAGGGGAGCGCACCAAAGAGGGCGACGGGTGACTCGACGGGTCTGGGGTTGTTTTTTGCACTTTTTCCTGCCCATTCCTCCTATTTACAGGTGAGCAACTCGTCACCATAGCAATTAATGGACCAAAACATTGTAACTGTGGCCTTATCAACTTACAAATACTGTTTCTAGTACAAGTAACTTCAAATATTGAATTAGAACAATAGTGTTTTGTTTTGGCTTGTCTCTTCTTTATAAAAAACACAGCCACGCTCACTTTAAAGATACAATATTGACATTTTCTAACAATAATAAGTATCTCTACTGTCAAGGCTCATTTAGGCTCCATTTTCGTCTCTGTGCATTCCAGCTTCGTTAATACTTCCAACCGTTTCCAATGTCAAGGCTGTGCTCTGTTGAATAACCACCAGAGGGCGTGCAAAGTCAGTTAGAGAATTGACCACAACAACACAGTGTAACTAGAAAAACAAACATGGAGGCGCACACGGCAGTTTGTCGATCACGTTTGATGCAAAAGAGCCAAGAAAATGAGGTGAGAGAAGCGTTTATTTGTTTTTGCCGCTTGTTCTCTCACTTAAAAAAATAAGTTGAGCTTCCATTGTTGAGCTGTGTTCACTACTGCCCCCAGTGGTCATCACATGTACAGCACCGTTGCGACACATCCATAAACTGTGAGCAGACAAATCATATATGGACCAAATAACGGACAAAACAACTCAGAGGACGTACAGAAGCCTCTGTGCGTCTCAAACGTCGAGCATAAATGAGCCTTCAGGTTAGACACATAATAAAAATAATAATAATAATAATAATAATAATAATAATAATAGACATAACATATTGAGCCCTCGACTAATAGAGCTTTGGACTGAACGTCACAACTGTATTCTGTGTTGTCAGAATACTTTTGAATATCTCTCTATCTAATAATCTCTATTGGTCGAGTACAACCATAAAATCTATAAGTCCAACTGAAAAGTAAATGATTTACGACGACACAATCCTGAACTCCATATTGAGTCCCACACAGCAAAGTGTCATGGGGGAAAAAATCTTCTTCTATCACAAACAGCATTGACTTGTAGGTCGTTTGCAGCGTTGAAAAGTAACTGAAAACTTGTACCTAGAACACAGAAAGAACTGTTCTGGTGCAATTACTTTCATATAGTGATGCTCAGAATACAGTTACTTCCATCAAACTAAAGACTACATTGTGGTAACTGCTCTTTTAATTTAAATAGGCCTGTCACAATAATTCAATGATAAAGTGAGATTTATTGCTCAAGAAAATATAGATGATAAATGATAATATAGAAACTAATTTATGCTTGATATGATTAATAGTTAAATAAAAATATTATTGTTCCATTTACCTTGTATTGAACGACAGGTTGATACAGTAATTATGGTAATTTTCCTTCTCTAATGAGTAATTAATAAAAAAACAACAACATTGCAACAAACATGAAGGTTATTTTAAACTTATGTTGCTTTTTTACATAATATAATACGCCTCAATGTGAGAATTCAACACCAACAGTTCTCTGATTGGACCAAAACATTACAAACTAAAATACTATAAGTGTATTTAGTTACAAAATACTGAATACCTGCAATAAAATGTATTCAGTCACATGTTCTGTTCCTTGGTCTAATCGGAGAACTTTAGAATACTTTCATGATATTGCTTTTTTGTTTCCTTGTTCGTGAGGCATTTTATAAGAAACGACAACCTTTTTTCAGAAACTAGAGAAGGAAAAAACGGCCCACGCTCCAGCAATTTCTGCTTTTGTCAATAATTCTGTGCAGTTCGGGAGCCTAATTCTGATTTAAGAACAGCAACTGTATTCTGAACACCACCAACTTAAAGAGTAAATGTACCTGAATAAATACAGTTACTCTAATTAGTTTTCTGTCACTAAATACATTCTAAAGTCTTCTTCCCAACACTGATCGTCTGTTGATGGCTTGTAAACGTTCACTTGCTGCTTAACACATCGCACAAACATCTGGGTTTGTGTTCCTGTGCTGATGCCATCCTAATTGTAAGTTCATTGGTCCATTAATTTCTATTGTTCATTGGTGAAGCCGTGAAAATACTGTGGGTACAAGAATGGCTATATCACACAAAAAAAAAAAGAGATGCTCAGTTTACCTCCAAAGCCAGGGCCGCTGCTAGCCATTTGGGGGCCCTAAGCAGAAATGCTCGGTGGCAGAAAAGCGAAGGCGTTTGCACCGTCTTGAGCAAAGTGGAGAGAGTGCGGTGAATTGTGAAGGCACATTTCCACCAACATGAATGACGACGAGAGAGAGAAAAAATACAAATGTGATCAAACTCCAGAAAACTCCGAAAACGTCTCAGGTTTTCTTCATTTGTTTGAAGAAAGCAAAGCAAAGCAAAGCAAAGCGCACGACAGCTGCATCTTTCTGGACTAATACAAAGAAACATACATGCATAGTTTAGTTTTGTAACGACGTCATTATTTATAAACGCCCATATCTTTCAATGCACTTTCATAGTCCTACTACTATTTTTGTATGAACGCTGCATCACGACGACGACGACACGATTTTATGCGTTTGCAATCACAGGTTTGCTTTAAGCTCGATGCAATTCCCCCCAAATAAGGAGCAAATAATAATACTAAAAAAGGGAGTGGCTGTTGCTGCTAAAAACGCACTTTATCGCAAACATCTAATTGGTCACTGTGACGCTTTGTGCTGATGCTGCCCCCGAGTGGCCAAAATAGAACATGACCTGCCGTTTCACAAACCATTTTACCTCACAAAATACTGAACATTTACTCGAATTATGTCTTTCCATTGCTAAAACTACTAAAACCTATTCACCTTTATACGCATTTCCTTGACTTCTGACATTCCTTGACCTGATTATTTAAATATATATATTTTCTTTATTGTATATTTCAAGATGCAACTGGTTTAAAACATTGAAAGGCTACAACTGCCACCAAACCACAGGGGAATTTGAGATGAGAGATTAGAAATAAAACTAGGGTTGAAAAGGGTTTATTTAATTAGTCGACTGATTATTTTTGGAGGATTTTAAAGGATTTATATTCACAAGAGGAGAAAGGGGAAAGCATGTAGTGAGATTTGAGTTTAATCTACCTTTTTACACTGTGGAGTTCTGTATGAATATTTGCAATTACGTCTTGTCAGTACACTTTGGGTCAGATACGCGGTCAAATTATAGAAATGCTTAATAGGTTTGGGAGCTTTTGCGAGCGCAGCGCCCCCTTTAAAGTGCTTATGACAGGTTTTTATGATTTTCTAATTGCTGTTGTAAATATAAATGACACGTTTATGTCAATCAAGTAGCCGTTTGTGAAGAGTAGTTGAACAATCTGTAGAAAATAATAATAAAGGAAGTGACATCACACCAGGGACAAAGTTTGAACACAAAAGAAACAACTTTTTTGACCCCCTAAACATAATTTTCTTTTCCTTTAAGAATACAAAACAACAAAAGCAAACAGGGCAAACCCAGAGAGAGAAACAAAATAAGTAAAAATTAAAATTAAATAGAGAACGAGGAAGAGGCGGCATACAAAACAAAAGAAAGAAAAGAACACAAAGTCCCAAATAAAATTAGTCCATTTTCAGAGTCCAAAAATGTGATTTTGATGTTGGTGCAGTCGTAATTTATTCAAAAAAATAAAGGTGCTCTTTCTCTCTCTCTCTCTCTCTCTATATATATATATATATATATATATATTTAGAGTGGCTGCAATGGGTAATTTCCTAGTGTGATGTCATCAATTAGAAACAGAAAGTACATTTATAAACCTAAAACATTTGCTATTTTAGGATCAAATTTGTATCATTTTAATTTTAATTTATCTTCACTGCATTTTACGAGTAGTCCGACCTGTCATTGGCACTTTTAGTTGACAAATCAATGCACAGGACACGTCTTTAGCCAACTGCAGCCCGAATTAAAACCGTGCAAAGACAAAGACTGATAATGTCCTCAGTTTTAGAGAATTTATTACATATTTTTCTTTCTCTCAGTGTGTGGATACTGTAAATACACCTTGTGTTCAAAGGGTGTTGTTGGCCAGGTGAATGAATAAAAACAAAAACGTTCTGTTTCAATATATAGCAATATATGTATTACTCCCCGGAATGCCTCATGTATTGTGATATTATAGTTATTTTATTATAGTTCTTCTAATGCTCATTGTGACAGAAAGCACTTTAGTTCCAGTTCCCTCATGTCCAGTTGAGAGCAGCTCGTCGTGCGCCTCCAACCAAACGAATGAAACGTTGGAGCTGGAGTTTGATCGTGACAATAATAAACAGATGTTATTTTTCTACATCGATTTCTTTAACATAAAAATCATGAATTATTTTGTGAAACGGCGCTTTACACCGTCCACATGATGTCAATCGTCCACATAAATCGACCAAATCCTACAAATGTTTACATCGACTTGAGACGCAGGGCAGAAGTCGAGAAGATTGTGTTACATATTCAGTTTGATTTTAGACTGAAGCGGGACCTAAACGACGACATATCGGATCATATGGGCTTTGCAAAATCATTATAAACTACAAAAACACTCCAAACTTAAGTGTGAACGCAGCAAATGTGGCAGGAACAGAGGTGGGTAGAGAAGCAGACAATTGTACTCAAGTAAGAGTAACGTTACTTCAAATTAATCAAGTAAAAGTCCAAGAAATGACTCAAGAGTGAGAAAGTACTGCTCATGTCCAGACAGTTCCTCTTAAAGTTCCTCTTATCCGATTTAGTATTTGAAGTCGTAATGTAATTGGAGAGACAAAACATGAAGTAACGCTGAAAATCTGGTATTTTCAAAAGGGACAGAGACAAAAAACAAAATCATATTTGAAGGAGCTGTGCTATCTTTAATGCCGACAACGTAAAGCTTTTGTCCTTTGTAGCTTTACTCACAGTGGGAAGAGGAACCAACACTTTTTACTCAAGTAGCAGTACAACAAGTATTATACTGTCAAAATGTTACTCTGAGAAGTACAATTTCTTGAAAAAGTAAATGTAACTGAGTGAATGTACCTGTACTACCCACTTCTGGTCCGGAATCACAAGGAGGTGGTTTATTATTCATGCACCTGCGTCTCAAGACACCCTCCATGTGCACTTTGGTTTGTTTGACCCCGCTGGGCTTCCTTACAAACTCCATATTTCATGTTTAAGTCCAACAATAAGGTGTGTGCATGTGAATGCTGGTCCTGTTCGGGCGACGCTTTGACCTGGAGCTGAAGCTATGCAGATGTCTCGAGTGCTTTGTTGGGAAGGATCAACCCAAAGACTGATTTTTATAACTAAAATGTTGACTAGGTTTGGTCAAAAGTGATATATTTATATGGAGGCTTTTTCAATGAGAATATTTTTTAGGATATAAAAAATGACCTGTAAATTATTTGTAGAATTGTTTTTAATTTCTTCACTCGTAGTTTCTCAAGTCTTTTTACATAAATCTCATGACGGACTCTTTTGTCTCTAACTCATGGTATATTTTCAAAATCAACAACAATAATACGTTACAGTAAATACAACTAAAGCTTATGATTAATTTCTTTGTTTATGGACACTGTGAATAGTCCACAGTGAAATTGTTCTGTAAACTGAAAACGTCCAATAATTTATATTAAAAAAAAAAAAGTTAAAAAGCTGCTAACCAACGCACAACTGAATGATTTTAATGACAGATTTAGGGTAAATTAAATAATCAACTCATAAATAAAAGGTTAACGTGACAATAGCCAAATTACAAGAACAATCTTTTGTTCATTTTTGGGAACTACTTCAATGATATTGTTTTTGTTCATTTGTTAAAATAAATACAATTCACGAGTCTCATTTGTCTTTATATCTTTAAATATGTTTTGTGTTTTGTTTCATGTATTGACACTGTAGACTGTAATAACTTCTTTTCCAATTAAATATCTTTTTAGGAAACATGAGTTGTGTCTTTATGGGAAATAAACCTCATCGTAATGAAAATGAAAAATGTACCTTTAAAGTCAGAGGTTTTTAGTTGCTGCTTTACTCTTAAAGTGCAAAGTGAGAGGTTTTCATATTTTTATTATATTATGACTTTGTTTGGTGCAACAGAACTTGTAAATATTTATCATAGTTTCACATCGGTCAAGATGCAGGTTGTGAAGAAAAAAATGAAAAATAAAAGTTACAGAAAGTAGAGTAGTGTTGTGAAACAGAATACCTGTGTGATGTCATCAATATGAGACATTACATCAAAAACAGACAATTCACACACGACAGACACCCTTCTCTGACAGTTTAAACAATCATTTGTCATAACTGTTGTGTAATTTATATGGATTTTGTTCCTCGTTTACATTATGGTTGCTAGGTGACAGCTGCAGAATTACAACCAGGAAGTGACATTATAAACGTCAACAAAATGGTCAAACTGGGGAAAAAAGTCATTGCTGTAAAATCTTAAATATAAATCATGTTTTAGTGAAATATGTAGTCAAACATGACTTTGCACTTTGAACTGAGAATATTTGAGTAAATATTTATATTTCTCCCCAAAAACTCAGTCATTTAAATTGGCTTGAATTTACAAATATATTATTATATTCATGATGTCAGTGGTGGAAAGTAAAGTAAATGCTTTAATAAATAAAACACACATTCATGATGACATCTTTAAATATTTGGAGTGCAAAGATAAACTAGACAAGATGCATCAAGATATCAATTCAGTAGATTTTGTCAACCAAAACGCAGTCGAAGTAAGTATTAACCTTTGCGTTTTAATAGTTCTTTAATCTTTGTTTTTTACTCTAAAAAGTAAAATTTTCCTCTGGTACTTCACTGCTTTTTCGTCAGCAGACTTCCCCTGTGTCTGTACTTTTACTTAACATAATCCAGTACTTCTTCCACTACTGCATGATGGTTATGTTTGGTATCAGTACAAGTATTAAAACCTCCTGCATCAGAACTTCACTACTGCTTTTATGTTTATGTATGTGACTGTATAACATATTATACATTTGACTCGTTAAGAGTAATAAGACCCGTGTGAACAGGCCGGAGTAAAAGGCTCGCCAAACACCAGTGCACAGTTCCTCCCATATAATCTTTATTCACAGAAAAAAGCAAATAAACAGAAAGACACAGGTTTGCAAATGAAGTTAAGACCAAGCCACTGACGGATGAGATGGCCACGTGTCAGATAGTTGTTCCTTTAAAAATGTATATTATTTATTTATTACTGATTAAATTCATGTGGGGGGAATGGAAAGTCTGTTCTCCAGTGTACAGTAGACCACGGCCGAGTGTATTCCCAACATTGCGCACACTCCTCATCATTTGTGAATTAAAACAAGGCTGTATGCAGTAGTTGTAGAAGAAGTTAACTTTCTAAACAGCTTGTAGTTACAAACCGAGGTGGACGACAGCAAACCACTCTAAATGAGCTGTTAAACCGTCAAATGACATATGTTTTGACCTGGTTTGTGGTTCATCTTCAATTACTATGGCCGAGTGACATGACAAAGCACAGTTTTAACATATTCTTCGGCAGCATTTTTCCAGCCTCAAAACGGTTGCGATTCACTTTAGAGTCAACAGGGTCCAAAAGTTTTTCACAGAGAGACGAATTCTCCCCTCAGAGACCCTTGCTGCTCTGGGATTCTGTGCTCTACAAAAAAATAATGCGATTGGTTTTTGAATCGTAGGTCCACAAACGACATGACGACGATGTGAATCATTCAAACTTTTGATGAGCCACCACACTTTTACTGAGGCTTGGAACATTAATCTTAGGTCTCCATCACATCAGAAAGGTTGTTATGCAAGTTATGATGGCAGAATGTTCCAATTTGACCGCAAAAAGTACTACTTTTGGTCATCTGGGCCAATTTAGCAGGAAGCCTATAGTTTGGACACCCTGCTTTAAGCTAAATATTTAATACATTTAGTTTGAGGACTCAGGAACACACTACTACGAGGTTCAACCATTTTCTATAAATGATCTCTTCCTCATAGTTATATTGCGTCTGACATCTTTTAAAAATTGCACAGAAAAGTGTATTTAAATCTAACAATTGATTTGAATAAATTGTGACTTTAAAAATGTTTCTTCTTAAAAATGAGGCTGCTATATTCATCTTTCAAATGCTGACAGAGAATAAGCCGATCACTGCTTAGAAATACTGAATACAGCCCCATTTGCACCGATCTCATCTTTTGTCCACCAAACGCTCCGTGTGCAGGTCTCGGAATATCAACACACAAAATATATTTATATACATACACCAATGAAGAGAAATGATAACGCTTTGTGTTTAAGATCGCATTTCTCAGCCACTGCTTTTGGCCAAAGTGAGGAGATCAAAGAAATCCAACGGTTCCTTTCAGTTGCTCTCCCAAATCAAAAAGAAAAAATGTCAGTAAAAAGAGATGCATTGAGAAGAAGTTCATCTGTTCACAAGGTCCCACGGTTTTCCAATGAAACACAATGTCCAGTAACACGTCAGTAACGAACAGTCAAACCAGGAGCAAAAAAAAATAATATACCTCAGAAATACTTCGATGAGAAACTATCACAAATCCTTTTACGATCACGGACCCAAACTGACGTCAAAACTTCGACGTGACGTGAAGTGAAGTGAGGCGCGCTGGTTTGTAGACCGTATAAAAAGATGGATCGTGTCGTTTAGCAGGTAGTTTTCCTTCCAGCTAAGAGTTCAGGAAGATGACAAAGCTAAGGAATCATACGCGGGAAGAAAACACGGCTCCGGCTCGTTTGTTTCACATCATTTTCTGCACACACAACCCACGTTTTCTGATATCAAATGTCGTTTTTACAGACCTGGTGGCACTCAGGAGTATTTGATTTGGTGGCGCTTTGTGTGAAGCGTTTGAGAACCAGAATGCTGTGCGCGCAAAGCAAATAGAAACGGCATCGAGCCTTAAATATTGGGCAACGTCAGTAGTCAACTTTGAAATAACTTAATACATGAAGATTTACATACATTAAAGATTGTGTCAGTATTTTTCCCGTTCTAAATTGCACATCTGAAGTTGACACCAGGGCCACGAGAATTCCTCCCACAACTCACATCTTTGCACGCAAGAGAAGGTCGGCTCCAATCTTAAGAATATCATTTATGTATTAAAATAGAAGTCGTGGTAAAAAAATAATTTGAATATTATTTTACTGTGTCTTTTTACATTATTGCTCTAGTAATGCGTTATACCCAAGACAAACCCTTTTTAACATTTGGAGCCACATCTCGCTGCGGTGACGTTCGTTTTCCCCCACAAACATGTTCAAGTGCGGCTTCCGGCAGTCTAAAGTGACAATGTTTATTACAGGAAACACATTGTGCACCGGCCTGATTTTTTTTTAAAACACACCTTTCACTTAAAAGGACAAGTATTATGCATTCTGTGTGTTGTTATTGCCCTTGAAATGTGCTCTTGAGTGTTTTTACTCTGACATCTCATGATTTAGACACCCCCCCCCAAAAAAAAAAAAATCAAAAAACAAAAATAATGTGTCACTGGCTTTTCCAATGCCAATAATTGTTTTTTGGCTCCATCTACTGGCTGCAGAGGGAATTGCATAGGAGAGAGAAATGCTAGCTTCCCTGCGACATGCTATTGCCGCCACACAGTTGTAATGATCAGGATTTTTTTTTTTTTTTTTAATGATAGGTTGACGGCTCATCAAATTCTGCATAATGTGTATCCTTTTAAGGTTTTACACTTTCCTGTTACAAACGTTTGATGCTGGCGCCCTCATCTGGCCACGGATGGGAGTGAACAACTTCAAAAAGGATGTCAAGATTATTCAGTTAATCGAAAATCATGATTATTTGGCCACAATATAAAATCGTACAAACTAAAAGACAATAATCATGATTATTTTAGATGCAAAGACGGGTATTTCAGTTCAACGATAATTAAGCATTTTACTGTTGTTTGTGTTGGTGTCAAAACCGTTAATAATCGTTTCTTCTTACAATAATCCTGACACTAAACTTATATCGCAACATCCCTATTAGTAGCAGGCCCAAAAAGGGGGAGCTTTGCATATGAGTCACTTTTAAACGAGACGGCGGCCTGTCACAAACTGGCAGTGACAAACGATCCATGTTTTTATTACAGTCTGAGGCGCGCGCGGTGCTTTCGAGCGGTGCATAGGTGCGAGATGGTCCTGGGACGACGAGGCCTGTGGCTGCGAGAGAAACACCGTCAAGAGAGAGAAGAGCGGAAGAGGAAGGGCAGCCCTGAAGCACTTCAACAGTCAAACCCCGAACACCTGGGGGTGCTATGGCAACAGTCCAATGAGAGCATGTTCTCTCTAATAATAATAATAATAATAATATAATAATAATAACAACATTGGCAGTATTCATGTAGTTAAAATGAGAGGAGAGTTAAAAGCGTAGAAAGACCGCGGTGAACTTTGACAGTTGGAGCGAGACGGCGCCAAAGTTCCTGCCGCCACGTCACACTTTAAAAATGGTAGAATAAAAAAAAAAAAAAGATTGCGTTGTTGGCTCAGCACTATTGGAGGTTAGAGGTTACAAAGTGGGGGAGCTTGGCAATCTGCAGACAGTCCCGAAAACTAAACGTCGCCAGTACGGTCCGGTTAGTTTACCGTGACGTGATGTTAATTCCCAGTTAAAAAACAAAACAAAACAAAAAACGCATTGAGCTGGCGACGCAGACGTCTTAAAACCTCTTCAAAAAACTAATAAACACGCTTTTAAAGAACCTCGGCGAGAAAGGGGGGGGGAAATATATTACCACAGAAAAATAGATCCACAAAAAAAAATAATGAAGAATTGGGTGCTCCTTCTCGAAGACGCAGAGGTTTTGGCTCTGAATGTCCCGTGTGCAGTGGAGAGAGGAGGAGAAGGGGGGCAGCGATGGGCCGATGGCATCAGTTATAAGCTCCAGACCCTCGGACAAACAAGAGTCTCGATATATATACACGAGATAGTGCCCATCTGCAGAAATTCAAATAAAATTCGCTCTGACGTCTAATAAAATCTGTACACTTTAAAGTCTTTATGATTAGTCCAAAGGGGACATTTTCAATTTTTTTTTCTTTTTAAACTGTATATTTATTAAACTTTATCTTTAATTTAGATGCTCTGAGTCCCGTGGGTGTAAATGCGTGTGGGTTGATGAAAAAAAAAAAAAAAATTGTTGACGTTAGCGGGGAGTTTGCTAGCAGCACTTTTTCTTTCGTTTACTGTTTCGGGTGAGTCGCACCACGTCGTTCTGTTGCTGCTGCTGCTGTCGGGCGAGCACGTCCTTCTTGGCCTTGAGCACCAGCTCCGTGATGCAGTTGAACATCTGCGGGCGACATCCACACACAAGGGAATTACTAACTTCAAAACATCAAACGTTATGTACCGGCAACAAGTCGGTGTAATCCCTCATTTTCGGCCAGGAGCGGTCGACGGTCGGAAAGGTTCCACGGGGGAATTTTAGAAGCCGTTGAAGACTTTCCCACCACTATTTATTATATATTTTTAAGACTTTTTGAAACCATTTTGGACATTTTAGCATCAACACTACAGGTTTTCTTATGTATAGACTCTACAAATGCAACAAGATCTCGTTAAAAAAATTGACCATCGATCTGCAGGTTTATTTTGCGATACTGAAAAAATTATTATCCTAATAACAATACTCGTGTTTAAATATGGTCTTCAAAAGTATTAGTTGAGGTTTAATCATCAGATAAATGGGAAAAGTCTGTAAAATGAATCACAAAAGTGTAGAAATATCACCTTATGCTCTTATTTACATCACTTTTTTAATTTCAATCAAATTTAGCTAATTTTCAAAACAATCACGATATTATCTAAATTTCAACATATTGTTCACCCTTATTTTGCTTATAACGCTAGTTGTAATTTTGTGAATATTGTGAATATTGTTTGATTGATCGTTTAAGTCTGAACATGACAGAGTGAAGCTGCTTTGAGCTCTCATTTGATTCACCACATGAATCATTTGTAACTAAAATAAGCTTAAACTGTAAAAATAGTGAGCTCATATTGAGTTTGTGCAGCAACATTAACATGTCTGTGATACAAACATTTAATATCAGAATCATATCACACGTCCATGTTCCTGTTCCTGCTGGCATGAAATATGGACTCACCTCTCACTAATTCGCCACATTTTGTACAACTTTTATGTAAGAAAAGGACTCGCTTAGGTTAACGTTCTTCAACAAACAAAAGCTTGAAAAGCACTGATTTCAATCACAAACAGCCATAAAATAATAGATTTTTTCAAACCACAAATTTGACCAGATAAGTCAAATATTGAGGACAGCTTGATCGAATTAGGAACTTGCAGACAAAGTACATTTTCCATCAGAAACGCCAAAATTTCCTGCTTCTGTAGATCATTTCGACTGTAATTCTCGTCCGTCTGAGTCATAAAACCTCTTCTCACGCACAGTATTCCAAGTTTATAATTGGATTGAGAGAACACAGAAAAAGCCCTACTCTTCCACGTTTAGTTTTCTTTTCGCGCTGGTCGTCAAACAGGCTGATGCTCATCTGCTCGGCGGAACTTCGAGGATTCGTCGTTCCACAACTTTTGATTCGGGTCGTCATTTTGTTCCCCACTGCAGACAGAGAGCACCGGATGGGTCGGAATAGTACTTTAACATACAGCCGATGAAATGAAAAGGATTCCCTGCCATCGTGAAATAAATTCAGAGCTTTTGGACTACACGAATAATCTTAAAACTCTGGCTGAAACAAACCACACACCTTGGCTTTCAAGGCTTGAGAATAGCAATTTTAAACAGGATGAAGCGGAGTCCAAGCCCACTTGCCTAATATTTCGGCCACACGTCGTCACAGTTCTGGGTTTATTTCGGAAAGCATCGTTTTGCGTTGACGAAGGGACTCTGCGGCTGGTGACGTCGTAGACCATATACACCCGTGCGTTGCCCCGGTAGATATTATGAAAACAGCAGAGAGGGAGCATTAGTCAGACGATTTGTCCAACACAGCGTTAAGAGTGATTTATTTGATCAAGGACAGACCGTTTCCTACGAGCAGGGGGACAGGTTTGAAAATCTGGAGTTTAAACAATGGCGATGTATTTGTATGTAGCTGCGTGTAAGTTCAAGTATTTGATCCTTCTCTCATTTCTTTGCCAGCTCAAAATAACTTTGGAATTATTGTTTATTTTTTTGTTTTTTACATGATTTCAGAAATTTGTTTCCACAACACAACAAAGAACCAGAACTAATGATCACACGCTTGACATTTTTAGCAGCGAAATGTTTTTTTGTTGGTAGAATAGGCTTCTGAAAGTTAACCCTGTACGCCGCCTGTAGCCTCCAGCCCTGTAGCCTCCAGCCCTGTAGCCTCCAGCCTGTAGCCTCCAGCCTGTAGCCTCCAGCCCTGTAGCCTCCAGCCCTGTAGCCTCCAGCCCTGTAGCCTCCAGCCCTGTAGCCTCCAGCCTGTAGCCTCCAGCCCTGTAGCCTCCAGCCCTGTATCCTCCAGCCCTGTAGCCTCCAGCCCTGTAGCCTCCAGCCCTGTAGCCTCCAGCCCATGTAGCCTCCAGCCCTGTAGCCTCCAGCCCTGTAGCCTCCCAGCCCTGTAGCTCCAGACCCTCACCTGTAGCCTCCAGCCCGTAGCCTCCAGTCCGCCTGTAGCCTCCAGCCCTGTAGCCTCCAGCCCTGTAGCCTCCAGCCCTGTAGCCTCCAGCCCTGTAGCTCTCCAGCCCTGTAGCCTCCAGCCCTGTAGCCTCCAGCCCTGTAGCCTCCAGCCCTGTAGCCTCCAGCCCTGTAGCCTCCAGCCCTGTAGCCTCCGCCCTGTAGCCTCCAGCCCTGTAGCCTCCAGCCTGTAGCCTCCACCCTGTAGCCTCCAGCCCTGTAGCCTCCAGCCCTGTAGCCTCCAGCCTGTAGCCTCCAGCCCGTAGCCTCCAGCCCTGAGCCCCAGCCTGTAGCCTCCAGCCCTGTAGCCCCAGCCCTGTAGCCTCCAGCCCTGTTAGCCTCCAGCCTGAGCCTCCAGCCCTGTAGTCAGCCTCCAGCCCTGTAGCCTCCAGCCTGTAGCCCTCCAGCCTGTAGCCTCCAGCCCTGTAGCCTCAGCCCTGTAGCTCCAGCCCTGTAGCCCGCTCAGCCACCTCCCGTAGCTCCACCTTTAGCCTCCAGCCCTGTAGCTACCGACCTCCAGCCCTGTAGCCTCCAGCTGTAGCTCCACTCGTAGCCTCCACCTCTGTAGCCTCCACCTCTTGTAGCCTTCACCCTCACCAAAATATCACCTGCTGCTAATATCTACATTTTCACTGATTGACTTCTATAGTTTGGAAAAGATACTTAGGCCATGTACACATTTTTATAAAAGGATATCCGCCGCCCTTCGTTTGATAAAAAGTATTGCGTATAACATAATCGTTTTAAATACATGTCCATCCACACAACCCTATGTATAATTGCGCTCTTGAGCGCGGTCATAAACATGCCAAACCAATAGTTTGACGGTTTACCTAAAAGTTAGACCCAGAATATCAATGAGTGCAAGCCTTTTTCGTCATCACTTCTGCAAACATGAAGCCTGGCACCAGATTTCATGAAGTTATTTGCATGGATCCATTAGGTTGTAATGCAAACTGTAAAGCAACTGTAAAGCACTCGTTCTGTCGCCGCACTTGTACAATCAAAAGTAACACACTTCCAAGGATCCACGTTGGTCCACTGGCGTAAACAAGACACATGTGTGACGTGTATTCAGTAATTGTCGGTAACCATGTCCACACTCAAACGCACAATATCTGAGTTTTCCAAAATCTTAACTTTGGTCGGAGTTTTCAAAAAAGCACCGTTTTCATGAGCATAATCTCCGGAGATGTGTGGACGACAGGTCCAAATCGTAGAATGAGTGTATGCGTTTTATAGATACCCGGCTAACGGTGGACAGGGCCTTAATTACAAATTTTCACATTAGCATGATCTAAATCTAACTGGGCCAAGACCAGAACCGTCCCTACAGGACTCCTCGGCCGGAACCAAAACAAAGGCTTTTGTTGTGTGTCTAACAGACAACAGCTGCAGAGAAACTAAATCCACACGACAATAATATGACTTTAGGTCATGAAATGTCACGACAATAAGGTAAACGCCTCCCACTCGATACGCTGTGCGTATATACGAGGCTCCCTAGTGGAACGGGTACTAATTCTGACCCGCTCACAGTCGCGTTCTTTTCGGCCTAAGAGGGATGTTTCAAGCCAATGGCCGCATTTGACTGAGCAATAGAAAGACCTGGCAGATCTACTCCTGCAAAGAGCAGAACTTCCAAACACTGAGCTTGACAAGCTCGCATTGGTACTAGACTTTAGAAAACATACTGATCTCAAGATGTGCGTCACAGCCCTAAGTCCATGTTTACATAACAACTTCCTACAGTAGGTACTACAAACAACACCCGTTTGCTACACTACTACTGGGTCCATCTTGTCCACAAAATACACTGTCCATGTTGTATACGCATATGGTCATACACAAAAATACCTAATTACTTAAAATTACTCGGGTCCCAGTAAGAGGTGTGTGAGACATCAACAGAAAGACAGCCTACGTCAGGGTGTCCCAAGTGATTGATATACAAATACTTAGTATCTACTCGGTGGTCCCAGTGTTGTCACAAAACTACCTACTGGGTCCCAGTGTTGTACTACAAAACTATACTGGGTCCCAGTGTTGTACTACAAAACATCCTACTGGTCCCAGTGTTGTACTACAAAACTAACGTACTGTGTCCCAGTGTTGTACTACAACAACTACCTACTGGTCCCAGTGTTGTACTACAAAACTACCTACTGGGTCCAGTGTTTGTACTACAAACTACCGTACTGGGTCCAGTGTTTGTACTACAAAAACTACCTACTGGTCCCAGTGTTGTACTACAAAACTACCTACTGGGTCCCAGTGTTGTACTACAAACTACCACTGGGTCCAGGTTGTACTACAAAACTACCTACTGGTCCCAGTGTTGTACTACAAAACTACCTAACTGGGCCAGTGTTGTACTACAAAACTACCTACTGGGTCCCAGTGTTGTACTACAAAACTACCTACTGGGTCCCAGTGTTGTACTACAAAACTACCTACTGGGTCCCAGTGTTGTACTACAAAAAAACCTACTGGGTCCCAGTGTTGTACTACAAAAAAAACCTACTGGGTCCCAGTGTTGTACTACAAAAAAACCTACTGGGCTCCAGTATTGTACTACAGAACTAAATCTTATCAATTCAATGTATTCTTTAGGCAAACAAAAGCTGTGCATATGGACCTAACAAGGTGATACTAAAATACTGATGAATTAAAAGTGCACAAGGAGCGTTTTCTGGTGGAGGTTCCAAAACCTTCTTTTCCCTATAAAAGACAGTATGGCATAAAACCTATACCTCATACTGTGGAACATTCCGGGAAAAGCAATAACAAATCTATGAGTCAAGCAGGTGGTTGACCCTCCACCAAATAACCTACATCGTGCCACTGCGACAGGTTTCCCAGCGCCATTGAAGGATGGGTCAAATGCAGAGAATTCATTCCCCTAAACTGTGCCTCAACCATAAACTGATCAACCTTCAAGTCTCTGCTACAATAATATTAAACAAACTGATTTATCTGGTCATTTTGAACAGAACTGAGAGCAGATGTGAACAGACTCACAGCAGCACCTTCCTGATCATTTGGAGCAAAGCACTTGGCTCGTCCGTTTCACCATGAAGCTTCTGTTCAGTTAAACTCACGTTGAGGTGATTGTTCGGAAGCGCTCCTGCCCCGCCGTGTCCCAGATCTGCAGCTTGACCTTCTCGCCGTTGATCTCGACCGTCCGGATCTTAAAGTCCACCCCGATCGTTGTGATGTAGCTACCTGGAAAAAAAAAACACACACACACGCGCAAAGGACAGAGTCAGGACAAACATGGCAGCCAGGACTAAAAATATCAGCACAAGAAGCAGTGCTCACCTGAAAATGTGTTGTCTGCAAATCGCAAGAGGAGACTGCTCTTTCCCACTCCTGAAAGACAAACACAGCAGGACAATGACCATTAAGCGCTTGAGAAACGTGAGAATTAACAGTGTTTTGCTTTCTCAAGCTTCATAATACATAACAAACGCAAATGTTTGTTTTCAGGGCTTTAATTGTAAACGTGTGGATTTACCAAGAGACTTTAGTGAAATGAAACCTGTACATGCAAACTAAACTCTCATTGACCTTGAAAAAGTGTGACTGAACAGGTAATGGTAACATTTAGTTCCCCTAACCATAATAGCCTGACTCTGATCAATTTTAAAGTTTAAAGATCAAAAAGTAGGATTCTTTCATAATTGTAAACGACTCCAGGAGCATTAACAGGCAAGAAATATTTCAGCAAGAAAAGGCTGAAATATTAAAAGGTTTAACTATTACAAGAACTCCATGAATATCAGAACATGTTTGTAAAGGTCTAAACTACAGGCACAGCAGGATGTACTGCCTGATAATTACGCAAAATCTTTTCTTAAACAGATCTATATCAGTTTGGTCACTGGTTTGATCTCCCCAAGTTCAGACAGGCGTGATTGACAGGTGGATTGGCCAATCAGGGACACGCAATCACAGGGATGGAAAAACTTTGACGATTTAGGAAGAATAATATTGTACTTATAGTGTATTGAATTGACTGAGACGTCTAGTAATATAATATATATAAATATATATATATTTTTGATCAAATTATGAAAGGAAATGGAAGGTTACATTTATCCATAAAAATTGTATTTATTGAACAAAGAGGACTAAAGGGTGGGACTAAATAAGCTTCTACCTCCGCCCACCATGTATTTATTTATATAGCAGATCATGAGTGTTATGAAGTAATAATGTCACTGGTTTTCTTTAAAGAAACTTCCCTTATTCATTTTGTTCGAAATGATACATGACCAACAGAATATTTTAGACGTCATGGAACTAAACAAATCTGATTGCACAGTTTTGTTCAAGTTTGGCTCGAGCTGTGACGGAGGGTGTGGCGCCCAGACACACTCTTTGTAAAGCATTGGAGAAGTGTGTATACAGGATCCCAGGCAAATACTTTTACCACTGTCACTTTTACTCAGGAGTAACTTCTCGTTGGTTGCAGTGAAACGGGGCAAAAGGATCATGGTTGATGTGAAAAGAGTAAATAAAAAGCATTTAGGCACAGGCCAAGAAGAGTAAAAATCGTTTATCTATTACATTCCTATTGCAAATGTCAAAGTAGTAAGAGAATTTCGGGAATTAAAAAGGGGTTCTCTGCGGCCCTCATCACTGATAAAATGTGTGTCCTAAATTGACAAATGCAAGTCTGACAAGGGAAGCTATACAATTCATGCCCATTTCGCTGCAAAAACAGGGATAGTATAGCAAAGTTGGGAGCGCTGTGTTGAGTTTTGAATGCGGTTTTGAATCAAACAGTGCCTCGAGCTGTATTTCAGACCGGACTATTTCTATAACTTCAGTAACTTCAGTAATTTTATACGGAGAACTCGTGTGACTTTTTGGGGACTTGATGAAACTATATCTGGGGTTTTCATACAGAACAAAACAAGGCGCGGAGGAGCAGGAGTAGGATGCGCTCACAGTCACTGCGTCATCGTGTTACAGAAGTAAAAACAGTGGAAAGGCAGCCTATGGCTCGGGACGTGGGTGGGTCACATTCAGACTCTCTCCACCTTTTGTATTATTGTCAGCTCTGGTTTGATTGGTGCCGACAAAGTGCTCCACTCTTTTGTTGTATTTAACAATAATCTTCAAAGCGCCGTGTCATTTTATGGAAGAGTTTTTTAGTCGATTTAGGCACCAGGCTTTTGAGGCAAATCATTCCTTCAGGTCGAAAAGGATATAAAAACTGCAGTAGTCATGCCATCTCTATTTTTGACACTCTATTCTTAGACTGTCTTTTGAAAAATGTTGGTGTTTTATGTTGTAAAGAACAACCCACTAGAAAGATAATAAAAAGACAGCAATAGAAATAAATGAGTCATCTAAAACAAGTCACAAAAGATTTCTTCTTAAAGTGTGGTCAAGATTTTGAGTCGATTTCTTAAAAACAAAAGCTACTGTTAGTCCTATGCCAGCAATGAAATAAACACAATCATTTTAAAGCAGAATTCCTGTTTCTATGCAATCTTTTTTTTAATTATTTTTTTTAATAACCACATATAATTTGTGTCTGCCTAATAAATCGGTATGAAGTCCAGTGGTCACCTTTGTTTTTATATTAAAGTAAATGCAAAAGACTCACAACACAAAAGGAATAATGCAAAGACAAGCTGCACAGTTAAAGATCCCATTCACTGTGTGTTAGAGACAGAACTTTGAACCACAAGTCAGGCGGTTTGTTTCTCAGTGCTTTTTACAGTGCTCCTCAGACAGTGGTGGTCCCAGGCTTGTTCTGAGGGACAGTGGCCCCAGTGTGACAGGCACCAAAGGCCAGCTGTGCCAGAGAAGAGCTGTCAATGAAAGTATACATCACAATTATCAATGTACACTGGGTCCGGAGCAGTTCTGATTTACATGTGCTACACAAAACCATGACCATGCTTTAGTGTCAGTAGGACCAGAAATATGCTATTTTGCAGAGAAAATCTCCAGACTGAACTTGACAACAGTCTACAAGCCAGACAGCAGTGCAACATCCCCCTGCTTTCCTGCAGCCAACACTAGCATGCTAACAAGCTAAATAACACAAAACATTTATGAATTACAACAATGTACTCTTGCTGGGGCCAAAAAAAATGTATGTACATGCAATTAACAGCCAGGTAGACATGAGCTGCAACTCACTGTGGTTAGATTTAGAGTCAAGTCAAGAGTTGCCAGACCAGAATCAGTTTCAGGCACAGCATTGAATACATTTGGGACAGTGGACATTTTTTATTATGGACTGATTAAATTATGTTGATATGCCCCTTTGGTGTTATAAATGGAGCATTTACAAATCACACTCACAAGCTCCTGCCCAAAAATGCCCCAAACTGGCAACACGGTTAGCATCATGTTAGCATAACTTTCAGCTAGCCTTAGCAGGCTAACGGACAAACAAACACCAGATAAAAAAAGAAAATCTTAAAAGTCACAGGGGTTGAGTTCACAATGCATTGTCAGTTTTGAATGTGTCATAACCAGGCTGAAGGTAAAAGGATAAAGAAAAGGCGGGGGCCGTAGATCTGAGGCGATATCCGGCCTGAGACGTGCCCAGCCCGGGCGACACCTCCGCCCTCTCCCGCAGCGCAGATGGCGCATTTGCATCGGAACTAAAACATGGTTGTGCTGAAAACTAAGATCAGATTGTTACATTTACACAGCTGAGCAGAACCCCCAAGAGCCAGCGCTGTGCTCATCCCCACAGTCGCGTACAATCACGTCAGGGCCCACTTCCCGTCACGCATCCCCGGACTCGCTTACCGCTGTCACCGATGATGAGCAGTTTGAAGAGGTAATCGTAGTCTCTGGCCATTGCCGCCGGTAGCTGGTGGTGGCTCACGCCCGCCTTTTGCCGCTCGTTTGTCCGCTTTGGCTCCAATCACACGTCGGTCTATAATTCTCAACACAAATCCCGAGGTCCCCCAGTGTTAAAGCAGACGACCGCACCGACGTTGGACGTGGAGCCCCCCCGGACCGGCGGCGTTTGTGTCGGGTTTCGCGGCGTCAGCGGTCCTCTGCGTGCGCTGCAAACAGCCGGAAACTCCGCTTCCTTCTGCTTCTGTGGAACTGCACCCAATTGTGACCCGTTCTTACTGCGCAGACTCCGGCCGCAGCGCACCGGCCTGACGCTCAAACTGCAGGTACAGACGGTGAGCTCAATATGTCTGCAAGTGCTTTTTGTTATACTGTTTCAAGTTCATTATAAAGAGATGCACACATTATGGGGGCTTTGCATGATAAAGATGACAGTATGGGAGCAGTTTTTGGTGTAGACCTCGACCTTTGTCGCTGTTTCAATGGGTTCAAGATTTGTGTATTTGCTCTATGAATACACACAATTGCATTTGTTTCCTGCCCTCATCGCAACAATACATGTCTAATTAAAATACATTCAATAGGATTTCAGATTATAACAATGGGCCATAAAGAATCTATTCAGAGTCTATTCAAGCCTTTCTGCATTGTTTACCAACTTCTTTTGGAACATATTAAAATTAAGTTTTATTTGTATTCATGTAATGTATGATGAATAAAATGTATATGGCAATATCGAAATATGTGCTTGTGTTTCGAGGTGCATTTTTTAAAACAAGTACGTTATTTCACACATTCTCTGAAAACCACCTTTTTATTTTACAACCATTTCACTGATAAGAACATATTCTTATAGAGGTTGCTGCAGCCCAAACAGATCTCACCACATCCCTTGGAACCTCGGCCGAAGTAAAATGCAGAACTGAGCTCAGCTGGTGGTGTATTATGACCGTTCATAAATGTTCTCAATTTGGTAAAATAAACACAAAACGCTCAATTCATATGATTGGCCTTGCGATTTTCATAGCACAAGATATAATGTGTAGGGGTAAAACAAAACAATTCTTAGTAAAAATGAACGTAAAGGCCGATAAAATAATGGTTTAAAGTGACACAAAAAGGTATATTCAAAAAGATAGGCAAATTAATTCGGGCTTTTGAAGAGAGATGTTTGGTTGTCCTTGTACAGCGAAGATTTGTCAGTGGAGCCGTTTTGATTGAAGCTGAGTTATAGTCCATCACGTTAAAAGAGTGTCGTCAATCTCTTCATTGGAGTCTGGTAGGCTGGAGATTTTCTTCAAAGATCGACGATGGCACTCGGACAACAGGTCGTTACTTGCCGAGTCCAGGATAGCAGTGATGTTCTGATGGTAAAATGGAAAAAATAGGTTATTTGGAAGATGAAAGGTGGTTTAAATAGACATCAAAAGAACCAAACACAAAGTGAAAAAGGTGTTTGGTCAAGACAGTCAATTCATTTTGTGTGCTGTAAAGTTGCAATGATTAATCAATTAACTGTTACTAGTTGACTATAAAAATATGTAATCATTTTGATAATCACAATGGATATCTGGACTGTACAGACTCTAAAACACATACGAAAATACCTTTTAATAATAAGAGACAGTGTCATTATTAAATCAAAATGTCAAAGAATAAACAATTACAGAGTTTCATCAATAATACACTTTGTTGATAAATATGTATATCTCGAAGTCTTCAGGCACAATTTTCAATCTTTTATTTGGTAAAAATCTTTTCAGTGTAAATTAGAAATTGTTACAACTGCTAAAACCGCTGTAGGCCTCCTGTGATGCCAACATATAAACTTTTTTATTAGGAATGCTCACCTATTATGCAAAATGTCCAAGTTACAGCAAACAAGCCCCCAAAGGATTCATTTATGGATATTTATTAAGCCACTGTGAATATCAGGGTCACTCTTACCTGCATAGTTTCATCCCCTTGTCTTAACCGTAGCAGATTGACAATTGTGTGTTCACTCTGGGCTCGGACTGTGGTGTTTTTGTCCTTTGTGTTGTCAAGCAGAGTCTTGATCAGAGGTTTCATGAGTCCCGCCTCCATCGCAGGTGTGGCTGGGTCCTTGAACACCCACCACAGCGCTCGCTCTGCCACCAGCCGGATGTCACTGGACTGGTTCTGAAGACACTGGGACAACAAACACAAAAAGAGACACAAATTGATTGTCACCTAAAAACAACTTACTGCAAAAAAGGTAATGGAGCATAATTTATGGGTATCTCAAACAAACGATACAGAATACGACAGGGGATTACAATATGGGTGGGACGAGACACAATTCCCGTAAAACGAAACAACACGATAGGGTGCAAGAACAAGACAAGATGAGATTTAGACATAATTTATAATTTAAAAAAAGTATAATTTACAATTTAATTAACTTCTCTTTGTGACTGAGTATTTTATTAAAGTTTATGCATCACAGAGTTAAACTGGCTTTATATAGATAAGAGTTGGCATTCGAGGGAACGCCCATTAACTTATCTCTGTGGGAAAAGTAATCCATTCATTTTAATGTAGAAGAGCTGCTCTGTCACTGCCCAACAACTACAAGAGCAAATACTGACTTTAGTGTATATTTATTGTGCCAAATACAGACAAAGACAAATTTATAGTTAATCAAGAAAGCTAACATTAGCTGCGGGCTAAATGCTACCGCGATGCTAGCGCCGTCTACTGTATTTTAACATCCACAGAACAATCAGTTTACTTTTCTGAGGTAATGTCAGGTCAACAACTGTTAAGACACACAATTTGCCAGGAAATGTATTAGAAGAGTGAAAAAGTTGCATTTCGTGCTGAATCATCACTAATATGGTACATTTTAATTTCCCCCATCCCTGTGTATTAAAGTAACCTTTCTATACCGATCACAATATAGCAACATGCTGAAGACTACATTACTTTCTTCTGGTGCTTTGTCAGTAAAATGAAAGTGTTGACCCCACGGCTTTACCTTGACAAACTGTGTAATGATTCTTTGTGAGATGCTGTTGCCGCCCTCACATCGAAGCTGGTGTCGGACGAGGAACCCCAGTGCCCGGATCCCACTGGTCGCAATCGGGATCTGCCAACGTGGAGCAGTCAAAATCAGGATTGTAATAATTTATAAACGATACTCTGTACACTACAGGTATCAAATTGTGTTCTGATTGTGATTTAGTTTTAGTCATTATATAGTGGAAAAAATATATGTAGGAGGGCTTTCAAATATGAAATAATAGATTTAAAGTTAATTGGTGAATGTTTACTCACCCGGTCTGCAGTCGCATTGGCCAAAATGGTTTCTGTCACAATTTCACCGTACTCTTTTGCACACAGTTTTTCTGGAGCAGATTTGACAGCGATGGCCAGGGCCATGCTTCGCCCGTGACGCACCATCCAGTCCACACCAGACACATCCGCTGAAAAGGGGAACACAATTGAATGAAATATAATATATGATGATGAATGAATAGAAATGTGGCAATACCCAAATTGGCATGCAATTCAAAGCAATGTCCACTAAATATGAATCAAACGTTGGCTATACTATACGTTAATAAATAACAAAAACATTTACAAAATAGAAATGTCATGTTATTGTTTGTTTACTATTAGGTGTGTGAAAGCCACGGACAAACAGAGACTACAGCGCATTGTGCGTTTTGCTGAGAAGGTGATCGGCCACAGACTTCCATCTCTGCAGGACCTGTACGTCTCCAGGGCTCTGGGACGAGCAGGTCGGCTCACAGCTGACCCTTCTCACCCTGGACATGGACTATTTGAGCCACTCCCCTCAGGCAGGAGGCTACTGTCCATCCGGACCAGAACCTCCCGGTACAAGAATAGTTTCTTTCCCTCTTCCATTGGACTCATGAACACTTCTTAAACACTGGCCACTTTAAATGCAACTATTCATCACTCACTGCACTGTCACTTTCTGAACTACAACTGTAAAATTAACTGTAATTCTTCTGTACATAGTAATGCCTATTTTTATTTTTATTTTATACTATAGTCATTTTTAATTGTTTCTTAACGCATGCCCTTTTGATTTCATATATGTTGTTTTTATTATTGATCAGTGTTTTATGTTGCACCTTAATGCCGAGACAAGTTCCTATGTTTGTGAATTTTGTTCATTGACAATGGCAATAAACTTCCAATTGCAATGGCAATAACCCCTTCTGATTCTGAAATATAATGTGATAATGTGTCATGTTTTAACACCAATTGTAAGCCACAGTAGTAAGGGTGATGTTACTGGATAATAAATACCGACCTAATACGTGCTGAGTTAACACTGTTTTTCAGCTCGTCGTCTGATAAGAAGGCACATAACTCGCCCACACAGCCGGCGGAGGCCATTCGAGTGGCATCCTACAACACAAACGTCATTAGTCAGACAGTTCATTTACATAAAACACAACATCCTCTGCAAGACTTCAGCTTTCAGCTCGCCACAAAGGAAGCTACTTCAATACACAACTGATCTTTATGAGCAAGTGAACATCTCGGGCTGTGTTTACTACAATCAAATGAGGAAATAGAGTAGTAATTTGTTAACAAGTTTAGCTACAAACTAAAACAGAATTGTTAGTATTTAATGAATGTGTTTTTGTAGCTCATGTACAAAAAAAAAAAAAAGACAAGTTATTCTTTTGTAAGTCAATTAGTGACATGAAGATTATGGACAAGTGGACATATAGGTTCATTAGACTTTTAGTTGTATTTAAAACTATACATCGCTCTGTCAAAGAATTGAAAAGAAAGTGGGTTCCGAGGATAGACTTTGTGCTCGGAGGCACCGGTGGCTCGTGTCGTACCTCGTCGTGTCCCAGCATGCCCAGTAATATGGTGGTGATGTTCTTGCGGATGGCTGGGTCCACCTTTGAACCAGCCCCTTGAATCACAAATCTTAAAGCTTGAAGCATGGTCTCCCTGAGAAAACAGCAAAGACAAGAGTTCATTTGAGTAATAATCATCATTGTACAGACTGGATGCAATAATTTACATCATGGTTTTAAACTTTGACAGAGTATTTTCTTTATTTTACCCCCAAGTTTGAGAAGCATTGTTTTGTTCCCCTTTATTCCATTAGGTCCACAGCAGTAACACAAAGCCCTACAATGCAAAAGTGCTGTAGACCTTTAGTCCATTAAAATACCCCAAAAAGACACTATCATCAGATTAAAGGATTTATATTCACATCAGAAAAGAAAAGGCACACAGTAGGTTTTCTTGAGATTTGGGAGCGAATTGTGTGTTTAATCAGCCTTTTTTACTAATACAATGCAGTAGTAGTTGCTGTCTGTATAAATATTTGTAACCAGTCTCGTGGTCTTGTTTCTGAATAGGTCTCTTTATTTGACTAATCGATACACGTGCATGTCTCTAGGCGACCTACAATGCAACATCCTTAATTATTTACCCTCATCAACCGTCAGTTTCCAATTTCCCCACCATCCCTACCCTACATGCATAACAAAAACTAAAATAAATGAGCAATCCTAATCGAAAACGTTTTTTTTTAGCACCCAACCTCATGTCTTGTCCAAGTCTCATGTAATTGTCCCCTGTATCCATGTATGTCACAGTTTGTCCTTGTTGTACCTGACTCCGGCGTCCTCAGCGTTGCGAATGGCTGCGAGCTGCTCGGTGAACAGGGGGTCGACTTTGCTGTGGATGGAGACGAGCTGCCCCAGGGCCTCTGCCGCTCGGAGCCTCACCGCGCGGCTCGAGTCCTGGAGGGCCTTCAGGAAAGTGGTCTGGAGCTGCGGAAGGAAGGGCTTCAGCGCTATTCCCACCTGCAACACACACAGGCATCGAGGAAGGTTACAGCCACATGTGAATGCTCAAACTATTTATATAAACTGAATGATTTTGTAAGAATTCTGTAATGCAAAGGAAACCAGGGCACTATTATGTTTGTGATAGCAATAAGTGACTTCAGGGTTGGCAGTTGGATCCACGAAGCTTACATTTCATACTGCAGCGGTCTCCTCAGGCAAGACACATTCCTTGCCTCACCTGAGTTAGTAGAGTCATTTTGGAATAAATAATCTATTGTTGTTTGCTCTTGGATAACAGGGCTTGATTTAGGAAAACATCTGATAGATGTAGACAAGTTTGAAGGACTCAAGTCAGAATTGTGCAAAAAAAACTCAGTGAATACATTTATTTCTTGTGTGTGTTGTAGCAGACCTTGGCCAGCAGCAGAGTGAGCGTCTCCAGCAGGGCGGTCTTGACGGTCCAGGCAAATCGATCTCCTAAAATCCTGATGAGAGGTCCAGTGATGTTGACCACAGACGGGCGCAGAGCCTCTGGGGAGGTCAGTTTGATGACCCCTCCAAGAGCTTTGGCCGCCTCTTCTTTCTGCTCCGGGCTGCCGGTCAGGACACCCTCCCTCAGCACAGGCAGGATACAGGTCACGCCCTGAGGCAGAGAGAGGACAAAACAAAAGTTATTTACCGTAGTCAATAATATGAAACTCATCACTTTATTTAAAAGAAGACATTATGATTTAATCCTTTTACTATTGCGACATTTTGGTATATACATTTGCATACATTTATGTGTACATTTCTTTTTTGTTTCAGTACCAGCACTGGATGATTTTCAGAGAGCAATTAGATTTGATGTTTGACTCCCTCTGCTGGCCACACAAAGTCTGTTTTCAAAGTATTTTTAATGGAATAAAGACATTCAATGTCTTTGCACTAAATAGTCAATTTATACACATTACATACTTAGAAACTGAATGAGAGGTTAACAACACTTAAAACATGTCTTCAATGACAAAGCTGACCAAAGTTCATAATTGCCTGTGGGTTTTGTCCGTTCAGCTTGATATGGGCTAAAACGCAATTCACTTTGTACCTGTTCAATTAGGCCAACACATCCATTTAACATTTAGGCCTATCTGTTCCTTTTGTCCAACACAAGCATGCTCAGACAGTGGATTATGGTATAATGTATTATAGTGGATCATTCACTGCGGAGCTCTCCCTTTGCTAATAGAGGCTTGTCACTCTTGCAGCATGTTGCATTTGACTGACTCACAAAACAACCCAGTTTATAAGCACAGGAGATCTTTCAGCGTAAAAACCAAGCGAGGAGGGTCAAACTAATCGATGTATCAATTCATTTTAACATGATTCAAAATAAAAACAATGACATACATGTTTTATGGACAAAATTGATATATTTGTAATTACTAACCTTCTTGGGCAGGCAGAATCCAGGCAGGTGCTGGCCCTTCACATCTGCAGCGGCTGATCTAATGTCTCTGTGAAGATCGTCGATCAGAGACAACTGGCTGCTTGTGTCCAATTTCTATTGAAGAAGCATCGAAACATTATTATCAAGTTAATGTCACTAAATGTGTGAAAAGACAAACTGAGTGCAGAAAACTGTACCTTGGTGATAGAGTTGATGGTGTCCCAGCTCTGAGTCAGGATCTCTGGGTTGGTGTCGTTGAGAAGTCTGATGAGCCCTGAGAGGAGGGTCCTGACATGAGCGCTGTAGTCCAAGCGGGTGCGGGCAAAGTATGCGTTCAGTATTGTGACCGCGGCCTGTCTCAGTCCAGGGTCTGGACCACGAGTCGCCTCCAGGAGGTCCTCTATAATGATCCTCTGTCCCACCTCGTCCTCCACCGACAGGATCACAGTCTGGGCACTGACCAGCTCCTACAGAAAACCATGGACACGTCATTAAATCTCAGAATGTGCATCTAGGCATGGCAGTTTTCAATATTCTGCAATTAAGCTTTCTATTATGTATTTTGCATATAAAAAATACACAGAATGTATAGATTACAATGTTTAGAAAGGCACTTTGGTAAGAAGTCAAACCAAACACACCGGAGAGTCAATTTAAAGGAGGTTGTAGTCTAAAATAGTTATCTTACTTGTGCTTCTTCCTCGGTCCCCAGTTTTTCTTTGAGCGAGGAGAGCAGCGCAGGCAGGATGACACCTAGATGGCGTGTCAGAGCATCTCCAGCCACAGCAGACAGGAAGGCCAGCACTCGAGTGTTTACGGGATGGGCTGTCAGCTAAAATGAACAGCAAATATGGAACAATTCTGCAATGGCGACAATAACGTACAACCACAGACTTACTTTTGGGACCAGATAAGGCAGCACAGAGCGGCTCTTCACGGCCATCACCTGCTTCAGTCCATCCAGGGCAAAGTCTGCAGTCTCTTCATCATCCTAAAACGATATAAAAGGTAGTAAGTAGCATTAGCAAACTGGCAGCCTTTGGAAACAAACAAACAAATAAGTCATAATCCGTATACTTTCGAAATTATTGTTATATTATGAGTTGACACAATCACACCAGAAATCAAAAAACGATGGTCAAAACTTATGAAAGAACAACATTATAACATGGGAGAAAACAGATAAATAACTAATGTAATGTAGGTCTAATACAGATGAAACTTAGGGCTTTTAATTAAGTATCCAGTGAAATACCAGTTGTTTGAGCAGCATGGGCAGGATGTCGTCCAGAGCCTGGTGGCCGATGGTTGCGTGCAACTGCTCAAAGGTTTTGGCTGCGGCCTCTCTGACCTCTTCCAGGGGGTCACACAGGGCCTTCCTCACGGTCGGGACCAGGGACTCTGAGAACACCAGCACCTGCAACAGACACGGCAACAAATGGGCTGGTAAAGTTTAGGGGACCGGCCTTTTATGTTGATCAAATGGAATTGGATGGCAGCAGGTCAGGTTTATATGATTTTTTTTATTTATTGTTCTTGAAATGCATGCATGACTTACCGCATCTTTGCTGGTGGACTTCATGATTTCGCTGAGGCCGATGCACACTCCCTGCCTCTCGTCGCTTTTGTCCGAGCGCAGTCCGTCCTCCAAAATGGGAATAATCTCCGGAAGAATCTTTTCCCCTAGTTTCCTCACAAGATCTCCAAGGGTCCGGGCAGCAATCTGAAACAATACAGATTTCTCAAATAGTTTCATGGGTAATGCCAAAGTTTTCATGAATGTTGTAGAGTTTTTAAATTAAGTTAAATTGCTAAATTAAATTGATTTTGTCTAGAAGTTGTGATGACTTAAATGTTTGAACAAACAATGAATGTACCGTTCTTTTGTCTGGGCAGGTGGAGGCCAGGAAGCCCAGCAGAAGAGTGAAGAGTGTGGGGAGGATTTCTCGCAGGGTCCTGGGAGTGTTGGAGACCACAATTTTCCAAACGTGGAGTGACGCCTGTCGCACCACCAGCTGCGTGTCGGACCGTCCCATGTAGAGACCAGAGAGGACCCGATTACGCCGCTCCGCCCCCAGAGCACCGATGATGGCCTGGAAGGAGAAGGACACAGAGTAAGAGCAAGAAATAATGCAAAAATGCTACAGATGAAGTGATAAAACGAACACATTTCGTGCAGTAACATTGCAAGACAATACAAATGTAAAATAGGGTTTGCATTTTATTCACTAAAATCACTTTAACTAAATAACATCACTTAAAGCTGCATTACCTGATGATTACAAACCGTGAAAGGAGCCAGTATGTATTTCAATGTAATCAAACTAATTCCTAGCTCTCACGAACCCTTTGATACATGAAAATTCACATGCATGAATTTCTGGGCACAGCCTTTGAGCAACCCTTTTTTCTTTTTACACGGCAAAGTCCAGCCAAGTGTAGACAGCATGCAGCAGTAATATTTTGTCACAAGGTGCTGCTTTGACCACTCTATGGGGGGAAAAACGAATTATATATATATATATATATATATATATATATATATAATATTATATATATATAATAGTATCATATATATAAATATTATATTATAATACATATATATTAATATAATATATATATATAAAATATATATTATATAAATATATATTATATAAATATATAATATAATATAAATTATATATATATTATATATATATAATATATATATATATATATATAATATATAATATAATATATATAATATATATATTATATATATAATATATATATAGTATATATAATATATTATATATATAATATAATATATATTATATATATTATATAATATAATATATATTATATATACACACACACACACACACATATATATACACATATATATATATAATATATATACACACACACACACACACATATATATATATACACACATATATATATATACACACACACATATACACACATATATATATATATACACACACATAATATATATACACCACATATATATATATATACACACACACACACACACACACACACACACACACACATATATATACACACACACACACACACACACACACACACACATATATACACAAGAATAAAGTTGGATACCCCAGCTTTAAAGACTAACGAGGCCTAGACATTGGTACATACTTTGTTGGATGCTGCGGTTCCAAAGTTGTCGTCCTCAGAGGCCGTTTCTGTGGTCATTTTTCCAGTGACTCCTGAAATATGGAACAGGAGATCACCCAGAAGCTGCACTGAGCTGAACCTGTAAAAGACATGACATGGCATACAAATTACTTTTGTCCACACAAGTTGTTTGTGCACCAAAACCACATGAGATAGCAATTTTATGTTTAAATACTCTTTACCACTATATTTTATCCATGACTACTGCGTTGTTGCTTCTTTTATTTACCTAATTCTCCAGAGGTCATCGAACAGGCCCTGCTCGAGCTCGGGCAGCAGCAGAGCGATGGCGGTCTCAGCGTACATACTGATGATCCTCTGTCCCGCTCTGAGCGCGGTGTCTCTTACGTACTCATTCTCATCTGCCAGAGCCTAGTGGACAAACAGGGAACTACAAGTTACTATCACTGCAAGGGTCTGGGGCCAAAATGTAGACCACCACAAGCTGCCATTTATGACCTAATGCGACCAAATTATGAATTATAATAGAGCAGGATTAGCAGAGTGTGAAGCAGCTGGGAAGAGAATCAGCACCTCCAAATCCGAGGCCATGGTTCTCAACCGGAAAAAGGTTTACCCTCTCCGGGTGGGTGGGGAGCCCTTACCCCAAGTGGAGGAGTTTAAGTATCTCGGGGTCTTGTTCACGAGTGAGGGAAGGATGGAACGGGAGATTGACAGGCGGCTCGGTGCAGCTGACTGTTGTGGTAAAGAAGGAGCTGAGTCGAAAGACAACGCTCTCGATTTACCGGTCAATCTACGCTCCTCCCCTCTCCTATGGTCATGAGCTTTGGGTAATGACCGAAAGGACAAGATCGCGGATACAAGAAGTCGAAATGAGTTTCCTCCGCAGGGTGGCTGGGCACTCCCTTAGAGATAGGGTGAGGAGCTCAGTCACATGGGGGGAGCTCTGAGTAGAGCCACTGCTCCTCCACGTCGAGAGGAGCCAGCTGAGGTGGCTCGGGCATCTGTACCGGATGCCTCCAGGGCGCCTCCCTATGGAGGTTTCGGGCATGTGCCACCGGGAAGAGGCCCCGAGGAAGACCCAGGACACGCTGGAGGGACTATGTCTCTCGGCTGGCCTGGGAACACCTCAGGATCCCCCCGGAGGAGTTGGAGGAAGTCTCTGGGGAGATGGAAGTCTGGGAGTCCCTGCTTAGACTACTGCCCTCACGACCCGGCCCCGGATAAGCGGAAGAAGATGGATGGATGTATAAATATGAATTCATGTTTAACGTTTTGTTTAAAATCATTATTTTAGAGACTTTGAATATTGAAACAACTGATTACAAATATACTGACCATTTTCAAATACATTTTCATAACACAACTGCCAAAGATTTGAGTACATTTATAATATCTTCTATAACAGTCTCATGAATAATAATCCTGTCTGGTTGTTTTGTGTCTACTGGGGAGGAGGGGAAGTGCCCACCTTGAGGATACATGGGATGATGGGCCCCACATAAGGAGTGAACCTGTCTCCAAAGGTGAGCGGGAGGTAGATAAACATCATGATGTATCCGTCTCTGACATGGGAGGCGATGTCCACTTTACTGGCTGTTTGCACCACATCCGGCATCAGTTTATCCAGCTTCTCCACCCCCAGGCCAGCCATCACCTCTGCCAGGCCTGCACACAAGAACCAACATTAATTCATGCTCTACACAGAAAGGCTCCACCACTTAATTTATATTAGGATCAATAGTGTCAATCCAATCTTAGGTATTAAATTGACCTTGAGCGGCTCCAGAGCGGTCCACAGAGCTCTGTTCTGAAGCTAAAGTCTCCATGAGCCACGGCAGCAGGTCGTCGAAGCAGGACTCTCCCATCCCCTTCACCATGGCTCCCAGGGCCTTAGCCGAGACTGTACGCACCTATTACAAGAAGACAGTTTTGAAAACACTTTGATTTAACGCCAATTTATTTAGGAAAAGATGTAGTGAAATCATATATCTAAAACGTGATGCCTAAGATGAGGTGCAGTTAAGTAAACATACGTCTGGCACTGGGTCCAATAGAGATGTTTTGAGTCCAGGGATGACACTTGGAAGATATGGCGACAAATCCTACAAAAAGATGTCAAAACATTACTATGCATTCTGTCTAGTCTCCTTGATTAAACTATTGGCTGCATTACCTTTTGGTCCGTCAGGGAGTACATGTTTCCGATGATCTGGGCGGCCATCTTGCGAGTGTCGGTGGATCGGTCCTGGAAGGCCCTCTGGACAATGGGCATGATCAGAGCGAGGGAAGGTGCGTCGATGAAGTGGACAAACTTGGTGTCCAGCAGAGTCTGGAGACAAGTCTGGGTCTTTTTGGACGGGTCTGTGAGTGCGTCCAGGAGGATGGGGGTGATAGCTGAGGGAAAGAATGTTATTATTATTAACAACACAAACTGAATCAATGTTTTACAAAAGAAAAAATATATTACTATTTATTCTGGTAAAAAAAAATTGGTTATTGCCTTCATAAATATTAATTCACAACAGTTTTTTTGCAAAGTTTTCCATTTTAGAAGAACTTTAGAAGATAATTCGGCATTCCAGTTATTGGGGACCCTTTTCTGCATCTCCTCCAGCTCTTGGTCAGAAGAACTAAGCTGGAGAAATACTAGTGAATGTCTTGGATTCGTAAGTGATATAGTCGCACCAAGAAAACACAAATTTCACACTGAATCAGACAAATGTGAAATCACTGTAAAGTGAATCACAAAAGTGCAGAAATATCCCCATAAACCTTTATTTGAAAGCTTTTTGTAGCATTGTTTTACTATAAACTATGTACTCTATATTCAAATTTAGCATCTCCTCAAAAAAAACATACCCGATATTATCTCCATTTCGATATGTGCAATATGCCCACCTCTAATTGTGAAAAAAGCATGTACTCTTAGGTTTCCAGCGTCTTACCCAGGATTTCCGGGTTGCGGATGACCGAGCCGATCTGCCTCAGAGCCTGCTGTCCGGCCTTTTGCACCTTCACGTGAGAGTCAGTCAGGACCTCCGTCAGCTTCGGCACGATACTAGGCAGGCACGAGGACAACTGCTTAGGGGCGCAGAACGCCATGGCACCCAGCAACTCCACAGAACCTGAGGAGAAGAAGTTTACGATGGTCAGCCTACCGGAGCTTCTCTTCTAATTCGGAGTGGTCTGAATGTTTCCACACCTGCTTTGGTTCTCCACGATTCCTCCTCCAGAGCCACGAGCAGAGACGGCAGCACCAGCTTCACTCCATGAGCACTCAGGTTCCTCATCACAGCTTTGGCACAGTCATCTGCTGCCTACAGATTCAAAAAACACAAGAAATATATTCTAATTTACAAATAAATAATAAATGACACAACAAGCAAAAGGAGATTATGATTTACATCTATTATCTTTTTTCAGTTCAGCTATTACACAATATTTGCACATTTACAACATATGTTATATAGACAACACACAATATATATATATATATATATGCTATATTTGTTAAAAAGAATAAAAATAATAGTCAAAATACTGTAGTACACATACAAAAAAAGTGAAAAAATAACTCAAACTAAGAACTTATTTTTCTCTGTTCATTTATTTTTCCTTATATGTATATTAAAATTAAAGGCGCGTCTCTGAGGCGGTTGATGCAGATTAAATTATAATGGATTCAGGAATGTAATAAATATGACCAGGCTGTAAAAGGCAGATTTTATATACTTTCTAAGGAGATCTAGTCTATAATTCCATATGAAGTGATACATGAACATTACTTTACCTCCCTGACGTACTGGTTTCCATCTCCAAAGCAAAGCAGCAGGTGAGGCAGCACATGGACAACGTATGGTTCAAATAACTTCCCCAACATGTTACACAGCATCTCAAAGGCAAACAGAGAACCTGCAATTAACAAAGACACGTTATTTTTATGCTCAAATTAAATACTGTCGTTTGTTAAATCATTTATCATCTTGGAAATATATTGTCCACGTACCCTCTCTGCGCCTGAAGTTCTTCTTGTCCTGGATGGCGTCTGTCAGTGTGGTCATGATGTCCTGCTGTTTTAGGGCCAGGATCCCAAGGCCTTTGACCAGTCCAGCCAGACCGTAGGCCGCCCCCTTCCTCTCTGCGTATTTATCGCTCTCGAGCAGCAGCTGCAGCAGGTTCCTCACGATCCCAGCCGCGTCCTCTTTGATGGCAGGGACCAGTGGAGGCAAACAGCTGGCAACAGACTCTTGAACCTGAACGGAGAAAACCGAAAACAAAAAACATTTCAACAAATCACAGTTATCATCACTACTGTAAGTCTATTAGTTCACTTTGTTGCTCAGCTTGTCATCAAATGCCTCGGTTAGATTTTTTCATTGTACAACATCAAACATTATCAAAACTAGCTCAAGAATAGTACATTTAAGAGTGAAATCTGATTACTTTTGCTCTGTCCTAATCAGGGATACCGAAATTATAAAGTTAAAAAGAATAACCGAATAATAGAAGCAACATTTTCTATTTTTAATTCAATCTATAGTCCAAAAATAAATAATAATAACAATAATTTTATGACATTTTTATCCGTCTGTTTTTTGTCATATTAACTTTCTTTTGTTATGTAGAAAGTTCAATTTTGTGAAAGCTTTGTTCCCTTTTATCTAACACTAACTAGAGGAATGGTAACATGAACATGAAAGATTTCACTGTTGATTAGTCATGATCTCAGTAATTGTGAATAATCATTAAATTGTGTTTTTTTTTTTTAAACAATTATCGACAACATTTTTATACAGTGACAACCGTAGTCCCAATTCAGTCAATATTAAAGTGCAAATAGATGGATTTCAGAACACGTTTATAGAGGTCTAAACTACATTAGCCAGCAGAGTCTGAATGAAATTATTGCAATAAGGGAAGATCAAATGTTCCCTCAAAGTATAGCAAACTAAAAAGCAGTGACATTACAGTAAGTAAGCTGGTGAACGATCTGAAAGAGTTGTTTACCTGCTGTGAGGGCGTGGACAGGGCCGTGATGAGTTTGGCCACGATGGGTTTGACTTTGGGGTCGTTCTTGTCCAGATGTTTGGCCAAAGAGCCCATCAGAATGACCACGCTCTGACGGACTGAGTCGTAGCTGGCGTCCTGAGGGGCGTTCTTCAGAAACTCCTCGAACACTGGCAGAAGGGAGCTCACATTGTCCTGGGAAAAAGTACAAATATTATTCTCACAGAAGGAAAAAGAAAAATACTGTTTTTGATATAATTTACTAAACTTTGCTGCATTTTAAAATCACACGATTATTTATTTATTTACCTTTAAAACCCTTTATTTTACATGAATTTGAATTTGAAATATAAATCGTCTTGAAAAAAGACCCAGTTTAATCTTCAAAAAGCAAACAAATACTGATAGCGTTTTGCTTCTGGAGCCATCACAACAAATCATAACAACATAACTATTTGGCAGATGATTTATACTGAAAAAAAAGACAAGAAAAAAAAAAAAGACAAGAAAATATGCCGTCTTGACCAAAAAGTAATCATAAATCATTCATACAACATTCACTATCGTAGTTAGGCTATTGAACATTCGCTTATATGGTGTCGAAATTATAATAGTTAGATATTTAGTAGAAGTAGTGACCTTTCCGTGTGTATTGAGGGCAGAGAGGGCTGCGTCCAGCATGCAGCGGCGCACATCAGCGTGGCGGTCGTTCAGAGCATCAGGAACAAAGAAGAGGAAAAGTGGAGTGATCTGAGACTCGTCCAGATACTCGGACATTTTGTTCAGGGCCAGAGCGATGCCACACCTGACGAGAGAGACACAGTCATTCATTTTTAATTATTATTTGATTTATAGATCAAGTCTTGTATCATCAAAGTGCCTGTAGGTTTTACATTATATAGGAGAATATAGAAAAAAAGCTGATTAAGATACCTGGCCTCCCATTGATCAGGTGGAGATTCAGAAATGACCCTTCCAAGGCCATCAAGAACAGGGGGTGGTCTCTAGAAATATAAATAATAAATTTTACGTCAATGTATTTTTTCGCCAGCCTAATCTAAACATGTAGTAGAGTATCATACATATAGTTTTTTCTGGTAGAGCTCGGTGAGTTGGCTGAGCACGGTGGCAGACTGGTCTTTGTACTGAGATATGGCAGAGGACAGAGCTTCAGCGGCAGCCGATCGAACAACCTCCTCGTGATGAGTGACGTCTCCGATCAGCAAAGCACAGAGATCAGGCACCAATTCCAGACCAAGAGACTCCCACAATCTGGATGATTAAGAGTTGATTTCATGAAGACTGAAATATACAACTGAAGAAAGGCTAACAAAGTTTGGTTAGCGTGCTTACTTTTCAGCCAAGCCTCTTCCTTCCTCCTCCACATCAAACCTGGAAACCCAGAGTCTGCGCAGTAAACTCATGCCACTTGGATCAGTACTGTCTGTGGGAAGGGCAAACTCCATCTCCAACAGGCCCTGAGTCAAACATGTTCAATTCATAAATATTCATGTACAGCCCAAGTTTTGATAAATGTCCCAAGAAAAAAAAAAGCATAATAACTACATCAGGGATTTTATTTATTGTAGAAAATGTGCTATATGCATATTTATCAGTGATATTTGATTACCTACATAAATACTCAACATTACTCAACGGACTCATTCAATACCATGTGTGTTCAAGAAATCGCCCTCTCACATACTGCAGAACACAAAATAAAATGTATGCTCTTCTATGATTAAATTGTTTTAGTTTTGTGGTTTACTGACCCTGAGAGCAGCGTCCCGCACAGAGAAACAGGGAGAGAGCAGAGCGCTGAGCAGGACGTCGATCTCGGGCTGCTCCGCCACCGTGCACCCGTCGTCACCTCCTGCGCTGGAACACAGGGCAGTCAGGCACTGGGACGCCAACACCTGAAACAACAAGATTCAGTTTGCATAAAACAAATAGAGAAGAGGTTTTTCGACTTTTAAGAAAGCTTATGAGAAGTGATGTTTGAGAGCGTTGCACTTACTTGGAGTCTCGGCGTTGCTGTAGAAATGACCCTGGTCAACAGCACCAGCATGTTGACACGTGGAAGCAGCTCCGGACCATTCTATGAAAAACAAAAATCCAATCAAAAATGCATCTTAACAAAAAAAAAAAAAAGGGTAAAAAAAAAAAAAAGGGTAATAAAAAAAAGCATGCATATCTAAAAATGACACTTGACTAGACTGTGATTTATCTTTTCCTTGTTTACATTTGGAACTGACAAAAAAAGTTAAATGCTGGCGTGTTAGATCTCTAGAGAATGGCAATCTGAAAATAAGGCAAAGTCCAAATCTAAAATGATTTGAGAATATATTTCTGAGAGTTATAACAGGCACTAAATTATCATGGAAAGCTCACACCAGACATATAATAAAAAAAAATTCAAAAAGCCTTATTGAGAGGCTTTTTAAAAATAAAAATGTAAACATTAGCTTGATCAAAATGCACTCGCTATTGTATACTTTTCCTTGGTACTTCCCTACTTCACATAGTGTGTTAAAGTTGAAATTGCGAACGGAACCGCACAATGTATTCATTATAAACGTTGTCAAAATCTTGTCTTGTTCTCGCCCCTAATGTCTAGTGTCTGTACCTCGTCGATGAGCATGTGGTCCGCCTCAGTGTTGGCGCGGAGCTGGCAGTGTTGGTTGACGATTTGTAGGGCTTGGATCATTATGGCCTCAGCCTCTTCAGTGCTTCCGGAAGACTCTTTGAGCATGGCGTTCAGGAGCGGGAAGCAGTAGGAAAACGCGGGAGCAGACAGAGGGCCCACGTCTAAACAAAACAGAAATGAGATGCGAGAATGAACTACTTACTAAACTAGAAAGCAATATTCAAAACCGTAGAGACATGTTTGAGGATAGATTTAAGACTATGGTATACTTAACTGTTCTGTGGGGACTCATTATTCAACATTGCTGGGTCAAACCTATTGCGAGCAGTGGGCACAAAGATGACCGCAAAGTAGGGTCCTTACCTGCAGTCTTGCCCTCCCGTTGCTGGACAGTGTGCTGGTGGAGCAGGAGCATAGTGCGATGAGTGGCCGTGTCCAAATCCTCTTGAGTCCAAGCTTCATCCAAATCACATTCCGGCTTCAGCAGTCGCAGCGTCACATGACCAACAAGCACAGCTAAAGTGAGAGAAAAATATACCTCAATGAATTAAATAAAAAAAAAACACATTTGATACTGCACGGGTATGGCTTTTAAATCCTGCACCAGACGCAACATTTCTCTGACCGCTCCTGCCCGGTACAGACTGCCTCATCCTGCCTGCCTGAGGGGTCCCTGTGGGTCCTGAGGTCTCTATTTCTATTAAAACCTCACTTGTATCACTAGGATATTATAATGCATAGAAACTGTTCCAACTACAGCTGGACAAATGTACAACACCAAACACCGTGGACCAAATACATGGAACGTGCCGCGGTCACGCCCACCACTCACAGCACACTCAATCAAGTTAGTTCACTTCTTTCACCAGCATTGCTTTGTTCTACTACGGGTCAAAGCATCATGTGACAATAAATCCACCTGAGTTTAGGTCAGATCATCTCCCCCCAAGGCCACGACAATCCCAGAGCATTTGGGTTGCGTCCCATGGGACTCTACTCTGAACGTATCAAAGACAAAGAAACATACCCAGGTTGTGCAGGTGTTTAGGCATGAGGCAGACTCCGATGTCGAGAAACACTTGTTTGATTCGAGGAGCAGCGAGCGGGGAGTTGAGGAGGGGTATTAGGACTTGCAGGACACTCGGCAGCTCCTGTGTGATCTGAGCGGGGCTCTCTTTGAGAACTGCCCCGAGAAGTCCCACCACACTCTGCAACTCTACATCCATCTAAAGTCAGAGAAAATAGTATTGAATTTACAAACTCAAAAGCTTTAATCAGAAGTGATCAGACCTCTTGGAGTCTTTTGCGGATTGAAGCCTCCTTCTCGAGCTGAGCCTGAACCATCTCCTTCTGTTTGGCTGTTAGCTGAACTTCATCTTTGATGCCTTTCTTTTTCTTTATTTCCTGCAATAAAAGCAGAATAAAAAACATGCATCAAAAAAGACCATTGATTTTCATGATGTGTTTTTACATAACACCTCCAACAATGAGTCTAGAGGTTGATGGAGCAAAACATAGTACCGATACTTCATAATAATATTTCTCAAGTACAATTACAATGTAGTGGTTCATTAAAGTATTTGGGGAACTATAACTCAAGTAAGACCAACTGACCAAGATTTGTTTAATAATTTGAAGTTAATGTAATTTGATGAACAAAGCATAAAATAATGCACACAATCTGTTTTTGAAATTTGAAAAACTAAACTATATCTGAATGAGCTGTGAAAGAAACTCAAAGGTTCAAATAATTAAATATTGTCAACACAACTTATTTGATTTATTCGCAATGTGAAGAGGAACTAAAACGTTCACTCAAGAGTTGGAAAATAATCAGAGAAGTACAATTTACAATTATAAATACTGTAGACTAGAATACATGTAACAGAGTACTACCCACATCTGAATGTTTCAAAATGAATCCTAATCTCTGCCTTTGATAATGAAGAATTGTCAAATATTTTACCTCTTCGATCTCCATCTCAATGATTTGCTCTTTGAAGGAATAGGCCTTGTTTTCCCTCTTTATATTCTTATTCTTTACTTCCTGTTGGGCACTGCAAGAGTTAGAGTCATTAGAAACATAATTAGTAAATCCTCATGAAAATACTGAAAGCTGGAGTGAAGAGACTCAGTTACCTGTGTATGATGCTCTTGTCGTACAGCTCGCCCACAGGAGTGAGCATGGTACTGTACTCGTCCCGTGTGACCTGGAGCAGAGCAGGTCGCGAAAACCCCTCGATCACATGACCTATCACCCGCGGCAACAGCTTATTCGGAGACAGGCTGGAAAGGGCACCAACCGCATTTTTAACAGCCTAAAAATAGAAATAAAAGATTATACACATTTAATACAGTCAGTTAAACCAACGCAAGTGGATTTGCTGACAAACTATAACTGTGCTCCAAATTAAACTCCAATTTCAACATGTGTCTGGGAGGCCTTAAAAAAAAATATTAAACCGACTGAGCGCTGTACCTGGTTGTCAGCGTTGACGTCCATGAGATGCGGAAGGAGAGCATCCAGATTTCTCTCAATAAAGTCTTCAGCTTTGATATTCATGGAGGACAAGAGCACGGGCCACAGACCGCGTCGAGCTTCAACTGCAAAAATGTGCAAAAAATGAAATCATTGAAATAACTGCACTGTATATTCTTACACAGTGGGACAAATAAAGGTTCTCTTAACTTACCTATTGATGGGTGGTGACTGATTATGACCGTCTCCATAGCCAGGTTTTGGGCTTCGTTCGGGTCGCCCCATTGCCCCGCAGAGCAGCAGATGGTGCAGAGTGCGTCCAGTAAAACACGAGGAGGAACGTAACTGCGGCCCAATTCAGTCAACTCTCCAGAATCTGACACCAGGATGTCCAAGGATAAAACCTGACGCATTAAATCAATGTAAATATTGTTATCGCGTTAGTAAGAGGACAAGTTTCCTTTTTCCTGATCCATAAAGTGAGTGAGTACCTTATGTTTGTTGATGACGGATCGCAGCTCTCCCAGCAGCCCATGGGCCAAACTGGAGCCCCCCAAGGACGACAGCAGTTTCTTCACAGTCTGTTGAGCCCGCTTCCTCACCTGCCACGGCCGGGACAGGAGCACAGCTACAGTGGCAGAGTGGTACATCCTGCCAGAAAGAAAAGATACACTGTATAAACTTAATGCAAAAAAATACAGTTGATTAAAAAGGAAAGAGACCGACTTGGATTTGCTGTTGTTTAGGCGATGGGCGTGGTCCAAGAAGAGCCTTTCACAGAGCTGCAGCACTGTGCACAGAGCTGAAAATCAAACAAGGATAACAAGATTAATAGAACAAATTTATTTAAAATGTCTCGTTTCTGATTCATTGGAACAAGTCTACTCACATTCCTCATTTGCCTGAGAAAGGAATTTCTCTGTCGTGAACAAAGGATTTTTCTCATCTAAGATCAGCTTCCAGAAGTTTGCAAACTTTGTCTCTGTAGACAAAGTAAAAAGATGCTTCCATAAAAGTACGGTAATATCTTTTACAAAATATTCCAGATGATTGTTCATAAAAATCTAATCGATCTGACTTGTACTGCTGTTTAATGTGTGGTGTGACTGATACCTGGCTGTGAGTCCAACAGGCTCAGGCGACATAACAGGACCGAGGCAGCGGTTCCTTCTGCGAGCAAAGCAGTCTGGGAGCTTTGTGCAGAAGCCTTCTCCACAGTTTGTAGAAGCAAAGGCACAAGGTCTGCAGCCTGGGCCAGAGTGTCACCTGCAGATAAGGAAAAAATTTACAACTGTTGAACAAAGACAATGAATACAGTGATAACACATCAAATTAAGGGTATATACTGCATGCACAAAATACTGGTGGGAAAAGACCAGTGCTATTTCACAGCCGAGAGAAAGCACATTCTGCAGCTCACCTTTGAAAGCGCCGAGCATGGTCTGGAGATAGGCCTGGCGGACAGGGGAAGTGGAGGTCTTTAGGGTGAAGGCTTTCTTTAACCAGTCCAGCAGAGCAGTCGGCACCTGCACCGTGAGCCTGCTGCTCCACTGTGACAGCACCGAGACCGCATGGACCAGGGTCGCCTCGTGGACTGAAGACAAGTGTGACAAGCATTAAAACCCCAAACAGCTTAAAGAGGAAAATAAAAGTGTTAATACATGTATTAAACTAAATATTACAGATTTAAAATGACATATGTTAACATTGGTATCAAAGTGAGTGAAATCTATAATTCACTGTTCCACAAATAAAACACTAATTTGCGTCCATACTCGAATTAAATTACAACTACATATAATCACCTTCTTGTTGTAAATATGGGATGAACAAGGCAGTGACTTCAGCGCTGAGCGTCTGGTTGGAGGTTCCCGACACGGCGTGATGACTGCAGCTGCCAATACCTGCCATAACAAATAAAAATACTAAAAAGGTCTTTTTTTTCCCCCTAAAGGTTAATTGTGCTTCAGCATGTCCACTTACCTGACAAAACACTCATTTTTTGGGCCACGACTGTGAGCTTCCCTTCAGAGCCTGTAAATATGACACTGTAACACTTGTACTATTTCAAATCAAAGATTCACTGATGAATGTGTAACTTTTACCTCCAAGGATTTTGAAAAGATGTGTAACAATGTCCTGAACCGCGCTGGCGTCACTGCACTGTCGAGCCAGATTCTGCATCGCTTCAACCGCCTCCTCCATTAGACGGGGATTGTTCGCCTTCAACTGACCTAAGACAAACATTAAAACACAGAAAAGATGTTTAATTAGCCACATAGTAAGTACATAGTACATTTCATGAGAGAAACAAGCCGTATGGTAGAGCTTACTTGCAATGGCCTTTCCAATATCCATGGCATACTGGCTGAGGTCAAGGGTTACACTGGACAACAGGCAGCAGATGGCTGGAAAAAGAACATCAATGGCCTTTTATTAAGCATTAACAATTTTGAAAGGTACTCTGCTGAGTCTTAATTATTAATAATTATTTTATGCTTCAAGGATTATAAATATTGCAGGTGCTCACTCTGCATGGCGTTTTCTGGACTGCGGAGCATGGTCTTCTGGACAGTGGGCAGCAGCAGATCTTTGAACTCAGAGTGAGAAACATGACGCAGCAAAGAGCCGCTCTTTTCCTGGACGTGCTGCTGGGGTTTGGTCTTACTCATCAGCACCGACTTTATGTACAGGTCCAACATTGCACTCTGGATACAAGAGATATGTTTTTGTCATAGGATGCACTCTTAATAGGCTCACATGACACAGCATAGTTTAACGTTGTGCTGGAGACAGGTCAGAATTGTATTTTGTCTTTTCACTTTCAGATTGCAGATTTGTTGACCTGGTTTGTGGTTCATATCTCTGTTTTACTGTGTTAATCTGCATGGAGCAAAAACAGGCACAAAGTTCAGTGTCTTCTCTGTCAGCAGAAATAAACAAAAGTGCAATCATTTTTGAATAAATATAATAATGTGGTGCCAGGGCGGCAGTGGTTCTGTTGGCAGAGTGGCCGGTTCCGATCCCGGTCTCGACATGAAAAAATGTCCTTGGTTGAGTGGTCAGATCCACTGGCCCACAGGTTGGAAGTGCATTTCAATGTGTTCAATGTATTCAGGGTATTCAATGGTGAATACTGCCATTGTGTCCTTGACCCACCTCGCCCCCAGTGGCTCTGTACACTGTGTGTGCAAGTGTGTGTGAATGGGTGAGTGGTTCCTTGATGTAAAGCGCTTCGAGTGCGTGGAAGGTGGGAAAGAGCTGTATAAATAGTGAACATTTACCATTATTCAACACTAAAACAAGATGTCAGTTGAAAGGACTTCAAGCCATAAGAGTCATAATTTTGTGTAGCCAAACCTAAACAAATAATGATAATGCTCAAAAATTGTGTATTTTATGTTTGGCTATTTCTTCAAAAACAGTAAATCTTCCATAGTGTTTTTAAATTAATTGGTTTCCGGTTCCAGTTATACGCAACATTTTTTGAAGACTTTTCACCAGAAGAAAGATCGGATATTTGGTTTTAAATTAATTACTATGGCAACGAACCCCATTTTTCATCATTCTGAAACCCTGGTGTTCACCACAAAACAACCTAGTCAAATTTTTAAAAAACAAACTAAAATGAATTATTGTCTATAAAGTTATCCAGAGTTATTTCAGAGTGATGAGTCATTAGGGCTTTACTGACAATTAAAAATATTATATCTTTTGAATGCTGAAACTCATATGATTTAATCAACATGCATGCACAGGTTTTGGGTTATGGATATGGTTGACAACTGAATGAAAAAAAGATCATTATTAAATGAACAGTTAGAGTAATCATATTGTAAAATTAAATGATAGTGAAAGGGAGAACTGGCATTACACCAAGTCTGTAGCACTTGCCTTATGTTTCTCGATTGTAGGGATATCTTTCTTGGCACTACAGAAGTCCAGGCAGACTCCGAGTATTACCATCGTGGTGGGGCTCTGATCCAGGCTCAACAACGTGGAAATGTAGTTATTCACCAGACCAGGGTACTGCAGAAAGAAGCAAAGCAATTCAAATCCAAATTAAAAACTGGTTGGTTGTGTACATACTCTAAATACTATGCATTGTACTGTAATGTATGCGTCTTAGTGTGATTATACTGACTTGTTCCCAGAGGTGACAGAATTTCTTTAAGCTTGATTTCTGAGCAGTGGATTTTGCCCCACCAACAACTTCAGCCACAAGAAGGCTTTGAACCTCCACCTGGATAATAAAGAAAAAGTTTAGGACAATTGATAATATGCGTTTAATTCTGTAAGAGGTTGCTTTTTGAGGATCAATTAAAGGCTAAAATAGAAAGGTGACAATGTCCATAAATCGCAGCAACATAATCACTTTTTTGACTGACCATTTTCTTCCAAATAGGTCCTTCTCTTTTCTCTGGAGCAGAAAATACATTGTGGACTAAGAGGCAGGTCCAGGAGAGGCCGACAAAGGCAGAAGAGCCCGAGCTTTTACTGAAAAGAAACGATGAAACAAATACAATTTGACATAAATGGTCTTGTTCAAAGTATTTGTGTAGATGTTTGTGGTCTACTGCACCTGGGATCACTGTTCACGTTGACCACTCCACTGTTGAGCAGCCACTGGAGGAGGTTGGTGACCAGGATGTCCGGCTGGCTTTCAGCCAACAGTGCGATAACGGACAGGAGCTCTCTACGGGACGCGGCATCCCTGGACACAACATCGTTAGAAAGAATAAATGCAATCTAACAAAAATAATTCTGTGTAATTCAAGATTGCACAGTATGAAGAAATTAAGATATGACTTGCTATGAATAATTGTAATTTCAGTAGCATAATAAAGTATAATGGCAAGTTCAAGATTAGCTAACAAACAAATGACTTGTTTCATGATGCAACTTCATGTATCACTATTAAAAAAAAATATTATAGATGCAATTAGGGGTGGATGATATAGACTAAAATGAATATCTTATAAGGTCAGGTCAGGTAAGGTAAACTTTATTTGTCTTGGGCTGCAGTACCACTTAGCTGCATGACATAAACTCAAGACACAATACAATCAGGACATGACATACAATCATAATTCAATCACTATACCAGCATATACTATATCAACTTCCAAATAGATTAAAATACAGCACACATCTATGGTTCATGAAACAGACAGCAATAATATCAATAAGTTACAAATTGTCCATCCACTTTCAGTAGAATTTAATTTAAATCCTATAAGTCCCCATCATCATTACAACAGCAATAAAGTATTTACTAAAAAGAGTATTTATGCATCAGTGAGTCAGACTGGGACAGCGCTTTGAGAAAGATTCACACATGTGCACAATGTGTGCAAAACATAGCCTCATTCAATTTAAAGTGGTACATCGGGTACATTTTCCAAAATCAAAACTGGCCAAGATCTATCCTCAAATTGATCCTATCTGCGATTGATGTAAGTCCGCAGAGGCCACTCTGATTCACATGTTTTGGCATTGTCCCAAAATACAACAATTCTGGGGAGGTATCCGTGAAGCAATTACATGTGTACTTGGAACCAGAATAACACTCAATCCATTATTATTTTTGTTTGGGGATGTGTTGTTTTATTTAAAACTGGAAAAATAAATTTTGATTTGAAGGGATCAGAAAAAAAATTCAATCAGGTTTGGAGGCCTTTCCTAAAGTACTTTGATCAACCTTCTACAAAAGGTGCAAGAGGAATTTGGTTGTAAATTATATGCTCTGGCCATTTTGGGACTGTAGTATTATTGTTTTTCTATATCTCTACATGCGTGTGATTGACAGCGGGCACAGGGGTTTGTGTGTTTTTGGGGGAGGCTTTTTTCTGCTATTGTTTTTGCTTTGTTGTATGTTTAATGAAAAAATCTATAAATATATTAAACATTAAAAAGAGTATTTATGCATTTACACCCATACAATCATTTCATAACTTAAATCACAAGCACAAATGTTAGTTTACACCAAAAAGGATTAACTATACTTGTTTAAAAGTGCTACTGGGGTAAAGACAAAGGAGAACCTGTAGTGGTTTGTTTTATATTTAATAGATCTAAAACGTCTAACCGAAGGCAAGAGTTCAAACTCTGAAAGCAAGAAGTGATTTGGTTCACCAGATTTTCCTTGAGAGCAAGAGTGTAATTTCCTAAAAAATTGCCTGCAAAGATGGGTGGTCCTTGTTGCCAATAAAGTATAGTTATTGATACTATAGTGATAGTGATAATCAAACAATACCTTAAAGCATCAGGAAAGTGCTCAACGTGCCTATACATGTCTCGGTTGATCATGTATCGCACAAAAAGTGAATGGACCATAAAATTAACCAAAAAAGTGCAGAAATATCAATACGCTTGTTTTGGAGCGTTGGATATTCAATTACTCTTGACGTCTCTTTTTGAAGTAATTTTTAATAGATTTAATGATAGACAACGCGTTCAATATTTTAATTTAGCAGATCACCAAAACAACAATTGCTATTATAAAATGGTTTAATATACTGTATCTCCCACCTCCAAAAGTGATGAATTATGTATGAGCGAATTGAACAAAACTGTTTTGTATTTGAATAGTGTTAAATATTGAAGTCATACCGGTATCTGTGTGGTGTGAGGCAGAAGAGTTTGCACAGTCCTTTGATAGCCGGCTCTGGTAATGCTACACAGGGATGAACAACATAGAAGTTAGGATGTTTGAGTCTAGGATAAATACAGAAAAATAAATCTCAGAAGTAATGTACAGACCTTTTCCTTGTAGACAGTGTCTGAGCTCGGCACAGATCTCCTTGCGCTCATTGACACTGGCTGTGGTGACCTTCACAGCAAACTTCTTCAGTGTATCTGTAACCTGCAGAAAAGTAAAAAATGCGGTTTGTTTATTTTCCTTTTGTTTCTTATGAATTGTTATTGCATTGCTCGCATTATTCTAGATTTAGAAAAACTTTATTGATCCACAAAGGAAACTACTAAAACACTAGGGATTAAACATTACAATACAATTATAGAGTAAAAAAAAAAAAACGATTGTGTGAAATTAAGTAAAATAATTTACTAAGTAAGATAACATATAAATATAGTACGGCTATGTGTAAAAGAGATGCTGTGCACGGATTAAATTAATCATAGCTTTGACAAGACATAAAGTTATCTATGACTATATTTAATATATAAATACTTAATACCATATATTTTAAATCACAAAATGTCTTTTTTTCATTTGAGTACCACCACTAAGAGCAATGATGAGCAAGAAGATGAATATCAATGATTATTGTAACATCTGGATGATTAAAACAGAGGCATTTAGATTTAGGTAATAAAACTGTAAATATTAATTTATATTAACCTTAACTCAATTTCTTTTTCTTTAATACATGCCCTTTTTGCTTCCATATATGTTGTTTTCATTATTGTCCATCGTTGCATGTTGCACCGAATCACCAAAGCAAGTTCCTATGTTTGTGAATTTTGTTCATTGACAATGACAATAAACCTTTTCTGATGCTGAATATTATGACTTCCAGGTAACTTCTTTGGGAGGTCCACCACCTGCTTGTGTCTATATCTATGATGTTGCTTTGCCTAGAATGTTCGATGTTTCATGCATTCTATTAATTAATGTTACAGATGCTTTTATTGCTCAGAAATACCATGCATTGTACAGTGAGTGGGCTTCCTCTCCACAGATATGACCAGTTACATAGCCTGATGATAGCACCAGCTTGTCTCCACTACGAAAGTTACGTTTAATGCCAAACTGAGTATATTCCAAGCAATAACATCACCATGGAGACAAGCTGGTGGCGGACCCCTTTTCAGGAAAGTTACTTATTGCGCCTTTAATAACCACCCATCGTCTAAGACTTGGCTCAATATTATACCCCTATTTAGAGAAATAATAAAGTTCAGATGAACGAATCAATCCAGTGAACATTTTGCTGCTTCTTCAGTTTTGGCAACGACCTCCTCACTATAAATAACGACGATGCCGAACAGCTGTTGATCGCTTTAATAAAACACAACCAAATTGAATATGTAACTAGTTCAGTCAGTATAGCTCAAACAAATTCATTCTTGACGAGTTACAGAAAAAGCCCACTCATGATGGAGCCAGTGAGAGTAACGTTAACTAACGTTACGTCGCACAAAGCTAGCAGCCGAGGAGCTAATGAGTTGCGTTACAGTGGATATTTCACTGAGATTTCACTCAAATCAACAACAGCCCAGCATGTTCACATAGGGTTTTAATGGGCCTCAGCGACCACACTTCATCTTTGCTTTGTTGTTGACAAACTAAGAGAAAGTGGAAAGTGGAGAAAAGCCACACAGACCTGCGTGTCCGCTGCCATCTTGCCGGCTGAAACAGGAAAAAGTCAGTGACCCAACTTCCGGGTCAAGGAAAGCAAACAAATATTTACGAGTAAAACATTTTTCATTTTGGTTTGCTATGATGTATTTTATATATTATAAACTGTATATACTATAAGCTATATAATGTTACAGTGCTGCATATGAATAAAAGGGTTACATAAAATAAGGCTGCATTCAAGGCAACTGAGAAGTTGGTTATTTCCCACATGAACGTTACGAGTTCCGACTTCAGAGCGTTTCAACTGAAATTGCTCGTAGGTAAACTATTTGGCTGTTGCTAATCTGTACACTAAAGAAATGTAACGATTGAACAAATTAATCTGATATGTTAAATATCCAAATATTGGAGAATTTGACTTGTAACTAACGTTTACATTGCTTATGCTGTCGTAGAAAAAGATTGAGTTGTTGTCATCTGGACTCTGTTTTAGAAAAACAAAACGTTTCGACTCTTATCCAAGAGTCATTCTCAATCTGTGAAACCAGTCTGAGAACTCAGGTTTATATCCTAAAATAGAGTCCAGATGACTACAACTGAATCTTTTACTACAATGGAACACTCCTGGACGAATGAGGCATGCTTATGCTGTCGTCATTAACCACTCAAAACTACTATATGTGGTTCTTATCATAGTTGTTACACGTCAAAGTCGATCTCCTTCTCGTGAAGTGGGAGTCCCTCGAACAGCTCCCAGTTCTAAGTACTTGTTAAGCCATGTGTTGCCCTGAACGCACCATAGAATGATGGTTTACACACTTTGGCCACCAGAGGTCACAATTTATTCATGAATTGTATGAATACATTTTCATACGTATTCATAATAATTGTTAAATAAAATAAGTTAATATTTACTATTTAATGTGTAGGATTTGTTCACCTTTTCTTCCTTCATCAGAACAAGCCATCACACAAATCTAATATTCTAAACTCTCTGAAAAGGCAGTCAGGGTTTCATTTTCTTACATTTGTAAAAAAAAAAAAAGGTACTAGCCATGTGGTACTAGCCATGTGGACAATGTTTTAAAAATCATGATGTTTTGACATCCAACCAAAAGTCATTTTCAATCTGAAGGAGCTATATTTTTTTAATACTGATCTTTATGGCTCTCTCCTAGACGAATGAGGGATTACACAAACATATACATTTACTCAACATAATATCCAATAGCAACGACAACACATTTTTTATTAAAACACTCCTCATTTATTGGCTATTTTAAATGAGCAAAAATGCTTGTTATTTAATATTATCACATATATTGTAATATGTATTGTTGGTCAGATTGTCCTTTACCAAATAAAACACTCATCAATTTGGGTGCATAAAAACAATTAAGTTGTATAAATCAATTGTCAATAAAGTAATGCAAAACTGAAAAGAAATATGAAGTGTCAAAAATGTCATACGAAGCTTATTCTGTTTTCACACTTACACTTTAAACACTACAACTGGTGATAGTGTAAATTGTAATTTCTCTGTCCAAATAAAAGATATCGAGTGGATCTATTTTCTGTATCAGTCGAAATCTTGCAATATTAAAAACGTGACAAAACACAATTATTACAATCATTTGCCTGGATCATTAATGCCCATTGTCCACATTAATATTTCACTTCTGTGGCTTCAATGACTACAATAACCAACAACGGTAGACAATGAAATCTGACATGCGCGTGAGAATATTAGACTGTCAACTGATGCTTGCTTCCAAATGTAAAATTCAGAACACTAACAATACACTGAGCCATAAATTAAAATATTCCACATTCATAACTTTACAGTGTTACATTTATATAGATAATTATTTTATTTTTGACTGTTAAAATGTTGTAATCTGACCTGTGAGTGGTACCGTAGTCAACTGAGGGTAATAAAAAGGGGATCTTGTTGTCCATAAATATCTCGAGGATTAAGAATTTCAGGCTAAACACCAAACTACTCTTCTACCTGAACCATTCCAGTCCACGTCTCTCACACACACACACACACACACACACACAAAAAAGACTTAATTCTGTGTATTATCCACAATAGCGTACACTATGAGTCCAATAATGACGGCTCCCACTGCGATTCCGATGGCGATAAAAAGGATTTTCATTTTGTAGTTTTCCCATTGTTTCTTCTGCTTCACCTTCACAGTTGTCTTTTCGAACGCTTTACTCTGGAAAAGAAACAACAACAACGTTCCAGTCACTCGTCAGAACAATATTACTTTAATTTTATTAGAGAAGTCGATTTCATGTGGTGACTAACTATTGTAATATTGTTTTTCCCTTCGCAACAATGCCCCACAATTACCACACTTCGGTCTGGACGTCCGACGCAGTTCCTCAATTAGTCCGTCGTGTTTATGCGCTGCTAATATTAGTCACCAGTCTTTTTCTAGCCCCTATAAAAACACTCACTTTTCCTATTCGCGCCCCCCTGAGCCGCCGCGCGATGTAAGGAGCCCCGTACGTGGGAAGGAGGTGACCCGGTGTTCGACCCGGATGGATTTTAGCCCAGTGGCACATCCTGGACTCTCTCTGTTGTACCCGGCTCCCCTTTCTTCATCGTAGGAAACAATAAGAAATACCTTTCCCAAAATATCCCCCGTCAGGATGTAAAACTGTTACATTTGTTTTTCCTCGCCGCTCCACCTTAGCGTATTTATAGGCAGCAAAATGACATTTCCGACGCTGCTTCGTGGCATGTGTTGCATAAGTTAAGCTCATCCGTCGGACCCGGGAGTTAGAAAATAGTTGTCACAAGTACATTGCGCAAAACTCTGAGCATAATGTATTTCACTGTTCTTCTGTTTTCATTGTTTTAGTTGAGGTAAAGCTAATGTAACGTATGCGATCAGTAATGCATAAGGGCTCGAGCTTAAATGGAGTGTTTTTTATAGTTTCGCTGATTCTAGTTGTAGTTCTTAGTCTGAAATGTTGAATTGTCAAAGATCAGCTGGGGTCTTTTTAATCGAGACGTCCACAGTCAGTAAAAGCACATGGTTTGGAGCAAAGATAAGACTCTGGAGGGTAAAAAAAATGACACTTGTTTTGTGTTAAATTTGACATTGATTAAAAGTTTGTCTTCTTATCCTCAGGAAATTAGTATTGAAATGCTTTTTTATTTGTTTGTATTAAGACAAAATAGCCTAAAATTGAAAGTAGGGATTGATCAATATGGGGAGAGACCGTGATGTTTGTTTGGTGTAATGTTTTGGTCATTTAGTATTAAGTATCACAACCTTTAGCGACACCATTATTGATTGTCGATTGGTTGTCTATTTATGACAAACACTTCGATTTGAGAGGGGGATGTGGTGTAAAACGAATATTCACATTTGCTTTTCTTTACTGTGCACACTACTGTTTCTACCTAGAGTCACGTGTTTCTGAATGTTTTGAAATATTTCATTAATGTTTTAGTCGTGCTTGATTTGGGGGTTGAAATGAAGTAACGGTGGAAGTTTGATTGGCACGTTTTTGCTCCAAACCAAACCGTTTGGTCGCATTTCTGGAGGTTGTGCTCGGTGTGAAGGCGCTCTTGTCTGACCTTTTGCAGCATTAGGTCGGCGCGCTCCTCTAGGTCCGTGAGTTTGCCCGCTCTCTCGTCGGCCTTGTTTAGATTGTCCAACATGATGACTTTGACCTCCTCCACCTCCTCCTGGGTCTTCTGCAGGCGGCTCCTCCCATTCTCCTGGGGGAAAAAACAACACAAAAAACAAGGTATGAGATTAGAGAGCTATAACAAAGAATTAAGAGTTAAATATGGGTTTTGCTGGGAAACAGACAAAGATCTAAATATGTTTTAGGGTAAATAAGACTCTGTGAAAGTCACCTACAAAAGAGTGGTACAATTAAGCGCTAATGTGTCTTTTTGTGCCACATTTGACAAAGTAAGATGCTGTAAAACATCTCTTGATAAGAATAATCAGATATTGCACCAGTAAAGTGCAAAAATGTGCATGGAAATGTCTGGGTCAAGTATTAAGATTAAGGTTCGAGCACAAAAATGGACTAATGGACCATCAAATGAATCAGCTCTTGTACATTCATGTTTTGTTTTCCAATTTTCCTCATCTGTAAATATTTCCAAACTCTAGCTCTAAAACATTTTAACACAATAAAACATGCAATGCATTAGTTTAAATATAACTGTTGAAAAGTGAAACAGGCAGAGCCGTTTTGAGTAACGACACATTTCCCATGATAAGGATTCACTTTTGAAACACATTTGAAAACAACAAGCAGGCTTTAATGTATTTCACTTCATCTCTAGAGGATCTTGGTTTATTTTCCATCTATACAACACCTTATATAGATTACAAAGTAAAGGAAATAAGAACTTTGCAATTGCAACACCAGGTGCAAGGATGTGGGCTCAGATTTAAACAACTAAACAAAAACATGTAAATGTGACGTAGAAGAAGTCTGCTTCAGCTGCGCTCCTCTTACAGGTAAAATGTCCTTCTTGAACCCAGTGACATCAGAAGAACATAAATGTAGTTTCTGATTGATGACACATTCTCAGGTTAAGCTATGTTTATCTAAATGCACATCCATCAACGTGTGGCATTTCCAGTTAATTAGGAAAGATTGCATTGTACACCTTTTCCCTCAACTCTGTCAATCTGTCAACGTTCAAACTCTCACACAAGCAGGACTTCCTTGCAGACTACTGAGCCAAGTACACATGAGTTGATCCGTATCACTATATTTTCAAAATAACCTTCTGTGTTTACCCAACTAATGAGTCATATATTTGTGACCACTGACTGAATAATACAGAGTTGTTAGGCAGAAAATGGACCCATCTTTAAGCCAGTGGTTCTCTCAACTTGCCAGGGACCCACCATCGCCCTGCAATGTCACAAGCAACAAAGATTGAAAGCAAGCGGGTCAAAGCAGCTTCAAAACAGCTGCTCTTGTGGGGTGTTTCGGTAACACATTACACATTACATACATATTGCATATTGTTATCACGCTATTCAATAATAAAGTTGACTTGGCAGAATTAAAAAAGTACAAGAAGTAATTAAAGTGTAAAGGCTGCTTTAAAGTTTGCACACCACAGCGACACTGGGACCAAAACCCTAAAACTAAAACCAAAACTCGTAAGGGTGATGAAACTTGCAAAATGAGGTCGAGCAGGTTTTTCTGCCCCGATCGTCTGTGTTTGCTGTAACAACAGACCCAAGCGCTCCCAACCACATGACCAACGGCACGGCTCTGCAGGAGGAGAGACTCATGCGGTGACACCGGAGCAACACGGAGACAGAGCAGAAGAAGATACAAAAACAAAACTGGAACACCTGCAAGAAGACATGAAATGTACAAACTCTTCTCAGTCTTGATTTAAGGTGTGAAGCCGTTTGAGGAATCTGATGGAGTTTGTTTAAGCACAAAAGAGTGTTCTCTCTTTTAAATACACAAAAATCACAAATTTTCCCTTTCGTTTTCCGGCAATTGCAGCTCAATTTGACTCATAAAACATCTTTCCTCAGCTCATGGCATGTTTTGGAACCCGTGTATACAGCCCTAAACAGTTTGGGCTGAAATCCGCAATGAAATCAATGTTTAGGTTCTAATTTCATATTTGCACGTTTGAAGACAACACTACGGCCAAATTATAAACGCAACATTTTTGGGGGAGTTGTGGATGAATAGTAGGACGTCACGATTATTCAGTTAATCGATAATCGTGATTATTCAGGTCACAATATAATCGTGAGAACCAAAAAGTAATAATCGAGACCATTTTAGAAGCAAAATTAATTCTTTTTAGTGCAATACATAGGCCAAAAAATAGACCTAAATGTAAATATTTGTTCTGTTTTTGGCAAATTTAACTTTAGTTTGTCTTTCAGAAAGTTCAATTTCGTAAAGCCGGTCACAAACTTGAGGAACAGTAACATATCAGATCACGGGAATGAGAGATAATGAAAGATTCCTCTGTTGTTTGGTCAGTCTCAATAATCGTGAATAATGGTTAAATCGTCATGCTTTTTCTCACAATAATCGTAACACTAACATTCGATATCGTGGTCCCTAATGAATAGTGAGTAAAACAGTACCCTACCTGTACATTACTAGTTCCAATGAAAGACTACTAAAGTGAGTTGGTTTGCCTCTCCGTGTGACCTCAGCCCTTTGACCTCCGAGCATCAGGAAGTAAAGAGTCTCAGTGTGACAAGGACAGGAAACACCTCGATGCTCTTCATGTTTCTGTCACTTCCTCAAAACGTCTTACAATACAACACACATCAGATGAAGTCTTTCAGGTCCGTCCAAGCAGATTCTGATCATGTCCAAACCACAGGACCAAGTGTAAATCTGGATTAAACCACGACTAAATGCGGCCTTAAAGACAGGACTAGAGCTGGGAATATCTAAAAAAGTCTCAAAACTAAATTCACTCAAACTCAAACTATTTTTGGCGCAGTGAGAGGTCTGGACTTGTGTTGCTCACACATGTCCAAACAGGTTTGTAACAGATGTGAGCTAAACAACGTGGTTTAAATGTAGTATTTTGTTTATGAAGAATGACATGAAACCAAAGTGCATGGCGAGTAGGTAGAAAGATAGATCTGTGGACTTGGAGATGGCTCTCAGTTTCCCTAAAGGGACGTATGACAGGTTTTTACGATTTTCAAATGTTGACTTTATTTGGTGCACTTATACCTGTTGTAGAGATAAATGATAGTTTTACACCAATCAAGTGAGTATTTGTGGGGAAAATGTTGAAAAATCTGTAGAAAATGACAGGAAGTGACATCACACTAGGCATACTCTTTCCAGTCCACTCTCTCTAAACATGAATTCAACAAATAAAGTTGCGCTCATGCATTTTTATTTGTCAAATAAAAAAAATTGTGACATTAGATGAGTTTTTGCTAGTTTCCTAGTGTGACATAATCAATTACAAACAGGAAGTGAAATTATAAACCTAAAAAAATTGCTATTCTGTCATAAAATTTTGAATTTTTTTTGAAAAATTCAAAATATATTTAGATTAACTGCATTTTAGTTGTCCGACCTTTAGGGGGCACTTTAACATCTGCGGCTAAAGTGTTCGAGCCCAAACACACTCGAGTGTCGGACCTTCAGTCGATTAATCGGTTAATCGTGTCTTGGTCGAACTCAATTTTAACTGGTTGACTAAATATTGTTGGGGGATTTTAAAGGATTTATATTCAAAAGCAGAAAAGATATCTTGAGATTTTGAATATAAGCTGCCTTTTACGCTGCTTATTAGGAGTTTTCTGTATAAATATTTGCAATTGCGTGCTCTTGTTGTCTGGTCGCCGCACTTTGGGTCAGATACGTGGTAAAATCATGGAAATATTTAATCGATTTGAGAGCGTTTGCCAGCAATCGAAGCACACAGCATGTCTTTAGTCGACTGCAGCCCGGCAGGAGAGCGTCGGGGCATCGAACTGTCCAACCTTCTTCTCGTAATGGTCTCACGCTCCGCTTTAGTGCTTGGTTCCTCAAAAGTCTGTGATGAAACCAGAGGGCCGAGTGCCAGTTGGCCTGATGACGAGGGGCGAACACATGAACAATGGCGTGTTTAAAATTCTCCCAGAGACGTCTGCCACAGGAAGAGCTGCCCAGGCCAAATCCTCTCTTTCCTTCCTGTCCTCCCTCTTTCCCAAAAGCAGTGGGCGCATGATTGCTGGAGATATTTCTGAACTTACGTGCAAACCTGGATGTGGCGTGATGAAAAATTTGATATATAAGCCTTGAATTGGGCAGCTGTGGTATATAAAAGCCTTAAGTCTAATAATGTCGGTGCGAGTTCTCCACCCAAATGAAAAGATCCACACTTCTAGCTTTATTTAATCGAATGTTTGCATCATACATGGCATGTTGCTTTTGCTTTGTGAAGGTGATTCCATTTATTTCAGTGCATATTACATTAAACTTCAGCATAAGCTTGTTTTTCTGTTCAGCCAACGCAGAGGGACAGCCAACTTAACACCGACGATACAGCTCTAGACATCATTTTCTCTGATGACCCTAAAGCTGTAGCTTATCCATGGTGGTGCAGTGGTTAAAAGCCCATTGGCACATGCTAGAATTGAGGCTAATTTAAGATCTCATCATGTAATAACCACCCCATCTAATCTAATTAAGTTATGCGTTTACTCATAATCAACACAAACCAAACCAACACAAAGGGAATACAGTACTACAAAACTGTTATCATAGCTTATTGATAACCACTATAATATATATATTTTTTTCAAATGTTTTAGCAAAATAGAAACATAAAACAATTAAGAAGACCAGAGAGCAAAAATAAAATAAAATAATAAAAATAATAATAATAATAATACAACATTAATTATAATATTAAAGAACAAAATTGAAATAGAAATAATAATATAGTAATAACAATAACAATAACAATAATAATAATAATAAAGACCACCATTTAAGTCCCATTCAGTCCAAAGTGAAATGTGTGATAACCACTATTTTCCATCTAATTTGAACATTCATTCAATATTTGATCCCATTTCCGATAATAATGAGTAATAACTGTCGGATCAGAAGGATTATAACTTACTTACCACACCATAATAAGCAAATACATGGCTCTTGTGGCTCGTTTGACCGATTGGACTTTGCCCCCTTGACTACATACAGACACCTCGCATGTAAAAGGGTCTCTGTCCTTGTTCACAGCAGATGTTTCCCGCCACAGTGACATGACTACACGTTATGATTGCACACTTACCATGGCTGCTGTTTGTGCTGAAATGCGTCCGACTGTCACCGCGTCCACAGCATTGGCGTAAACCGAACGTGTTGCAGCGTGAGGCGACTTTAAAAACAGCTCTAACAGACGCCTAACTTCTTCCTTCTTCTTGTGGTTTAGCGCAGCCCCCTGTAGAATACTCTGCACGTGTGTTTGGGGCGGTTTTGGTGAAGTTTTTTGTGTGTCTTTTTTTGTCTCGCTTCTCTCTTCTGTCACTTTCACTTGCGACTTTGCCCGGACTGTGCTGCGTTCACGGGGAGTGCGGAAACTTTCGGATTGGGAAAGGTCGGCCAAAAGCCCCTCCCACCTCGGGCTGATGGACTGCCCACGAGGATAAATAATACAGGCTGAAGAAAGTGAACTTCTCTGGCATCCTCCTGGATTATGGTTTGAATATTTTGGTCTACTGCCTCTGGTAAATTAGGTTAGGGCATCATTATTTATTGTACAAAGATAAAGATAACCGTAGTTGATGAACAAGACACTCCCCCCTCATGCACAGGACCCTTACTTACTCTCTCGTATTCATGTATTTTCCATTCAAACACCTGAGCTTTACTGCTGCACGCTCGATCGATCATGTGAATAATCAAAGCTAAATATAATCGGACAGTTCCACTCTGACTCTGACTGTGCTAAACCAGAGTTGGGTAAAGTCTTTATTTACAAAGTAGGCCATGATTTCTATAATGTAGTTAAACGTAATGATCTCTTCCCAAGCATCGTTGTTAGTGTCACAATAAGTGATTCACCCATCTTCTCTTGTGTACCACATGTTTACTCACATTTGTTCATCGAGGATAGACTGAGGCATGTCCTTTAGAGCAAAACTAGTTGAGTCGGGTTAAACTTAGAAATAAAGCCTCGACCCGATTTTGATACTAAGCAATACGCCCGATACCCGATACAGATTTTGATACCATAATGATAACAAAAAACACAAATATTATACGTTTGTTGCTTCCATGTTGTCCTAAACTATTTCTGCCAAAGCTCATGATCATTCTCAGGTACATTTTGTGTGAATATTTGCTATATATATCGATTAGTATCAGATTTTTGATACTTTTGGCAGCCATTCTACTGTACATTTGTATTAATTTCCTCATTTGAGCAGTGGATTTGGCTGGGTCCGTTGGGTGTAGTCCACTTCGACTGGGCTGAGATGGTGCCTGCGCCGCTCCACCCAGAGAACATGCATGTGTAATGATAATCTGATATACTCACAGGGACATGCAGTGAGTTTGCGGAGAACAGGGACACATTAAGCTGCACTTTTCAAATTCCTTTCGACTCAATTACCATTTTTTAAGTTTGCATGTAAGCAGTTCAGACTTCTAATGTAGCGTTAAACAATGGTGCCCTTGTCTTTCTGCTTTTCGTGTGGCGTGTCGGTTCTTGAGGGCATCTTTGTCTGGTACTTTAAACACATGCTGTAATTTTGACCTTTGACCTGTGAACTAATGCACAATCAAGACATCAGGCGACTTATCCTACATGAAGCATTTAACATGGCTGACAAAACTAACAAATGACTAAAGCTGTTGCTGTTTCATTTGAGATGTAACAATGATTTCAAAATACCAAGAGGGTCCTGCAGATGAGTTCATTTTCAATGTTGCAATTATTAACCCAAACGATCGACTCAATTACAGCCTCTAGCTTCTTGACCTCCTCCTCGGTAATTGTTTTGGCTCCATGAAAAGTAAATACAGAAAGTCAATGAATGAATTCATATTGTTGTCACTTTTCCATAGAGAAGATTTCACTTCTTTAAAAATACACATATTTATAATTTGTTTAATGGAAATAAATGGTCAAATATTCATTAAATAATAGTTTAGAGCTGGTTTAAGGTTTACTTTAGTCCATGTTTAGATTCTATAGAGCTCGGGATAAAAACGACCGTTACTATGGAAATCCGTGATGTTTGTTGCTGGTGTGCTAAACACAATCTAGGCTTGGTTCTGGTTCAGGTTTAAACCGGGTTTAAAGATAAATGTATTATTTTAGTGTCTATAAATGTTCTGTTTCACATTGAACTATCAATGATTGTTTCGAACCAATAAAACTAAATTAAAGCCCCAGCTTTATCCCTAAAGTATTTGGCAAGATTTACATTGGTGGAGACGTGTCCCAAAGGCACATATACACTTTGATGTCACACCCTCTTTCATGTGACCCATAAGTGTCGCTGTCTGTCCTTCCTGTCACCCTCTCATCATCTATTAACATTCTTTCCAAGTGTTTTGAAATAATCAGGTGAGAAATAAGGAGGTGAGAGACGCAAAGGTCGGATATAAATCAGCCATGCAGTACCTCTGAGGCTCCCAGGGGGCCCTGGACCCCACTTTGGGAACCACTGTGTTGGATCAAAGATACAAAGCTAAACTCAAAGGTTGGGTATGATTTAAGCAGTTATGATGTAACATTTGATCGATAGAAAATAAATAAACTCGTTACTCGTTGCAACGCTCTCTGGACTGGACTCATAATACAGACGCACTGTACAAGAAGAGCCAGAGTCGACTCTACCACCTGAGGAGACTCCGGTCCTTTGGAGTGACAGGGCCACTCCTGAGGACCATCTACGACTCTGTGGTGGCATCAGCCCTCCTGTACGGTGTGGTCTGCTGGAGCAGCACCATCACAGAGAGGGAGAGGAAGAAGCTGGACAAAGTCATCAAGAAGTCCAGCTCCGTCCTGGGCTGTGCTCTGGGCTCGGTGCAGGAGATGGGGGACAGAAGGGTCCTGGCTAAACTCATGTCTATCCTGGACCCCCCTCTGTGTCTCACCCCCTGCTGGACACTGTCCACTCTGGAGAGCAGCTTCAGTGACAGACTGATCCACCCTCGCTGTGTGAAGGAGAGGTTTCACAGGTCTTTCCTTCCTGCTGCTGTCAGACTTTACAACAAACACTGTTATTCCTGAACGTGTCATTCAGCTTTCAGAATCATGTGCAATACTGTCAGAATCATGTGCAATACTGTCAGAATCATGTGCAATACTGTCATAATCATGTGCAATACTGTCAGAATCATGTGCAATACTGTGACATGTCAATCATCCCTGGTGCAATATCTTCTGTCCATATGACAGCTGTAAATAAGAGTGTTATTATTATTATTATTATTATTATTATTATTAAGATTATAAGAGTTTTATTTTTTTTCTAAGTTATCTGTTTTTATTATTATACTGTGCATAATCTGTTTTCTGTACCCTTTGTTGCAACACTGGAATTTCCCCATTGTGGGACAAATAAAGGTGATCTTATCTTATCTTATAAAGGTTTATTTTGGGGGAGGCGGTTTATTACTCCTCTACTTACACCGTTTTTTGTTTTTTTGTGAGATCCTAATAATTTTGTGAGCTGTTTCCTGCTAAGAAAAGTCAGTGAAGTGTTTACTCATTCAGTTGTGATTCAGTTGTCCTCTCCGAGCACACAACAGAAACCCCCCATGTGCAGATTCAGACTGAAAATGTGTCTTTATAGATCACAAACTGACCGTTGTAAGTGGCACGCTCAGAACCCCTCAAAATACAGCACATACCACAACCACAGCTGTGATTTCTGCTGCAGGATCCACGCTCAGCAGAGAGACGGTTATACAACAGTGCAGAGAAACACAAGACACTCAGCTGGTGCGTGGTTCATAATCAAGAGTGTTTTTCTTCTGGATATTTGACGTTTGATTAACTGGTTGTGGGACTGTGAGCCTGCGACTAAAGAAGCTTTGGAAGTGTGAAGCAGTTTAACCCGAGGAAAGCGCTGGACATGATGTGGAGACACTGTATTTCTCAAGGAATAGTTAAACTTGCATAAATGGAGCAAAATGATTTAAAGAGAAAGGGAAAAGTGTAGATGAATTTTAAGTTAAGAGTGAACATAAGGCTGTTTAGTTTTACTCTTTGCTGTAAGAAGTTTGTATGATCTGCATTTAATTACACATTTAAACATTTGTATATTTTGTCTGCAAACAAAAGTGTCAACAGGAATGAAGATGAAATTAATAAACATATTTTTAGCCAAAACCCTTTAAGAGAAAACAATATCTCATTTGTCTTAAGTTTTATTTGAGCAGGGTCAAACATTTTTGCATTTTCTGTGTCTTCTCATGGAAATGACCCCTTTGTGCCTTGTCCCACCCAGCGACTTCATGTACTTCTTCTGATTATTTGACCAACATTTGCCTTGGGACAGTGGCTTTCTGTGCAGCGCTCCAAAACAAACGTTAACAGTCACACAATGTGGGTAAATGTCAGTAAAGGGATTGGTAAATGTGTCAATAAAACCAGGGGAAAAAACAAAAAACTATGATTGTATTAGACACACATTAGTTAAATTTTTTCTCGGAAATGGCACATCAGCACAGCCTGAGTCAAAGATTTACTCAACAAAAGGCCCATTCTGGGAAACGCTGCCCAAACACAAAAGAGTATATTCACTCCCCTGCTGCCAGCTTGTGTGTGTGTGTGTGTGTGTGTATGTGTTTACGTGTGTGTGTGTGTGTGTGCGTGTGTGTGCGTGTGTGTGCGTGTAAATGTGTGTGTGTGTACATGTGTGTGTGTGTGTGTGTTGTGTGTGTGCGTGTATATGTGTGTGTGTGTGTACATGTGTGTGTACATGTGTGTGTGTGTGCGTGTATATGTGTGTGTGTACATGTGTGTGTACATGTGTTGTGTGTGTGCGTGTAATGAGTGTGTGTGTGTACATGTGTGTGTACATGTGTGTACGTGTGTGTGTGAGTGTGTGTATGTGTGTGTGTGTGTGTGTGTGTGGTACGTGCATCCAATCCTCATGACCAGCTGAGTGTATGTTATCCGTCAGCGGATCAGGAGGGAGTATCAGTCTGGACTTTTGGTCAAATTTCCACTCTCTCTCTCTCTCTCTCTCTCTCTCGGACTCTTCTCTCTCTCTCCTCTCTGGACTCTCTCTCTCTCTCTCTCTCTCTCTCTCTGGACTCTCTCTCTCTCTCTCTGGACTCTCTCTCTCTCTCTCTGGATCTCTCTCTCTCTCTCTCTCTCTCTCTCTCTGGACTCTCTCTCTCTCTGGACTCTCTCTCTCTCTGGACTCTCTCTCTCTCTGGACTCTCTCTCTCCCCTCTCTCTGGACTCTCTCCCTCTCTCTGGACTCTCTCTCTCTGGACTCACTCTCTCTCTCTGGACTGGACTTTTTCTCTGGACTTTCTCTCTGGACTCTCTCTCTGGACTTTCTCTCTTGACTTTCTGGACTGGACTTTCTCTCTGGACTCTCTCTCTGGTCTGGACTTTCTCTCTGGTCTGGACTTTCTCTCTGGTCTGGACTTTCTCTCTGGACTTTCTCTCTGGACTGGACTCTCTCTCTGGACTCTCTCTCTGGACTGGACTTTCTCTCTGGACTGGACTTTCTCTCTGGACTTTCTCTCTGAACTCTCTCTCTCTGGACTTTTTCTCTGGACTTTCTCTCTGGACTGGACTTTTTCTCTGGAGTAATAAGGATCTGGATCTGCAGTAATAAGGTTTGTTCTTCAAGGAATTTCTGTAGCAATAATAAATAAATAAATAAACACCTGTGATTGAATATATGGATACCTGTGAAATATTCCAGACAAAGCAGTAGCGTATCCTTGGAGACAAGCAGGTAAGGAAAGTTAAACAGTGCTCCGGAGTTTAAACAAGCCTAAATCTCTCCATTTACGCCCTGCAGTCAGTGACCTGAGCTCAGCTGGATCTCTGAAAGTAGAAGAGTGGGAACATCACTCACAAAGACTAAACACTGCCACCAGGGGGCAGACTTACTGTTATTGTGTCAACATAAAAGATTAGACCATTTCAATCAGCATCTGGCAATGTCATGTTTTGGTGTGAAATGAAATATAACTTTGCAAAGTTTTATAGCTGTGCAGAACAGTTTGACTATTGAGTATATCGTTTATAGTAAAAACGGTACAAAAAAAGCAGATTTACAATAAAAAATGAAAAAAGTTATGTTATAAACCTTCAAATAAGAGTACAAGTGATATTTCTGCACTTTTGTGATTCAGCTGACATTTCACAACAGAAATTAAACTTCAATTACGTTTTAAAACATGTTTGAAGTCGGAACGCTGTGTCACTGCTCGTACTGATGTATTTGTTGTGATCGACGTTTACTCTTAGTGACTAAGCTACAAACTGAATTGCCCTTCCAGAGTGAAAAAGGTGATCTGATCCTGAGTCGGGCCGCAGCGTCGTGAGTTTGAATCTGGCTCTCGACAAGTTGCTGCATGTCATTCCCCAGTCTCGTTCCCATCTCACACTACACTGTCCTGTCAAATAAAGCCTACGGGCCCAAAAAAATAAATAAAAAAGAAATATGGTGGCTGGAGGCTTTTAGATAAAGCATATATTGACATTTTGATGTAGGAATGTGGCGGTCTTTGTTACAAAAGGTCTCTTTGTTTGTGTTTTAGACTCTGTGAAGTCCAGATAACGGATATGATAAGCAACATGATTATCCTTTTATAATCAAGGAAGTGGATTAATCATTGCAGGCTTAGTGTGGGGAAACAAATGGACATGCATTGACCAATTTCCACCTTGCCAGACTGGGGGAAAGAGGACATAGGTAAATGATCTTGATTCCAAACTAAAGCTAGACTTAACAGTACAAAGTATCACACACTCACGGCCAATCAACACGTTTATAAATATTATGTTTAGACCTATTTTGTCAAGATTTCAACACTATCACAAACCACTGAACCGTCTTTTATCCAGTTATTCGAAACAAAATGACACAATGCACACTGTAAAAGACAAAATATGTTATCAGTAATGGAAAGAGTACTCAAGTAAACGTACAGCTAGCAAAAATGCACTCACAGATACTCAGAGGTGGAAAGTAACTTATAAAATTATACAATAAATACCCACGTTACTGTGATTAAATACATTTTCAGAGTAATTGTACTTGTGTGTGTGCATCGTGTGTTCGGCACCTGACATCACAGAATGTGGTTTAAATTCTGCGTTTTAAATAGTGAAATTAATCAAGTTTTTAAATAGAAGATTGATCCAAAATTCTGCTAAAATTGCATTAAAAATTAACTAGTATTTTGAAGTGTTTTTACTACGCACTTTTTACTTTTACTTGAGTAATTATTTGGCAGCTTTACTTGTATTTTTATTTGAGTACACATTTTTTGTACTCTTTCCACCACTACAAGTACTGCTGGCAAAATTGTACCTGAGAAAAAATACAAATAAAATACTACCCAACGTTCTATTAAAGTAATTTTAGCAAAATTTTCCATCTTTTATACAAAACTTGATTAATTAAGTTGTTTTAACCCACATTTGTTGCAACACTAACTACAAGTAAAACTACACACACACACACACACAAGTACAACTACCCGCAGAATCTACTCAATTACAGTAACTGGAGTGTTTGCAATGAGATACTTTCCCCGCCTGTTTGTTATAAAAGCCGTGGAGCTGAATGTGGTCTTGATCTGAAGCACATGCGAGCGTTGGCAGAGGCGTAAACATCTGTGCCTCTCAGTTACACCCTGTCTCTGGTCACACACACGGCACTGAGGGACATCTGGAGTCAACGGTCAAGGACCAGGCCGGATATTTGTCATTTCACAGCCTAATTTGACACAAAAAGCCTGTTTAGTCCAAAAAGATGTTCAAACTGCAGAGTAAAAAAAAGGTAATGAACAAAAATATCAACTAATGCAAAGTGTAGACAATTTGCCGGATTTATGAAAGTTTTAGAAAATATGCCAAAGCTAGTAAAAAAACAAAAACAAAACAAAACTGCAAATATCTTTATAAACAGATTTTCACGCTTTGACATTTTAATTAGGTTTCATGGGCTAAAGTCAAACAGAAAAATAAAATAATAGTTCATGTGTTAAAAGAAGAGTGGTCCTCAGTAGAAAAGGTCTCAAAGAATGCAGGTGGAAAGTACACATACAAATACTAAGTTGGTGTAGATTTTTTTCTTATTTTTTCTGTAAATTGTAAACATGTGGTCAACTTGTAGCATTGTAATCGAGTATAATGCCAGGTTCTTGTACCTGAGTAGAGTTTAACACTGCTAAAATGAGTTTTAGGTCTTTATGGAAGTTTGGATGGAAAACACTGAGGCGCCATCTTGTGTTCAAAACAAACAAAAACAACAGCTCAATTTCATGCACGTGTTTTTATGGATTTCATTCATTTTTCGGCAAGCAAAATTGGATTAAGAAATAGCACCTCATTTACAAAGAAAAAAAAAAGACTCCTTTTTTTCGGCAAGCAAAATTGGAGATTAAGAAATAGCACCTCATTTACAAAGAAAAAAAAAAGACTCCTTTAATTAAAAGGTAAGTTTATCTGTCGAGCACAATTAGTACACAAAGTAAAAGTGGAAAAGGTGCTTTACAATGACAATATGAACACATGAAAACAGACCTCATCGTTACAAAACTTACTTTAAAAAGAGAAAAGTGCAGATACAATCATTTCAGTCATAAAAAGGTTGTAGTGAAAGTGAAACTAAAGTTGTGGTCATTGAAAGTGAAAGTGTCGATGGAAAACCAATCTGCTTGACGTCAAAGGGAACTTCCAAAGAGCTGGTACTTTCTGTGGTGCAGGAGCAGGAAAAGGGAAGAAAAAGACTTGTAATGCTTAGACGAGGCTCAGAAGTCTGGACTAAACACCAGCAGCCATGGTAAGACACTATTATTCTGAAAAATTATTTGGTTCTGTATTTTGTTCACTACTTAAAACAGTGTGGTAGTGGTTTCGTACATTCATTCATAAAAACCTGCACAAAACCTGGACTAAATCAGGACCAGGACCAGGGCCATTCTTTTATAATAAACAAGCTAATTGGATTTTTAATTTTTTTTAAATAAAAACTTTAAACTTAAATAGTTATATATTTTTGAAATATTAGACAATGATGATATGAGTACGTTTTTTTAAAAAAAAAATCTAATATTTTTAAGGCTCTTTGTCTTATGATTTAGTTGGTTTAAGGTAGCATGGTTTATCATTGACCAATTTGTAATGCAATGTTCAATGTGCAAAAAAAAACGTACGGTGAAGAAACATTTTAGCAACGTTTCCTGGCAATAATGATCTACTTTGTTTAAAATTACGAATATTAAAAAGTACAATTTTACAAAGTGTTTTGACATTTTTTAAAAGACAAAGTAGGTTTTGGCCATTTGGGTGCCCTATGCAGAAATGCTCAATGTTGCCCCCAGGCCACCAACCCACTTTGTGTAAAAAAAAATACATATACACTTTAACCATTCGTTTCTTGTGTTTTTAAAGAGGCCTCTGCAGAAAGTTCAGGAGGAGGTGGAGGAGCTCACAGCCATCATGTACAAAAACGGTCAAAAGATTGAAGAAAGAGCTGAAAAAATGGAAAACTTGGACAAACGAGCAGAAAAACTGAAAGAAAAAGTGAGTGTTTTCATTTTGTGTTGCGTCTGCATTTGACTGAAGTTCTAGTGACATGAAAAGTCTAACATAATTATGCATCAGGCTTTTAATTGTTATTGCTCAGATTAACTTGATTATGTGTGTGAAATAAGTCAACACAACTCCAGGTGCTTTTGAAGAGGGAACCACATACTATTAAAAAACGTCCTTAAACTACAAACTTGCTTGAAATTCCCTTTAAAATATCAGACATTAATTTAACCCTTGTTTTTTCTACAGAGTAAAGTGTTTGAAAAGACGACCAGAAATCTGAAAGAAGAGAAGAAACACTGTTTTAAAAGAATCCTGGGTGTCATTTGTACTGCACTCGCTGCTGTTGCTGGTGTTGCACTGTGTGTGCTTCTGATATAAATATCAGCTTATGTTTTATTTTTCATTCTCACACTATTGAATGTATTATTTATGATTATGACACTGTTATAAAGCACACTGATTCCAAATACGCCTAATTTAAGTTCTGATTGACTTCTAATTCTGAGCTTTTTCTATTTTGAGCAGTTTTGTCTTTTACCTGTAATGTTGGAATTAGGTATTAATTCCATTGGTAGACTTAATGTTAAGGCCAGCTGCACAGCAAGAGCTGGACCGAGCTGGACTGAGCCAGACCGAGCCGGACCGAGCTGGACCGAGCTGGACCGAGCTGTGATTTATAAACAGAATTTCACACTTTGACCTTTTAATTAGCTTTCATGGGCTGAGGTCAAATAGAAAAGTCAAATAACAGAGAGTTCATGTGTTAAAAGAAGAGTGGTCCTCAGTTGAAAAGGTTTCAAAGAATGCAGAGGTGGAAAGTACACATACTAAGTTGGTGTAATTGAGTAGATTTTTGGGAGTATTTGTACCTTTTTCTGTAAATTGTAAACAAGTAGTCAACTTGAAGACTTGTTATCGAGTATAATGCCAGTACAATTTAACACTGCTAAAATGAGTTTTAGGTCTTTATGGAAGTTTGGATGGAAAACACTGAGGCGCCATCTTGTGTTCAAAACAAGCAAAAACAACAGCTCAATTTCATGCACGTGTTTTTATGGATTTCATTCATTTTTCGGCAAGCAAAATGGAGATTAAGAAATAGCACCTCATTTACAAAGAAAAAAAAAAAGACTCCTTTAATTAAAAGGTAAGTTTATTTTGTCGAGCACAATTTAGTACACATAAGTAAAAGAGAGAAATAAAGTGCATTAATTATGACAATATGAACACATGAAAACAGATGTAATCATTATAAAACTTTACTCTTAACAGACATGTCGGTGTTATTCCCTCATTTCGTCCATGAGTGTTCCATTGTAGAAAAAGATGTCAGTTTTGTTTGTCATCTGGACCTCTTGTTTTAGAAATATCAAAACGTTTCAATCTCTCATCTCAAGAGTTCATTCTCACTCAGAGAAACAAGTCTGAGAACCTCTTGTTTATTATCCTATTCGGAGAGCTCTGTCTACAGGGCGGGACCTTCCTGCTAATGGCCCATTGAAACGGGAATGGGGTCCTATTGTTCTATTAAGTTCCCTGCCTCACCTTGATGCCTATTTAGCATATTTCCGATGCCCAGGGCGTCTCCAGGGTTTCAGCAGACCATTATAAACAACGGGAAGGTTGAATCTTAAAATCTCTCTCATATAAAACGATTTATCTGAAAGGTAATCGCTTCTTTTTTGAGCGCAAAGATTGTCCTTCTTAACGAATCCGTCTGTTGTTCTCATATGAGAACACATGCATTATTTCCCCCCTTGTCTCAGTAATACTCCAAACCAAACTCACTGTCTTCAAATAGAGTGGTAGTGTAGGCTTAGGAACTGCCTGCCAAACCCAACAAATTCAAATGAGTGTCCATCAGTCCATCCCCCAGAGCCCAGCTTGACTCCTCCTCCTCTTACAGAAAATCTAACCCTCTGAGCAGATTTCCACCTATAATCAGAGTAGACCTGAAATCAGAGGCCAAAACTACAGTCTGAGCTTCACAAAGAGTCCAGTTATTGAAAACATAACATTATTTGAGTCAGTGTCACTTCCTCCATTTTTTTGTAAAGATAGTCATTTCTGCCAGTAAATTTATGAAGTTTGTTTTGTCCTCCACAGTTAACCCGGCTGCCATGGTTACCTCACTAGGCTCTGGCACTGCACTGCAGAAGGTCAGACACCAAACAAACTGAACCTTCTCAATATCTAAAGTCCATGGGCCAGTTTCCCTCTAAAATGTCAGTGTAAATACTTATGCTTTAATCTGACTGCTGCCAATTAAAAAAGATCATGTCCAAGACAGGTTATTGAAAAGGCTGAAATGTTTCTAAAATCAATTAATTATTGACTTAAGGGGGTCTAAGGCCTATTTAAAATCAAGATGTGAATGAACAAAAATAAGAGTGTACAAATTGTACAATTGTTAATTGTATCACAATGAAGTACATTGACCCATCCACAGGGAAACTGTCATGAGCAGAAACAGGAGAAAACCCATGCCCAGCCCGGTCCAACTCGGTCCAGCCCGGTCCAGCTCGGTGCAGCCCGGTGCAGCCCTGTCGAGCTCGGTCCAGCTCGGTCCAGCTCGGTCCAGCTCGGTCCAGCTCGGTCCAGCTCGGTCCAGCCCGGTCCAGCTCGGTGCAGCTCAGTCCAACACTTGCTGTGCAGCCAACCTTAACATTAAGTCTACCGATGGAATTAATACCTAATTCCTACATTCTAGGTAAAAGACAATACTGCTCAAAATAGAAAAAGCTCAGAATTAAAACTCAACCAGGACTTAAATTACTTTATCAATGTGCTTTATAATAGTGCCATAATCATAAACAATACATTTAATAGTGTGAGAAAGACATGCACCCAAAAATGTTAAGATCAATTTAGATTTTGCAAACAAAAGAAATGTCAAACGTCAAAAAAACTGTTTTACAGCCTGAGAATCCCATAGTGTAATATTGACACGTTGATTGAATGAAAAATAAAACATATGCGGATATTTATATCAGAAGCACACACAGTACAACGCCAACAAAAGTGAGTACAGTAAAAATGACACCCAGGATTCTTTTAAAAGGGTGTTTCTTCTCTTCTTCCGGCTTTCTGGTTGTCTTTTCAAACACTTTACCCTGTTGAAAAAGAAATAAATGAATGTCTTAATGTCTGATATTTTAATACAAGTTTCTAGTTTAAGTAGTTGTTATAGTATGTGGCTCCCTCTTCAAAAGCACCTGGAGTTGTGTTGATTTATTTCACACACATAATCAAGTTAATCTGAGCAATAACAATTAAAAGCCTGATGCATAATTATGTTAGACTTTTCATGTCACTAGAACTTCAGTCAAATGGAGACGCGACACAAAATGAAAACACTCACGGCTTCTTCCAGTTCTTCTGCTCGTTTGTGCAAGTCTTCGATGTTTTCACCTCTTTCTTCAATCTTATGACAGTTTTCGTTCATGATGGCTGTGACCTCCTCCATCTCCGCCTGAAGTTTCTGCAGAGGCCTCTTTGAAAACACAAAAGCAACTTATGGTCAGTGTGTTTTAAAAAAGTGTTTTACTTTCCCCGGGAAATTTGACACTGTAATTATTCAACTGTTTATTCATACTATGTACGTGTAAATACATTCTGGTTTAGACCTGATTTAGAGCTAGTCCTCAGCAGTGCCGCCGCTCCCGTTACGCACAGAATGTGTGGTCGTAGGGCATCAAGTGCTCCGAGGGGCACGAGCCGGACCAGGCACTTTGGACTGAATGAAACAGGCTATTTGAGCAGCACTGTTCTTTACAATTAAACTGGGAGACTTCAGTAGGCCGAGTCTGTCTTCAGTTTTATCAATTCAACAGACACAGACGGATCAGGGGCACAGCTGGGAACTTCACATACATATTCTACGAAACCATGAAAAAGAGGAGAATGAAACAAGGCATGTTGATGCGTCCTGTTGGCGCGGCGACTGCGTGTGAAGACAAAGTGGATCAGCTTCTTAATAAATGTCGAAATCAATGTTTTCATGAATGCAACAGAAAGTGTCAATAGTTTGCAGGCCTGTAGTGTTTTCTAGAGCCTCAATTCGGTTCTGCAAGAAGAGCAGGAGAAGGGCTCCGGGTGACGCTGCAGCAGGGGCGGAGCAAGGAAATGTAGGGACTGTGGGGGGCCCTCATAAAACATAATGAGTAATGAGTTGTTAATAATATTATATCTAAAATGCACCAGAATACAGACAATTTTAAGATTGTGTGTTGAAAACTTCTTGGCTGAGAGACCTCAGATCCCACTTAAGTTTGTGATTTATGCTATATTCCCAAAAAAAATAAAATAAATAATAATATAATAATAATAATAATAATAATAATATATAATATAAATAATAATAATAATAATAATAATAATAATAATAATAATAATAATAATAATATATATAAATAATATATAATAATAATAATAATAATAATAATAATAATAATAATAATAATAATAATAATAATAATAATAAGATCATAAATAGTCACCTTAAGGTTTTATTACAGGCATGAAACCCCTATGTATTTTTAACACAATGTGGGTTGGTGGCCTGGGGGCACTATTGAGTATTTCTACTTAGGGCACCCAAATGGCCAAAACCTACTTTGTCTTTTTAAAAACATGTCAAAACACTTAGAAAAATTTTACTTTTTTAATATTCGTAATTTGAAAACAAAGTAGATCATGATTGCCAGGAAACGCTGCCAAAATGTTTCTTCACCTTATGTTCTTTTTGCACATTGAACATTGCATTACAAATTGGTCAATGATAAACCATGCTGCCTTAAACCAACTGAATCATTAGACAAAGAGCATTTAAAATATTAGATTAAAAAAACCTTAGTCATATCATCATTGTCTAATATTTCAAAAATAAACCCATTTAAGTTTTGACAATTTAAAAACATTCAAATTAGCTTGTTCAATTTATAAAAGTGGACATGGTCTTTCTCCGCCGCCCTGACTGAGTTTATTAAATTCAGATCTGGAACAAGTGACAGAGAAACCAGAGAGCTTGTACTCTCGAGGTGATGTGCAGCTCCTTTGAGACGCACAGCCTTCAGTCAACAAGTGCTGTCAGTCAAAGGCACTTGGAACAGCATCAGCCGCTCTCAGAACACAGTCAGACATTAAAACACTTTTAAGACAAACCTCAAACTGTCTCAAGTGATTCTGTGTTGTTTAACTCTCTAATGTCATTTGTATTGGACGCGTGTGCTGTGTATGTGTTAAATGTTATATGTTGATTCTGTCCGGACCTGCAAGTGACCACAGATGGAAAGAAGCCAAAAGGCTCATTCTGGCATATTTACACTGTTTGTTCATTAATATGCACTGTCCCTTTTAAAGAATTAAATACAGATAATATTATTTATTATTTATTANACAAGATCCAAACGAGGTTGTATTTACCTTTTTACATGTCCATATTATAAATAAACAGTTGAATAATTACAGTGTCATGTTCCCGGGGAAAGTAAAACACACTTTAACCATAAGTTGCTTTTGTGTTTTCAAAGAGGCCTCTGCAGAAACTTCGGGAAAGGGCGAAGAAGGTCACAGCCAAATATAAAAAAAACCTGTCAAAAGACTGAAAAAAGGGATGAAAAAATTGAAGACTTGGAAAAACAACCAGAAGAAGACTAGAAGAAGCCGTGAGTGTTTTCATTTTGTGTCGCGTCTCCATTTCGACTGAAGTTCTAGTGACATGAAAAGTCTAAGATAATTATGCATCAGGCTTTTAATTGTTATTGCTCAGATTAACTTGATTATGTGTGTGAAATAAGTCAACACAACTCCAGGTGCTTTTGAAGAGGGAGCCACATACTATTACAAAACTTACCTAAACTACAAACTTGTATTAAATTCCTTTAAAATATCAGACATCAAGACAGAGACGTCCAGGACTAAACACCAGCAGCCATGGTGAGACACTATTATACTAAAAAAGTGTTACATAATTTGGTTCTATATTTTGTTTCAGTACTTAAAACAGTGTGGTAGTGGTTTCGTTCATTCATTCAAAAAAAACCTGCACAAAACCTGGACTAAATCAGGACTAAGAACCAGGGCTGCTGCTAGCCATTTATTTATTTTTGTATTATTATTTTATAATAATAATAATAATAATAATATAATAATAATAATAATAATAATATAATAATAATAATAATAATATATCTGTATTTATTTCTTTAAAAAGGGACAGTGCATATTAATGAACAAACAGTGTAAATATGCCAGAATGAGCCTTTTGGCTTCTTTCCATCTGTGGTCACTTGCGGTCCGGACAGAATCAACATATAACATTTAACACATACACAGCACACGCGTCCAATACAAATGACATTAGAGTTAAACAACACAGAATCACTTGAGACAGTTTGAGGTTTGTCTTAAAAGTGTTTAATGTCTGACTGTCTCTGAGAGCGGCTGATGCTGTTCCCAAGTGCCTTTGGACTGACAGCACTTGTTGACTGAAGGTGTGCGTCTCAAAGGAGCTGCACAATCACCTTCGAGTACAAGCTCTGGTTTCTCTGTCACTTTGTTCCAGATCTGAATTTAATAAACTCAGTCAGGGGCGGCGGAGAAAGACCATGTCCACTTTTATAAATTGAACAAGCTAATGAATTTTTAAAATTGTCAAAACTTAAATGGGTTTTTTTTGAAAAATATTAGACAATGATGATATGACTAAGGTTTTTTTTAATCTAAATTTTTAATGCTCTTTGTCTAATGATTCAGTTGGTTTAAGCAGCATGGTTTATCATTGACCAATTTGTAAGCAATGTTCAATGTGCAAAAGAAATAAGTGAAGAAATTTTTGCAGCGTTTCTGGCAATCATGATCTACTTTGTTTCAAATTACGCAATATTAAAAAGTAAAATTTTTTCAAAGTGTTTTGACATGTTTTTAAAAGACAAAGAGGTTTGGCCATCTTGGGTGCCCTAAGTAGAAATACTCAATAGTGCCCCCAGGCCACAACCACATTGTGTTAAAAATACAATAGGGGTTTCATTGCCTGTAATAAACCTTAAGGTGCTAATTATGAATTTGTTTATTATTATTATTATTATATATAATTTTTTTTGGGAATATAGCATAAATCACAACTTAAGTGGGATCTGAGGTCTCTCAGCCAAGAAGTTTTAACACAAATCTTAAAATTGTCTGTATTCTGGTGCATTTTAGATATTAATTATTACAACTCATTACTTCATTATGTTTTATGAGGGCTCCCCACAGCCCTACATTTCCTTGCTCCGCCCCTGCTGCAGCGTCACCCGGAGCCCTTCTCCTGCTCTTCTGCAGAACCGATTGAGGCTCTAGAAAACACTACAGGCTGCAAACTATTGACACTTTCTGTTGCATTCATGAAAAATGATTTCGACATTTATAGAAGCTGATCCACTTTGTCTTCACACGCAGTCGCCGCGCCAACAGGACGCATCACATGCCTTGTTTCATTCTCTCTTTTTCATGGTTTCGTAGAATATGTATGTGAAGTTCCCAGCTGTGCCCCTGATCCGTCTGTGTCTGTTGAATTGATAAAACTGAAGACAGACTCGGCCTACTGAAGTCTCCCAGTTTAATTGTAAAGAACAGTACTGGCTCAAATAGCCTGTTTCATTCAGTCCAAAGTGCCTGGTCCGGCTCGTGCCCCTCGGAGCACTTGATGCCCTACGACCACACATTCTGTGCGTAACGGGAGCGCCGGCACTGCTGAGGACTAGATCTAAATCAGGTCTAAACCAGAATGTATTTACCTTTTTACACGTACATAGTATGAATAAACAGTTGAATAATTACAGTGTCAAGTTTCCCGGGGAAAGTAAAACACACTTTAACCATAAGTTGCTTTTGTGTTTTCAAAAGAGGCCTCTGCAGAAACTTCAGGAAAGGGCGAAGAAGGTCACAGCCAAAATAAAAAAAACCTGTCAAAAGACTGAAAAAAGGGATGAAAAAATTGAAGACTTGGAAAAAAACAACCAGAAGAACTGGAAGAAGCTGTGAGTGTTTTCATTTTGTGTCGCGTCTCCATTCGACTGAAGTTCTAGTGACATGAAAAGTCTAAGATAATTATGCATCAGGCTTTTAATTGTTATTGCTCAGATTAAACTTGATTATGTGTGTGAAATAAGTCAACACAACTCCAGGTGCTTTTGAAGAGGGAGCCACATACTATCACAAAACTTACCTAAACTACAAACTTGTATTAAATTCCCTTTAAAATATCAGACATCAAGACAGAGACGTCCAGGACTAAACACCAGCAGCCATGGTGAGACACTATTATACTAAAAAAGTGTTACATAATTTGGTTCTATATTTTGTTCAGTACTTAAAACAGTGTGGTAGTGGTTTCGTTCATTCATTCAAAAAAAACCTGCACAAAACCTGGACTAAATCAGGACTAAGAACCAGGGCTGCTGCTAGCCATTTATTTATTTTGTATTATTATTTGTATAATAATAATAATAATAAATAATAATAATAATAATAATAATAATAATAATAATAATATTATCTGTATTTAATTCTTTAAAAGGGACAGTGCATATTAATGAACAAACAGTGTAAATATGCCAGAATGAGCCTTTTGGCTTCTTTCCATCTGTGGTCACTTGCAGGTCCGGACAGAATCAACATATAACATTTAACACATACACAGCACACGCGTCCAATACAAATGACATTAGAGTTTAAACAACACAGAATCACTTGAGACAGTTTGAGGTTTGTCTTAAAAGTGTTTAATGTGTCTGACTGTGTCTGAGAGCGGCTGATGCTGTTCCAAGTGCCTTTGACTGACAGCACTTGTTGACTGAAGGCTGTGCGTCTCAAAGGAGCTGCACAATCACCTCGAGTACAAGCTCTGGTTTCTCTGTCACTTGTTCCAGATCTGAATTTAATAAACTCAGTCAGGGCGCGGCGGAGAAAGACCATGTCCACTTTTATAAATTGAACAAGCTAATTTGAATGTTTTTAAATTGTCAAAACTTAAATGGGTTTATTTTTGAAATATTAGACAATGATGATATGACTAAGGTTTTTTTTTTTAATCTATAATATTTTTAATGCTCTTTGTCTAATGATTCAGTTGGTTTAAGGCAGCATGGTTTATCATTGACCAATTTGTAATGCAATGTTCAATGTGCAAAAAGAACATAAGGTGAAGAAACATTTTGGCAGCGTTTCCTGGCAATCATGATCTACTTTGTTTCAAATTACGAATATTAAAAAGTAAAATTTTTCTAAGTGTTTTGACATGTTTTTAAAAAGACAAAGTAGGTTTTGGCCATTTGGGTGCCCTAAGTAGAAATACTCAATAGTGCCCCCAGGCCACCAACCCACATTGTGTTAAAAATACATAGGGGTTTCATGCCTGTAATAAAACCTTAAGGTGACTATTTATGATCTTATTATTATATATTATATTATTATTATTATTATTATTATTATTATTATTATTATTATTATTATTATTATTATTATTATTATATTATTATTATTATTATTATTATTATTATTATTATTATTATTATTGTTATATTATTATTAATTATAATTATTATTATTATTATTATTATTATTTTATTATTTTTTTTTTGGGAATATAGCATAAATCACAAACTTAAGTGGGATCTGAGGTCTCTCAGCCAAGAAGTTTTCAACACAAATCTTAAAATTGTCTGTATTCTGGTGCATTTTAGATATAATATTATTAACAACTCATTACTCATTATGTTTTATGAGGGCCCCCCACAGTCCCTACATTTCCTTGCTCCGCCCCTGCTGCAGCGTCACCCGGAGCCCTTCTCCTGCTCTTCTGCAGAACCGAATTGAGGCTCTAGAAAACACTACAGGCCTGCAAACTATTGACACTTTCTGTTGCATTCATGAAAACATTGATTTCGACATTTATTAAGAAGCTGATCCACTTTGTCTTCACACGCAGTCGCCGCGCCAACAGGACGCATCACAACCTGCCTTGTTTCATTTCTCTCTTTTCATGGTTTCGTAGAATATGTATGTGAAGTTCCCAGCTGTGCCCCTGATCCGTCTGTGTCTGTTGAATTGATAAAACTGAAGACAGACTCGGCCTACTGAAGTCTCCCAGTTTAATTGTAAAGAACAGTGCTGCTCAAATAGCCTGTTTCATTCAGTCCAAAGTGCCTGGTCCGGCTCGTGCCCCTCGGAGCACTTGATGCCCTACGACCACACATTCTGTGCGTAACGGGAGCGGCGGCACTGCTGAGGACTAGCTCTAAATCAGGTCTAAACCAGAATGTATTTACACGTACATAGTATGAATAAACAGTTGAATAATTACAGTGTCAAATTTCCCGGGGAAAGTAAAACACTTTTTTAAAACACACTGACCATAAGTTGCTTTTGTGTTTTCAAAGAGGCCTCTGCAGAAACTTCAGGCGGAGATGGAGGAGGTCACAGCCATCATGAACGAAAACTGTCATAAGATTGAAGAAAGAGGTGAAAACATCGAAGACTTGCACAAACGAGCAGAAGAACTGGAAGAAGCCGTGAGTGTTTTCATTTTGTGTCGCGTCTCCATTTGACTGAAGTTCTAGTGACATGAAAAGTCTAACATAATTATGCATCAGGCTTTTAATTGTTATTGCTCAGATTAACTTGATTATGTGTGTGAAATAAATCAACACAACTCCAGGTGCTTTTGAAGAGGGAGCCACATACTATAACAACTACTTAAACTAGAAACTTGTATTAAAATATCTTTAAGACATTAAGACATTCATTTACCCTTTCTTTTTCAACAGGGTAAAGTGTTTGAAAAGACAACCAGAAAGCCGGAAGAAGAGAAGAAACACCCTTTTAAAAGAATCCTGGGTGTCATTTTTACTGTACTCACTTTTGTTGGCGTTGTACTGTGTGTGCTTCTGATATAAATATCCGCATATGTTTTATTTTTCATTCAATCAACGTGTCAATATTACACTATGGGATTCTCAGGCTGTAAAACAGTTTTTTTGACGTTTGACATTTCTTTTGTTTGCAAAATCTAAATTGATCTTAACATTTTTGGGTGCATGTCTTTCTCACACTATTAAATGTATTGTTTATGATTATGGCACTATTATAAAGCACATTGATAAAGTAATTTAAGTCCTGGTTGAGTTTTAATTCTGAGCTTTTTCTATTTTGAGCAGTATTGTCTTTTACCTAGAATGTAGGAATTAGGTATTAATTCCATCGGTAGACTTAATGTTAAGGTTGGCTGCACAGCAAGTGTTGGACTGAGCTGCACCGAGCTGGACCGGGCTGCCAGACCGAGCTGGACCGAGCTGGACCGAGCTGGACCGAGCTGGACCGAGCTGGACCGAGCTCGACAGGGCTGCACCGGGCTGCACCGAGCTGGACCGGGCTGGACCGAGTTGGACCGGGCTGGGCATGGGTTTTCTCCTGTTTCTGCTCATGACAGTTTCCCTGTGGATGGGTCAATGTACTTCATTGTGATACAATTAACAATTGTACAATTTGTACACTCTTATTTTTGTTCATTCACATCTTGATTTTAAATAGGCCTTAGACCCCCTTAAGTCAATAATTAATTGATTTTAGAAACATTTCAGCCTTTTCAATAACCTGTCTTGGACATGATCTTTTTTAATTGGCAGCAGTCAGATTAAAGCATAAGTATTTACACTGACATTTTAGAGGGAAACTGGCCCATGGACTTTAGATATTGAGAAGGTTCAGTTTGTTTGGTGTCTGACCTTCTGCAGTGCAGTGCCAGAGCCTAGTGAGGTAACCATGGCAGCCGGGTTAACTGTGGAGGACAAAACAAACTTCATAAATTTACTGGCAGAAATGACTATCTTTACAAAAAAATGGAGGAAGTGACACTGACTCAAATAATGTTATGTTTTCAATAACTGGACTCTTTGTGAAGCTCAGACTGTAGTTTTGGCCTCTGATTTCAGGTCTACTCTGATTATAGGTGGAAATCTGCTCAGAGGGTTAGATTTTCTGTAAGAGGAGGAGGAGTCAAGCTGGGCTCTGGGGGATGGACTGATGGACACTCATTTGGACATTTGTTGGGCTTTGGCAGTTCTTTTTTAAAAGCTCAATAATCTAATGTAACTAAAAATTTGGTGTAGAGACTTGTAATAAAATAAAATAAAACGTCCAGGCTGAATCCATAAAAAAGATAAGAGAAGTGAAAGTAGCAACAAGCTCATTAATACGACAACTACCATCTTAATCTATACATATGGTCTCACTCACAGAAGGAACAATAGTAGACATTGAGGATGGCTACAAGTACCTTGGAATACCACAGGCAAATGGCAACAGCCAAATACCTACAACAAATAAGGAAAGTCCTAAGAAGCCAGCTCAAAGGCCAGAACAAGTCCTGGGCAATAAACAGTTACGCCCTGCCAGTGATCAGATGCCCTGCAGGAATGATAAGGCGGCTAAAAGAAGAGATACAGATCACAGATGTTAAGATGCAAAAGCCGTTCACCATACATGGAGGGTTCCACCCAAAATCCAGCACCCTGAGACTGTACACTAAAGGAAGGAGGCCGTGGACTAGTAAGCATGAGCGCCACTATCCAGGATGAAACATCCAAGATCCTAAAGTACATCGAGGACAAGGCCCCAACAGATGATGTTCTCAGTGAATGTCTCATGCAATGAGGAACAGAAGATGAGGTGCTGGAGGGGGGACCGTCATGGGAGGACAAGCCCCTACGTGGGATGTACTACGGGAACATAACTGAAGTGATTGATATCAATTGTATCAAGAAATCCTACCAATGGCTAGAGCGGGCCGTGCTGAGACAGCACAGAGGCACTTCATCATGGCTGCACAGGAACAGCCCTGAGCACCAGAGCAATAGAGGCCCAGAATCTACACACACCAGACAAGACCCAAGGTGAAGGCTGTGCAAAGGGCCCCCGAGACAATCCAGCTCATAACTGCAGGGTGCAAGATGCTGGCAGGGAAGCAAGCATGGAGCGCATGGAGTGTCTGGCATAGTGTACAGGAACATCTGTGCGGAGTATGGACTGGAACCCCAAGGTCAAAGTGGGAAAACCCCCAAAGGTAAAGAGAATGACTGAGCCAAGATCTGTAGGACTTCCAGATACTGACAGAATGTAATGGCAACCAACAGACAATGTTGGTGGTGGAGTAAACAGCAGAGGACAGCCGTTGTGGTTGACGTGGCGATACCAAGTGATGCAACATCAGGGAAAAGGAACATGAGAAACTAGAGAAATACCAAGGGCTCAGAGAGAGCTGGAGAAGGCGTGGAAGGTGAAGGTGAAAGTGGTGCCGTGGTCATCGGGATACTTGGGGCAGTGACCCCAAACTGGAGGAGGGCTACAACAGAATCCCTGGAAAACTTCAGATATCTCAGTCCAAAAAAGTGCAGTACTAGGAACAGCAAAGATACTGCGCAGAACCCTCAAGCTCCCAGACCTCTGGTAGAGGACCGAGCTAGAAAAAGGGATAAGACCACCCGCGGAGGTGAGAAGGGAATTTATTTATATATAATTTGTATATATACAGTACAATACCCTTCTGATTGGAATATTTACCTACTGATATTCTTAAAATCCTTAACATCTTTCAGCTTCTGTCATTCTTTTTGTTTCATACTTAAAACTCCTGATTATGCTTCTAGTTAAGATTAACTCTCATCTGCTCTGATGAGACTATGTTTTTTGTGTCGGTATAATCCTGATTCGTCCAGGAGTGTTCCATTGTAGACAAAGATTCAGTTGTAGTCATCTGGACTCGTTTTAGAAAAACTAAACGTTTCGACTCTCATCAAGAGTCATTCTCAATCTGTTAAACAAATCTGAGAACTCCTGTTTATTTCCTACTCTGTGAAAGCCTGCCCACAGGGGGACTCCTGATAATGGCCCATTGAAACTTAACTGGGATGGGCCTATTGTTTCATGTTCCCTGGCATTTGGCTGCCTCACCTTGAGTGCCTGTTTAGCATCAGAATGCCTCGGGCGTCTCCAGGGTTTCAGCAGACCATTATAAACAACTGGAAGGTTGAATCTTAAACCTCCATTACGATTTATGGAAGGATTCTTTTTTAACAAAGATGGCCTCCTTCACCCCTCTTTCAAACCATCTTTTCTCCTGCTCAGACTCCACCTCACTGTCTTCAATGGAGTGGTTTGCTTTTGAGATGAAGATGTACGGCTTAAGTGACATCACTGTACTCTGATGCCTGGTTCATTTGTGTAAGCACAGAAGTGGACTAAAAGTGAACTTTTCTGGGGAAGCCATTTTGCCCCTTTAAGGCTCAAACAATCACAGGCAGTTTACGTTGTAACTGGAAATCAAGGGAAAGTTTAGCACTGTTTTTAACTGTTCTTCAACTGTTTTATTTGTTTTTTTAATTCATAAATGTGTCACAAAATGTTAATGTTATGTTACACCCACATAAACTACTCTTCAATGCATGCAGTACAATGCCGAGTAGTGCAGTTCGTTGAACATGTTAGGGAATAGACTTTAGATCTCTGCGTGTGTCATGGAATATTACTGCTTTCACTTTCCCTTTATTGTTGAGAAACTTGTGTACCTGTAGTGGTTTTACATAAACCACATCCTCAATTTCTCTGCGCACTCTAGTTAGGGTTCATGGAAGTCCAAAATCCTTTGTCAATTTGGTAACATTCTGATTATGTCTCGTACATTTAGAGCGCAAAAAGATATGTGCACTTGGCTTTCTGGAAATCCAAATACGATTTTTGCCACTGTCTATGAAATACATTTTAGGAACTGGGAACTTGCTTTGTGATATGATGCAACACTGACTACTACTACTACTACTACTACTACTACTACTACTACTACTACTACTACTACTACTACTACTACTACTACTACTACTACTTACTACTATACTACTACTACTACTACTACTACTACTACTACTACTACTACTACTACTACTACTACTACTACTACTACTACTACTACTACTAATAATAATAATGACTCCAAGCTGATTTTTACATATTTTCAGAAATAAAAAACAGGATGAACAACTAATAACTAATGGCTTCCATTTCGCAGTTCCTTGAAGAAAATATTTAAAACGTTGGTAGAGAATATCTACAGAATTATATATAGTCCACACAGATAAGTCTTAAAAAAAGAGACAGAATAAAGGTTTCATTATCTCACCTGTAATTGTTTTTTAGGCACATTTATCTTTGAACCATCTGAGTGCACTCATAAGTGTATTTACTTATGTTTCCAGACTGAGAAGAACGCTCTGCAGAAAACACAGGAGGATGCGGAGGAGGTCAGAGTAATCGTGGTGGATAATTTCAACAAGATATTGAATTATTATATTAAAACACAATTTCCTTACAACAATACAAACGTTGCTGGGTTTTTGTCGAGTTAGAGTTCCAATTAAGTTTATTATCAATTATCGTGCCAAAGTGCTCCGGCACAATTTCAATGGCCATGTTGGAGGAATGATTTTTCCCTGAAAAAATCTTTTGTCTTTACTGGGTTTGAAATGAATGAACTGTCTTTACACCAGTGGTAAAAAAAAGTCTGCTCTATGATTCTCTTCAGTCAGTCAATCAATCAATTTATTTGTAGAGCACAATTCGTACAAAAGTGCAATTCAAAGTGCTTTACAACATTAAAAACAAAATACAGTATAAAACATAAATCAGTAAAACATAAAAACACATTAACATTAAAATAATAAAAAAACAGATAAAAGTATTTCAGTCATAGGCGTGGTCCAAACAAAACAGTCTTTAGCTTAGATTTAAACGGTTCGAGAAAAGAAGATAAAAAACAAAAGAGATGTATACCGTGTGTCATTGGAGTAGTAGTGGGCATTATCATAGGAATCGTAGTATTTGTTGTCATTAAATTTGTTTTGTGATGACATAACTGTACTTTGATGCCTGGTTCCTGTTTGTGTAAGCACAGAAGTGGACTAAAAGTGAACTTTTCTGGGGGAAGGTCGGACACGATGCTCCACAGTATGACACTGAACTTGTCTTCATGGAGAAAAATCTGAAAAGTTACACATTGCTCCTTTAAGTCTCAAACAATCACAGAAAGTCTTCTTTGTAACTAGAAATCAAGGCAAGGCATAGAACTTATTATGAATCATTGTGATTAAATCAGCTGTTTTTAGTTTTCTTAATTCATAAACGTGTCACAAATGTCAATGTTATGTTACATATACGTGTTGTCTATACTTCAGACTACTTGATCCGACTCTGTCATGGAATATAATACCAGAGTGTGTCATGGAATATTACTGCTTTCACTTTCTCTTTATTGTTAAGAAACTTGTGCAACCAGTTGCGATCAAATCTTTACAAACCACATCTTCAATTTCTCTGCGAGCTTAGTTAGGGTTCATGGGAGTCCAAATCCTTTGTCAATTTGGTAACATTCTGATTGTGTCTCGTACATTTGGACCTGCGACAAGTTGGCCACTGTCCAGGGTGTACCCCGCCTAAGGCCCAAAGGCACTGGGATAGGCTCCAGTCACCCGCGACCCCTAACGGGAACAAGCGGTAGAAAATGAATGGATGGACATTTGGACCTCAAAAAGGTATGTAAATAAATTGTAGGAACTGGGAACTTGCTTTTGTGATATGATGCGACGACACTGCGATACAAAATAATGAATAATGAATAATGAATAATAATAATAATAATAAACAGCAAGAAGATTTTTTCATATTTTCAGAAATAAAAACAGATGAACAGAAATTACAGTGAGGAAAGTAAGCATTTGAACACCCTGCAATTATGCAAATTCATCCACTTAGAAATTATGGAAGGGTCTGAAATGTTCATCGTAGGTGCATTTCCACTGTGAGAGACAGAATAAAAATGAAAAAAAATCCGGAAATCACATTGTATGATTTTTAAATAATTAATTTGTATGCTATTGCTGCAAATAAGTATTTGAACACCTGCAGATCAGCAAGAATTTTGGCTCTCAAAGACCTTTGAGCCTGTCTTTACAAAGTCCACCTCTACTCCACTTAGCACCTGTTTGAGCTGCGTAACCTCCACCATGGGCAAGGCCCAAGAGCTGTCAAAAGACCAGAAACAACACCCGTTAGGGGTCGCGGGTGACTGGAGCCTATCCCAGTGCCTTTGGGCCTTAGGCGGAGTAACACCCTGGACAGTGGCCAACTCGTCGCAGGGTTAACACAGAGACATAGACAAAGACAACCACCATGGCTATAGATGACTGTCACTCTCCCTCAGACTGGGGCTCCTTGCAAGATCTCACCTCGTGGGGTCTCAATGATGATAAGAAAGGTCAGCCCAGAACTACGGGAGGAGCTGGTGACCTGAAGAGAGCTGGGACCACAAATTCAAAGGTTACTATCCGTAATACACTACCGTCATAATTTCTCCATCATTTCTAAGTGGGAAAACTTGCAAAATCACATGCTGTTCAAATACTTACTTTCCTCTCTTTTCATATTATGCAACTAATGGCCTTGAAAAATTGCAAAATTATAATGCAGTTCCCAATCAGTCCCACTGTTCATGTTTCAGTGTATTGGATGACAAACTGCAGGAGAACTTTTCTGGATCAACCAGAAGAGGACGGGCACAGTTGCATTCTATTATGTGTCCTTGTATTTGTGAATGGGAGAGGCTCTCAGGGGAAATACCCAGGGCAAGTAAATGCATTATAAAGGAACAGAAATGAAAGTTAAAAAACATTGATAACTCTACGCAACTGAGGAGTGCATCAGCTCGTGGGACATTCAAAGCTACAATGACGGTAAGTCTGGACAACTTAAAGAGTTTAAAGAGACCAGTATTTTACAAACATGCAGTAAATATGTAGGTCACCTCAGCTAATGCAGCATTCTAGTTGGAGGTCAAAGTTTACGACTCAAGGCTTCCATTTCGCACAGCACAGAAAACAAGTTTAGATTTGGATTTTGGTGAAGAATTCCCCCAATTGCACATTTATCTTAGAACCATCTGATCTATAAGTGTATTTACTTATGTTTCCAGACTGAGAAGAACGCTCTGCAGAAAACACAGGAGGATGCGGAGGAGGTCAAAGTAATCGTGTTGGAGAATGTCAACAAGATAAACGAACGAGGCGAAAACCTGTCCAATCTAGAGGATAGGGCTGAGGGGCTACGACAAAGTGTACTACAAATACTACGATTACTATGTTACTACTACTGCCACTGCTACTACTACTACTACTACTACTGCTACTGCTACTGCCACTGCCACTGCCACTACAATGAAGGAGCTTATGACACTATCAACATTATAAAAATGTCTTAAATACAACAAACAGTATCCAACATCGAAATCACATTATGTCAGGATATGTGTCATGCCTTAATCTAAATCTCCAGGCCTTCGACACAAGCTACTGTTAATACCAGTACTACTACTGTTACTTTTACTTTTATTTCTTCTATCAGACCAGTGTTTGTTGTCATACCTTGACATGTTTCGAAACAAGGTATGACAACAAACACTGGTCTGATAGAAGAAATAAAAGTGTAGACCAAGTGAACCTGTTTGGAGTACTACTACCACTACTACCACTACTACTACTACTATTACTAATGCTACTAGGACAAAAACAGCAATTAAAAAACAAACAAACAAAAAAACAAAATTATTCCACCTGATCTTAAATGCTTTGCAAACTGAAACTATTGCAGTTATTTTGAGGGTCCTGGCCTGAAATGTTTGCGCCCAACTCTGTTTTAGAGTTTAATGAAATAACAGTTCTGACCCTAACAACCATATGGCTCCCACTTGCTCAAAATAATCCTAGTTTTGACCTGGTAAAATCGTTTAAAAGCCGGGTGTCTTAAGTATTCATGTATTTCCAGCATCAAGACTTCTTCTTGATTTGAAGGATTTGGCAGCGGCCCTACGTTGTTATAGCAATAGCTCAATTCAAAACAAAATATCATTATCTTTTGAATAGACCCTCATTAAATCTTCAAATCAGGAGGGAATCATTTGCCTGAAACCCATGAACAATCAGATTCATCTTGCTTTTGATGGGGAAACTCAAGAATCATGGACAACGTTGTATTTTGCGTATGTACTGCAAACGCAACACAAACAAATCAATTCACACAATTGTGCAACTTATTTATATATATTTTTTGACAGGGTAAAGTCTTCGCAAAGACGACGAGAGTCCTGATGGAGCAGAAGAAGAAAGACTACGAGTTTGCAAGATTGAGAAGCAAGCGTGTTCTTGTCATCGCTGGAGTCATAGTAGTTATTATCGTTTTAGCAACAACTCTAGCTCTTACTGTTGGCCAGAAGTTAATCTATGGTTAGTGCGTACAATTCTGTACAGTCCTTGGGCAACTTGGATCACAGCTGACCCTTCTCACCCTGGATATGGACTATTTGGACCACTCCCCTCTAGCAGGAGGCTATGGTCCATCCGGACCAGAACCTCCCGCCAGAAGAACAGTCTCTTCCCCTCTGTCGTTGGACTCATGAACACTTCTAAACACCTGTCACTTTAACTACAGTTTAACCAACCTGTCACTTTAACTACAGTTTAACCAACCTGTCACTTTAAGTGCAACTATTCATCACTCACTGCACTGTCACTTTCTGCACTACTTTAAATTTAACTGTAAATTCTTGTGTACATAGTAATGCTATTTTTATTTTATACTATAGTACATTTTAACTGTTTCTTAATGCATGCCCTTTGGATTTCATATATGTTTTTATTATTGCTCAGTGTTTTATGCCTTAACGCCAAAACAAGTTCCTCTGTTTGTGAATTTCGTTCACTGACAATGGCAATAAAGCTTTTCTGATTCTGATTCTGAACACACGTTACCTACTTCGAGTTTGTGTTAGTGTGTGAGTGTGTGTTTGTATGTGTGATTGGTGGTGGTCGGTGATGATGCAGATTGAACCCAGGTCAGCGATGGCTCTTATTATGATTACCTTTTGTGGGAAATGGTGTGTAAGTTTGTGTTTATATCCACATGTTTACAAATGGAAAAACTACAACTATTGGTCGTTATTGTGAGCTATAAAGATTGACTTGATGTTTTGGTCTTTTTGTTGCGTTGAATGACATGTCTTTGTAAACCCATCAAACCTCAAAGTTGTTACTGTTCAAATATTAATGTGTTCAAAATGATACACTCTAACTCGAGCTGCGTGTGTGTGTGTCTGATTGTGTTGGTGGGATTGCTTTTAATGAGGCTCGCAAATCAAATTGTTTGGATTTCATTTCATCCACTCCAGTGAATGATGTTATGGTGTAAATGAGCAACTGCTTTGAGTTTGGAATATTATTCGTGAAAGCCTTTCTTTCACAGTAAAACACACACAGGTAAAATCCTGGAGCTAAGGCAGTTCTGATGTGGGTCCCACTAAAGGAGATGTATTAAGCTTTTTTCCAGGTAGGTCTTCTACTATATAATAAATAGATCAGAAGTTTACACTTAGTTCCTTTTAAACCAGTATATTGATCTAAAACGGCGCAGTAATAGTTTGGGTTGATTGACTGCTTGTTAGAAACTGCAGAACTGATAAGAAGTAGCGACTGACATTCTTTAACCTGACATGTATCATTTTTCATATAATCGTAACTAAGGGCAGTGATTGTAGACAAAGATTCAGTTGCAGTCATCTGGACTCTGTCTCAGTTAAGTTTCAATGGGCCATTATCAGGGGTCCCGCCCTGTGGGCAGGGCTTTCACGGAGTAGGATAAAAACAGCAGTTCTCAGACTTGTTTCACTGATTGAGAATGACTCTTGGATGAGAGTCGAACCGTTTTGTTTTTTCTAAAACAGAGTCCAGATGACAACAACTGAATCTTTTTCTACAATGAAACACTCCTGGACGAATGAGGGATTACACCGACATAATTGCAGTGATGTGGGCGGGGATAGGGGGTAAGTGAAACAGGAATTTTCTCAGTGCTCGAGCGTCAGTTGCAGGACAGAGTAACAGGATTAACTGAAACTGAACTCCAGTTTATTTTTATTGTATATTATGTCATTAGGAACACTTGCAGATTGTAGAAATGTTACAGACCCACAGACAGTCGTTGTGCGGTAAATCAACAAATGGGTCAATGATTGTCCAGTGTATGTAGACCCCTAGTGGACAAAAGTTGCATAAACAAATGTATTACTATGTTTTATTAATTTTATCACAATATTTGCTTCTTTCTGTTCTGTTTGAATCATGGATGTATTGGGCTATCAACTGGACCTGGCGGTTGCTATGAGTGCATGACGCCCTCTAGTGGATAACTAGAAAATGACACACCAGAGTAAAGTAAATGCATTTTATTCAAGATTTATCATTTATTACAATAAGTTGTACACTTTAACTTAACTAATTACTCAGCTTTTAACCCAGAAGTAAAATATATTAAGAATGTTATAACACGGATGTAAAAGATTTAAAAAAAAAAAAAAACCCTAACAAGCCAAAAAACAAGCCTAGAGAATTTGTTCTTACAATGTCTTCATAACAAGACAAAAAGAAAATGTTGCATTGTCAAACCATCTATAAAATGAGTATTTTATCATTTAAATTTGTTGTGATAAGAAAAAGCATGCAAGTGTTTAATACATATTCACAACCTTGATTGACATTCACCGAGTCTAGAAAATGAAAGATAAATTATTATTATTACAATCGTGTGCGATTGTCTAAAACTGAGGCAAAGAGGGATGATGGCAGTAACGCTCTGAACAATATGAACAATATTGAAAAACCTTACTCTTAATTGTTATTCATCATGAGAGACCAAGACAAAAACAAAGAATTGAGAGAAACTGTATCTTTCCACAGACTGACAGAAGGAATGTTTAAACTGTATTAAAGTAGTGAACGCAAGTAAAATGATCATCTTTAGGATGATTATTCAAATTGTATTATTGCACCAAACATTTATACTTAAATTTATTTAAACTATGGTCATCAACTACACTTTTTCTTAAGGCTGCTGTATTAAGCCTGATGCATTACAGACAAAATAGAAGCCACTTTTAGATTTACTGTAACAGGAAAAATACCATCTCCAGTCAAGACATCGCTTTCTTTAAGACACTGCATTTTATAAAAAGGTGCATTTCAAGGTGAAAACATTCAAAAAGGTGACAAATGTCCTGTATAGGCCACCGTACTCAAAGGTGGGACCTATAAAAGGTTAGCCGTTTAACGGTTCAAACTTAAATATAGGTGGAACAAAGTTTTATCTTGCTGCAAGGCAAAGAAAACTTACAACTACTACAGAATAAATGATAATGCTCTATATTAACAGCAGGGGAAGGTCTCCAGCGGTAGTCACTTTCAAATGACCATGTTAAACCACTGTTATCCAGAATAGATTAGGTTATTAAGTATATTCCATAATGACAACAAATAAAATACATTATTAAAATTATTTCTACATTATTTTTAATATGAATACAACTATTTACTACCTTTGAATGTGCAAAACTAGACTGATAACCTTCATAAATTGGCTTTGAATGCATTTCCAGAGCCAAAGTAACTGCATAAAGAGGCCACAATGTCAACACCCTCCACCCCGCTGATTTAGGTCAGTTATAACCAAAGCGCTACAGTACGAATCCAGTCAAGCCCAACTTTACCCATACAAGGCTTTAAACGACAACCAAGAGTCACGAGGGCTGGAAAAAGGATCGATCAATACTTTTGACGACAGTGAACGATAAATAAAAAGTCAACCGCTGCTTTCTGAGTGGAGATGTGGTGGTGTGGCAGGAAGCAACCCAACGAGCCGTTTACTGGTCATTTCCTGTTAGCCCTGCCACAATAACACATGTCAAAGTGTCAATGTCAGTAATCGAGAATATTACAACTACTTTATGCCACTGACTCAATAAACCACAAGCCAAAGAAAGCCAGTACAATATCAATAAAATATATAAAATATCATTAAAAAGACACTTTAGTACTAATTTAGCATCTATGATTGGTCAAAAAAGTTGCTTATTCAACTATTTTAAAAAATTCCCCACTTGCACAAACACAAATGTACAAATGATAAATATTGAACCCCCCAAATTATGCTCCAGCTATTATTTATTGAACGATAAGTTGATTTAATATGATCGTGACAGGCACAGACATATGAATTCGCACTCCCTAAAAGTTTCGCCCCCGGAAAGAAATGAGCTTTGCATTCTAAATTATTTTGCAGGTTTTTTTTGAGCCAATATTTTTTTCTGACAATATATTAGTCCACAATTAGGGTTAAGATTAGAGTTAGGATTGGGGTTAAGTTTAGGAACAGTTTTAGGGCTTTTGAACATTGTTCAGTTTATGATTGTTTAATTTTTTTATTCTCTAACCTGGAGCGCCCACCGAGGCATCTGCTGTTGTGATTATGGGCGGTACAAAAAAAAAAAAAAAATGTCCCATACAAAAAAAAAAAAAAAACTGAATTAAAGTCCTGCCTACGATCGAAATGCCAAACATTTAAGGAGTCCCCTCTGGAGCCAGTCTCCGTCAGCCGCTAGCGTCAGCCGCTAGCGTCAGCCGTTAGCGTCAGCCGTTAGCGTGCAAAAAAACCAAACAAATGATGGCAAATCCAGAGTGTGTCGGCTAGTACCAACCCATTGACCACAATTAGGTCAAACCTCGTTAAATGTTATTGTTGAGTGTGTAAATCTTTTGGCGTTTTATTTTAGACAATTAGCTTGTCAAACTGAAATCTGAGCTAAGGCTAACTGAACTCAAGTGGAGATTTCTGTAAGAATCTAGTGACCACTGGACATCCTCTTTTACGCGTTACTGGTAAAGAGGGCGGATAAATTACAAAAAAAATATCATTAAATAAAAGTGTGATATCGTTTAATGTGGGGACTGGCCTCACCATTCATTTTCACGTGAAGGAGCATTTGATTTGTACATCTTGACTTGATTGATAAGCGCGGTACGGCTAATGTTGGGCTTCACCGTTCGTAAAAACGGGAACAGCGTAGGCTTCGGGAGACAGAGGGCGACTGAAGTCTGTGCGTTGGTTTTTGCTGCTGAAGTGTTTATGGCTTAGTGGTTGGGGTGATGGGCGGGACAGGGGTGCTCGTCGGGATGACACCGGTGGCCAGAAGGATGATGATCAGGACGATTATGAGCACCACCACGACGATGATCACCACCAGCTTCACGTTCTTCCACCAGTACGAGCGAGCGACTTTGGTGGACGTCTGTTTGAAGGTCTGCGCCTGGAAAAAGCGCAACGGTACAGTTTTAAACAGATACAAGGTTTAAATATGCAGACTGAAGACTTCGAGATAGAGAATATTTACGAATAAAGTGAATATTTGATGAAAATCTGAAAAGTTGTATTCTTTTTATGACATTTTGATTTAATAATGCCACTGTCTTTGTTCTAAAAATATGACAAAATACGATCCAAATATTTTAACTGTCAACTAGTCATGATTATTCCACTTCATTGTTGCAGCTCTACCTTCCATAAATCTTAAAATGACTTATATTTTGTATGTTTTTTTCACTGTTGTTACTACATTCGGGATAACACATGTACATGAAAACATGCACAGAAAAGTTTTAATACCAAACAGTGTGCCGAAATCAAGTGAGGAAATCTTTTTGAAGTGGCACCACAGACTGCTGTAATTAACTTTAATAAATACGCTTTATTCACTGCATCGGAGCAGAGTCCAAGAGTAATATTAGTCCAATAGCTCTGATTCATGTGGTATTTTTAGCACACATCATATTTGGCCATGGAACAAGCCGTGGTGTCTGTCCACCCAAAAGCCTTGACCGTTCTCATGGAGGACGGCGTGTACCGAGCCACAGAGTCGTTAGACTGGTTTGTCGGGTCGCAGCTGACGTTTGAGCCATAATAAGCTTCTCTTCTTTACGAGTGCCGCTAGAACATTGGTACTGATACATTATAGTTCATCTCTTCATAAAATGTACAAATCAGAGCTAAAACTCTACCTCAATAAATATTTCCAACAACTCACACAAGTGTATTACGGTTATATTTAGCAAATGTACACACACCAACGAAATGCAACACAACAGTACAACCAGATTTCAAAACCCGGTGGTTTCTTTCTTCATTTGTGCCAAGTATTTCCACAGCAAACGGGATTCACAAAGACAAGAAGCTACAAGGTTAACAGTTCTATGTTTTATGAAACTTATACACTTTATCATCAAGGATTACATGTTACTGACCCCGGCCTGCAGGTCCTCGGACTTGCCCATGAGGTCGTCCAGCCGCTCTCCTCGGGCCAGGATGCGGTCCACGTTCTGGGTCATGATGTTTTTGACCCCGTCCACCTGCTCCTTCAGAACCGACACCTTGTCCTGGGGCTCCGTGGTTACGCCAACCTCCTGAAAAACATGTCGTCTCTTTGAACACTTTCACAGGTACAAGCCATTATAAACTACTCATGTACTTTTATTATATATATTTTTTTAGAATAGTGGTTGTGGGTCGACAAGGGCAATTAAGAATGTCAGTTCCCAAAGGAAGCCCGCTCATAGCCTGAGTCTGGGGAATATGTTCACTGTTAGATGTCCCATGATGTTTGGTGTGGCCCCATCTGTGCCCCAATCAGTCGACCCCTGACCATGACCCCTCCAGCTTTAACCCTCCCTGTGGAATCCCCTTTTTCTGAACGCATCTTTGTTTAGTTGCGAGTGTCTAGTATGGTTATATAATGTGTAAATTATTGAAAAAAATCAGCAGGTTCGTGAGAGGCAAATTAACTACTGATGCAGAAAGCCAGAAACACCTCGTCGTCAGGAGCAAACAAACACCATTTAAGAAGGCCGCTTTGTGGAGGCGATTTATCGTTTCTCCTGTGAGAGAGCGGAACGAATGGGCTGTTAATCCACATTTCATTACTTGGCATAATCTTAAATTAAAGTGTAACGTTCTAGAGGTGGAAAGCAGGTCTCAGTTTGATGAGTGGACGACACAGATTAAACAAAGTCTTGTAGGAGGGGCTCAATCTGTTGCTTGTCACAATAGTCAACAGAGGCAGAAAAAAGGAGAAATCCAATTAAGCGTTACGTGCAATGCTGCTGTCTCCGCTCACACTATGTGGGACAGCTGCTTGGCCACGAGAGGCTGTGAACGACAAATAACATTTACATTAAACTGAAGCGAAAAGAGGTGCCGTCAGTTGAACGTAAATGGTGAGGATTGGGAAGTGTCACAGTACAAATGTAGCCCACCCAGCATGACATGAGCAGCAAATGTGACATAGAGTTAATTCCACCACTGTTACATAGAAACCAGACTGTAAACAAGATCTGAAATCCATATAAATTACACAACAGTTATGATTTGACAAACAATAATACCATACAACAGGTTTATTTAGTCAAATGATCGTTTAAACGGTCAGAAAACCCCATCCCTGCGCACCCCAGCCCGGTTCCCAGGAACATTGAGTTCCCTTACTCAATGTTGTGGAGAAACTTCTCATTTGCTTTGCTTCTTTTTTTTTTTGCAGACAAATGCAGCAGACAGGAAACTTTTAAACAGCCTTTTATGTTTCTATCTGAATAGTGCACACCTTAAACTAGACATTTCCCCCTAATTTTAATATTATTATCTTCATCAATAATAATAATAATAATAATAATAATAATAATAATAATAATAATAATATATTGTAGACACTTCCCTGGACTGTCCTGTGAGGAAAAGCCTACTTTGAAAATGTATTTATACACAACACTGATAATACTGTATTCAGAATAGGCTTACTTTAAGTTGCATTATTATAGTCTAGAAACAAAGTCTTCTAGTCTAGAGCAAAGAAAAATAAACAGCTTTATGTCTCTTTATTTATCACAAGAGAGAAGGGAGAGGTCGCACGCACACTCACCACAAGAGCTGCATTACTTTACTTTTTTATTTTTATTACGGTCATCCAAATTTCCTGATCAAATACCACAATGTATTCCTTTGATAACACCACGAGACGAAACAGGCACTCAAAGTTAGAATTCTGAACATTGTATTCACTTCAACACTGCGCCTAAAAGACAACGCGATGTCAAGTTATTTGGACAACATACAGTAGCTATGAAGAATAAACGACATTCAAGAAGTATGAGGAAAAGGACTGATGAACTGATGATTATTTCAATAATTTTTCACAATGGCGCAATATTTTGGACGAGGCTCTTGTATTGTGCTATTATTAGTTAAATATTTCAGTCGTTTCACTGTTAGCTCTTATTAGTCTGCACCCCGGAGCACACGAGTACAGAGTCTGCGTGGAGCCCGTTACCGTGGCGATTTGCACCATCTTGTCAGTGACACAAAGCTTAAACTAAACCTGAACTTAGCCCAGCCTCAAACTGAACCAGCTTCTGGCAACGGGCCTCTGGAGGGCGAGCCGAAACGAGCCGTCCTGTAAACAAAGCGTCTCCGTGGATACGGGCTGCGTCACAGTGGTGCCGATGCTCTGAATGGCAGCTCGCGGTCGGGTCGCACTTTCACACACCGCCCGAAACGACAGGCAGCTCCTTCTAGGATCGGTTACAGACGGGACAATGTACCGACAGAAGGGCAGAATGTTTGAGGTTCAACACAGTCAGGTATTTCAGTCTGCAGCTAGTAGTCGAGACAATTTAACCTGTTGTAGTTCATTTAGTCATTTCAACAATTACATTTGAATTGCCAACATTGGTGCTGCAACTACTGATAAATGTAGTGATTAATTCATTGTACATTGAAGAAAAAGATTAAGTTGTAGTCATCTGGACTCTGTTTTAGAAAAAAACGATACGTTTCGACTCTCATCCAAACAGGAGTTCTCAGACTTGTTTCACAGATTGAGAATGACTCTTGGATGAGAGTTGAAACGTATAGTTTTTTCTAAAACAGAGTCCAGATGACTACAACTGAATCTTTTTCTTTTTCTACAATGGAACACTCCTGGACGAATGAGGGATTACACCGACATTGTACATTGAGACTTTTTAAATGCATTATCAACCAAATACCGCTTGAAATATGCAGACTATAGGCTTCTACAAAGAGAATATTTACAAATGAAGTGAATTACTGAAGATTACTTTGACATTTTTATATAATAATGTCGCCATCTTTGTTACAAAAAGGATTTTTTGCTTGCATTTTAGAGTCGGTACAGTCTGGATAACAAGTAACAAAACACGAATAACAAGTTATGATTAAATCCATTGATTAATTAACCTCTTCTTAACCACAGCGCCCCTGGTTACTTTGTACAGAAAAAGTCGTGCCTCGAGGTCAAAAAGGTTAAGAACCCCTTGATTAATCAATGCAGTCCGAGCGAAGATTAAAGTTTGAAGCAATAGTCACGTGGGAAAGAAAATGCAAATATTACTGACGACTGTTGTTGACCAAGGCATGATTCTGATTTCAGAGCAAACAGACGCAAACCAAAACATCACTGACTAATCTTTACAAAAGAGCAGGAGCTTTAGATCGACGAGATCTGAGAGCTCTGAAACTGGTCAAGCAAATCAAGTACGGTCCACAAGTATCACAATATGGACAACCTCCGATTCTTTCAAATGAACAGAAAACCGACATGGTAGTTTAAGTTTGTTTTCTTGTTTTCCCCACGTCTGAACCAGGTCTGAACCAGGTTAAGAGCCAAAGATGGACTAAACCAGGTCCAATATTACTCATTACCGTGTCTTTTTATATGGAATTCTGTGGAAAGAGCCAAAAAAAATTAAAAAAATAAAAATGTCTCCATAGCAGGTAAAATGTTTTAATGTTAACAAAAGGCCGTAAGCCATTTTATACTTTGATTTGCCCAATGTTACTATGTCTTTAAGATAAGTAAAGAGCAACAGCCATAAGAGAAGTACTGCACTGGGAAAATTTACAAATGATACAATAAGTTAAAAAGTGATTAAATTAAGTAGTATTTACTACTTTGTTCTGCAAATAGAACAAGTAAATTTAGTTCATATTTAAAGTGTAGTACCATTTTTTCTCATTTCAAGTTAGAAAATGCTTGTCTTTTTCTTATTTTAAGTAAAACAAGATATTTGTCAGTTTTACTTTAAGGTAGTCAAAATATACTCAAAACAAGAGAAATAAAAACTTTTTTCAAATAATTTTTAACTTATTTTATTTTATTTTAGATGGGTATTTTTTTGTACTTATAAGTAATAACATAAAGTATACAGGAAATGGAAGGAAAACAAATATCAATAATGAGAAATACAAATTTTCACTGCAGTTCTTTTTTGCATATACTTAAGGATTTTTTTTTTCTTTTTTTGGTGCAAAATTCGTAATAAAAAGATAATACAGTGTGGTTTGTATATATTACAAAAAATAAAATAAAACTACAATAAAACACTACTGGATAATAATGGACTAGAATAAAACCATGGCATACATTTTCCATTTTTGATTTGAAGATAAAATGAAAACAAATACTGAGGGTGGAAAACAGACGTATTCCCAACTGTCCAATGAATGCATTAATCGGAGTTAATATCAGGATTTCGCACGTGTTTTTGGAGATAGCATTAGTGTTACATGGGGACGTTTTACATGTGTGGCTGCAGTTAAAAGTCTCTCGGTAAACGGTAAATATGCGGAAAACACCTGTTGATGACAAACATGGCGGCGGCGGAGTTTTTCTGAGCAAAAAAAACAGGTTAAAATGTTTAAAACTCACCGGATCAAAGTCCATCTTGGCGGTTCCGATGTCCTCTGACCGAAGCCCTCCCGATCAACTGTATCCAACAGCAAAAATCCCGACTTTACAACCTGTTGACGTGGTTCTGGAGCAGCTCCTTAACTTCTCGGACGCTCCGCAGAAGTGAATACGTTTCCTTCTTTGCTTAACTTCCTGGTTCCGTTTTTTTCAAACTAAATTCCTCAGTTTCTGGCGTCAAACTGTCGCAACCACGCGCCAAAAAATGGAAAATATGACAAATAAAATAACTTTTAAAGATAGTTATGTTATTAGCCGTTTTAAATATATCAACATACATACCTGGATAAATTATGCTTATGGCAATAAAACCATCCAAAATTAAAAACAAGTCTATATTTGGCCAAAAGTTACGTAATGTGCCATTAACGATTTATGTAGTCGTTTTCCATCTTCAGTATACTTTTAATTACCTAATGTCAATAGAATTTGCAACTAAAGTGGGATTTTGTAACGCCAATTTATCTCGGCTTGTTTTTAAACTGTGGGGTTTACATGGTAAACACTGAAAAATAAAATGTTACCGACTTGAAAGCAACGATCAAATCAAAATCAAACGTTGTGGTTATGTTGTCGTTACATATCGTGTATTAAGGTTTGCTTTTATTTTGAAGGCATCCATAAATACCTGCCACAATGACGTCACGCAGGTGTTACCCCCCTGAACCATGTCCTGAACGCTTCCTCTTATTGCATAAACAGGGCTGGATTCATATGCTTGGCCAGAAACGACTCCCTTGTACGCAACTGTATTTGACTCTTAATCTGTTTTCATTTATTTTCAGTGTCGGCACAAACAGAACTATTTCCCCTCCCACTGTGAACAGTGTAGATTAGATGTGGATTATCAGTCCAGCCTCGCATACATAGTGGAGTATTTGCCTTTCAGGGTTACGGGTTAAAGCTATTCAGACAATGTCATGTAAGGAATTTTAATATTGTATTACACTGAAGAGAGAATTCAGATATTCATGGTGACTTTATGAATAAGTGAAGAGTTCATGAACAAAGTCCAGCCTGCATTTGTTTCTATTTTTTGGAGAATTGGCAGATTACGTGGATCAAAATGTACTTAAAAAACAAACACAAAACCAAACCAATATGAAATCACTGAAGGACAACACCATTTTCCACATTAATAATTCAATTTCACTGCCGTTTTCTTCTCTTAATGACGCATTAATCCCCCTCCTTTTCTTAAGTCTGACAGCTCCTCGACGTCACCACCGATCACCTCTGCCCGGACCGGTTTGGCCTCCAAAATGAGCCATGGTTGAGTTTTAAATACTGTTCATCACCCAGTGCTAGGTCACCGCGGGCGGCAACCCCGACTCACAAACAGCTAAGAATAATTGACGCCATTACATGCATTTGGGACATTTGGCCAGCCGGCTATTCAAAAAGAGGCTAAATACTGTCCATTAATATTGTGCTAGTTATAATTGGGGGAAATGTGGAGAAATTACCTCTAGTTTACCTTTTTATTCGTTTTCAAAAGTCACAAATCATACAAAAAAAGCCTTTTATTTCTTTTGACAATGTACATTTTGTGCGGTAGCAAAGGGGTAGAAGAAGATTACTTTTGTATGACATCTCTGCTTTTTCACATGAACTACAAAGTTAAAATAAGGGCATAAAATCAGGTAGAAAAGAGACATCCATATGCTACAGAGTACAAGTAACAGAATAAAAAGAGTTCATGTTCCGAGGTCATTGGCCTTGTCTGATGATTATGTCTGACATGTCGTCCACATTTACAAGCTCCAGATTCTGAAAAATAAAAAATATATAGAACTTAATAATTTGACAAAGCACTTGACAGCCAACAGACTACGTAGTAACCAATTACGCTTGAAAGATTTATTTAACATGCTTTTTTGTCAAATTACCCATCTGTATTTACACATATGAAGTAAACATGTTTAAACTAAAGAAAATCCATCGTAAATCTCTTCCATTTCCAGCTCTATTCACAAGAACTCAGATGTTTTAAAGGGAGAAGTCATTCACTGGAAGAGTGCAGCTGTGAAGGCAAAGCATTAAGATTCCATACAGCGTTTTGATACTTTGCTCCTTAGTCAATATTAATCAGAAGGGCTTTTGAGAGTCAGACTGAATGACTGCAGGTTTGAGTTGAATGGCTGAAGCAACATCTCATTTTCATGGCCAAGTCAGTCAACGCTCAGTCAAAGTATCTTATGCGGCAAACCTAATCTCTCACCTTTTCATTCGCGAGATGAAGAAGAGCCACGAACGCCAGAGGCACAGACAGGTTCTGGGCCATCGTGTTCGGTAATCTGATCAAAGAAGAGAACATGAAATGAGAGGTGCTGACTGTTGGCAAGGTGTGCTTTATTGTCCCCTTGGGGTCATTTATCTACTGCATTTGACCCATCCTTCAACATCGCCGACTCAAACGGTCAGGCCCAATCTTGATCTTGGTTAGGACCTCAGCTGGAGAGTTTTACCTAATCAGGGGTTTTAGTTTCCTGTTGTCGGCAATATTTTGAGGACTTTTCACCATTCAAAACAGACGATATATTGTTACTTCCCTATGACTTCACACTGCATGTAGTATTTCTACGGGAGATCATTTTCAGAAGCCTGTGATCGATACCAGAGTTCAGGTCCTGTTTAGGCGTTTGATTTTCAACAAAAAGGTGAGTGTGACTAACTGAAAAACAGTTGACTAAATCAGCTCTTTTAAGTCATATTGTGTTAAAACCAAGCGCAGATTAAAGTCTAACATGAGGTGTCAGAGCTTCCCACAGAGCCGTGCCTCCAGTTAGCTCCACATCCCCAGCTAATGACATTGCGTAAAAGGCTTAAATTGTGGGTTGAAACCGGAGAGCGCAGAGGAAATGCCTGGGAGTCAAAATCTGAACCTTCTAGCTGTGAGGAGAGAGTGCTTCCACTTCCTTGAGACGTTTCGACTGCCATCCAGGATACAGCATCTTTCAGCGTTAATGACTTCCAGAGCTAAAAGGTCTCCATTTCAAAAACATTGTCCAGATGAAACCTTTTCTACAATACATTCAAATATGCTGAAATTCCAAAACAAATGTATAATAGTTAGCAGTTTTGGTTAAAGCTACCCATACCTTTTGCCTTAGACAAAATTGAGCCTATCTGTACATTTTATCCCTTTCTAGAGGTGTAATGTTATGCTTGACCACTGTATTTAGCATTTCTTTTGAGGCCGATTGGAAACCCGCCATTACCTTTGAAGCAGGGACTTTGTGGTCTGGCTGAACGCCTTCTCTCCACACACCTCTGGCTTCTCCACAGTCTCCAGCTCCTGCAGCGAACATGAAAGTTTGAAATTAGACCGGCCTCATGTTTAATGCGCACAAGATAAAATTCACTGCATTTCAAGGTCATGGCTCACAGAAACTTTTAAACTCACCTCCTTGGATTTCTCTGGGCTGTCTGTCAGAAGTGTCCACATGCTGTTCTTTAGTCGCTTCATGTCCATCTTCTTAGCCGTTTTAGCATAATTTATTTCAATTTTGTTTACCTGTAAAGGAATAGAAAGTATTCAAAAATGATTGTCTGCTAGGCAGGGCTGGGCCAAAAAGATAGCACTGGTCAATAAAGTCATTTTTCACAATACAAACAATCGCATTTGTTATAACATTGCAAATAAAGATATGCAAAATGTCAATATTGAGTATGTCTTTTATAGTCAAAAATGCTACGGAGCTGATTAAACTTTTAAATAAAGGTAATATTTTCTGCACTTTTGTGATTAATTGTTCTGACATTTCACATTTGTCAGATATTTAAACCGAAATTAATACGTTTAAAGCCATATTTCAACACATTTCTGTTGTATTGACAGTTTAAGTTGGTATATTTAAAATGTGTTGGACAAATTGAAGGACTAAAATTCACTGACTCGGAATGGTTCAGGGACCAGATCGTCTTCCCCATATGTGGATACGTTGCCCAAGTCTTGTGAAGGAGGAGGTAAACTGTCGGCTGACGGCTGCGTGTCGTCTGAAGCAAAGCCCTCGGCATCGTCATCGCTGTCTCCACCCTAAAAAACAGTATTTCACAAGAAGGAAACATTACAAATAATAAAACAGCAATCACAATTATTTGTCTCTCAACAAGTTCTTTCTGGGGGAAAAGGAGAATGAATGACCACTAAAATGCTTTTTGATCGATGGGATGTAGGAAGATTATTCGGTTAACTGATATCCGTGATAATCCAGGTCGCAATATATTCGTAAAAGTCAAAATGTAGTAATTGTGGGGATTGTAGACAGCAACAATGAGCCATTTCAATTCAATCTATACTCCCAAAAAATAAACTACAGGTAAAGTATTTTTTTTAATCGGGCTGTTTTTGTGACAGCCAGCAGAATGAACGTTTTTGTGACAGCCAGCAGAATGACTCCGACCGCTAGCTCTCGACAGAGATGAACGCTCTCCCCGACACGAGATGAACTCCGTCTCGACACGAGATGAACGCTCTCGACACGAGATGAACTCACTCGACACGAGATGAACTCACTCGACACGAGATGAACTCACTCGACACGAGATGAACTCACTCGACACGAGATGAACTCACTCGACACGAGATGAACTCACTCGACACAAGATGAACTCACTCGACACAAGATGAACTCACTCGACACGAGATGAACTTCCCTCTTGACCATTTCTGGCTCCACTGTCTCCATCTGCAACTGGAAGCGCGGCAGTCCTGGGCCATCAGCAGCCTGTCCATGGGAGTAAGATCGCTCCTTTACTGTGGTTCTCCTCAAGGTTTCTGCTCTTTGAGGTTTTTCCTTGCTGAGAAGGTCAAGGGCAGGGGGACGCTGGGACAGTTATCCATTTGCTGTTGTAATTTTGGGCGCTACAAAAATAAATTGAATTGTTGGGCCGCAATGTTCCCGCCACAGCCTAGGAGAACCTCACACAAAATGGCCTTAGAAAGCACATTCTGTTCTGCACTCACTTTCGGCCTGCAGCCACTAACAAAAACTTGTGACACACAATAGATGCACCACTGGCATAATACATTTAAATATATATAATACTGATAACATAATGCTTAGAAAAAATAAATACAGACCTGAAGACCAGGACAGAAATTGGCCGTGTCGTTTGCGTTGTTGTAGTCATAATCCCCGATACCTTCCCCGAGTTCACCCGATAGCCTCTTTTGTGCTTCTTGATGTAGCTACAAGGAACAGGAAAACATTGCATGCAAATATTTACTTCATCTGACATTTACCATTACTATAGGCATGCTAAACTGGTCCCGAGCTCATATAAAAGCAGACTTACGGAGCTGGAGGGCTTGAGGCTGAGCTGGGACAGTGTCTCGGGGGGGAACTGGAAGTCAGCTGGCAGAGTGGTTTTCTTTGTGCATGTGCTGAGCGTCGATTTACTGATCGTGGTAGCGGCCTGCGAAGAGGAGACAATGCAGTTATAGAACAGAGCGATGTTGGAAGATATCTACTTTAGCACGACAATTATCAAGATTGGATTAGCAATACATTTTCAAACTCAAGTATTGACAGTGTGATGTCATGTAAAAATGGTATACACATTAATTGCTAAACTAATTCAAGAATGACACATTTAATTTAGAACTATGGGCACAAGGTTGGCATTACTATAATCACATGAAGACAGGGTTGAAACTGTGCAAGGGACATAACAGTGTTTAACTAATTTCAATAATTTAATCCGCTTTACACATCTTTATGACTGATAATTGTGAATCAAAACTTTTTCTGTATTTGATGCTTTAAGTCCAAATTGACCTCTTGCACAGTTCACACAGATAAACGTCCAGAGTACAGTCAGTGTATTTCCTGTAAAACGACGTGGTAAAATAACATATTTTCAAGGCTACATAGTTTAAAATACCAGGTCAGGCTCTGTGCATATACTCAGCGGATCGGAATATATTAAAAATGGGTGTCAGTTTGACAACGGAGTCTTTTGCTTACCCTTGTTGTACGGAAATATGTGTCGAAGTTGACGTCATCACTGAATTCTATCTCAAACGCTTTCTTGGGTTTCCTTTTGGGCTTCTCTTTATCAGGCATATGGTCCACTATAGACAAAACACGCACAAACATTAACAAAATAACCCCTGCTGCTCCTTAACATGAATACTGTATACAAAAACATTAAATAAACTGATAATAATTGGTAAAAAAATATATATATTTTCATAGTTTTTATAGTTTTATATGTCAGCACTTCCTAATTGTTTGTAACCTATGATGACGATATGAACAAACATAAAATAACACAGGTTATGAAAAACATTTGTACATTATTGATGAAGTCTCTAATGCTTTCAAGAACTCAGTCAAACTCCAGTGGACAAAGGCTTTCTTCCTGAGCTCTGTGCAGGAGAAAGGAACAAGGAACAGCTGCTGATCATTTGATTGTAAGGAACAAGAGTCAACACTTGTCTGTGTGTTCAAAGTACAACTATACAGTGGCAGTAATCCAAACATTGCCTTGTAAACAAATGTGTACCAATGTTCCTGCATCCTAGTGGCCAGAGGATGCTCTACAGTTAGTAATGAACCTCAGAGAAGCATGATTAACAGTGTCCACCATTTGAAGACAGGCAGAGGAAGCATTCATATAAAAAAAGATTACACATACCATAATCTAACAGATTAAAAATTAAAGTTTGAAAACATTATCTTAATTTTGCCAACACTGAGGACTAGTTTAAAGGAAAAAGTGAATGCTGGACAGCGACAAGAGCTTTCTGCAGGGTTTCAATGGCCTGAGCAAGAGATGATCCAGAGCAGTAAATAACATCACTCATCATCATAAAAATGCAGGTTAGCATCAGAGACATTTTGACCCAAGTCATTGATGTACAAAATAAAATAGAAGGGGCCTAAAAACTGAGCCCTGTAGCACCCCCTTGTGGACAACCACAAGATTAGAACAAAGATACTCAGCTAAAGTCCTGTCATTCAGATCATTTGAGAACCATGCGACTGCATACTCTGACAATCCTGAGCAACTGTCTGTTTTTAAAAACTGCATGGTATAAAAAGTGAAGCACAGTACTGTTTCTTATGAAGTTTCACAATAAAATAATTTACCACCTTCATAGTAACAGCAATAGTACTGCCCTTTTTTCTGAAACCTGATTGAAATTTGGAGAGGATGTCATTTGTACAGGAACTCCTTCAACATTTGACAATGGCCTATACTTAGTCAGAACTGTTGGCGCACCTCATTGTATCAAAAGGTAGAACAAGGAATTTATTTGGTTTTAACTAAAGTTACCTTGACCTGACCCGACTTGCCTCTTGGATTTTTTTTCTTTTTTTTTTGAAAGAGGCTGAAATCCAAGTAAATACCCAGTTGTGGCTTACATTTGTGTTTTGGTTTGAACTGCCAGTAGCCGGGTCCAGCCCACGTGGCCATGGTCCTCGGGCTGAAGTAGGAGTAGTCTCTGGGCTGAGAGGACAGCTGCAGACACATGGTGGCGATGTCTCCCTCTCCAATTGGAATCACGTCTCTAGAACAGCATAGCAAGTAGGGTTTAGTATAGCTCCTTTTCAAAACCTCCAAATGTCCTTGTATGATTAAATGTGTCCGTACCTCCCTCTCCCGGACCCAGAGGCCTCGCAGCCCTCCTTGTACTCCTTCGGCCCGTCGTCATAGTCACCCGGACCCTCCTCGTAATCCGCATCAAAGTCGTCTTCCTCTGGCTCGGGCTCTGGTTCAGCGTTCACGTCAAATACATGCTCCCCCTGCTTCATCTTCTCCAACAGTTGATTCATGGTCTGCAAAATGATTAACTGCATTTTTAGGTCTTAGACTAACATTAAAGGGGACATTATGCAAATTAACCTTCAATGAGGGTTTCCTACTCATTAGTTTACTCAAAGTTGTGTTTTGATTGATTAATGCATGTTTGAGTAATTCTGTATTGTCCGGCAACTGAGGCTTGAGAGCTAAAAAAGATATACGTTTTCATTTACCCCTATCCCCGCCCACATCCTTGTACTTAGTTGTGATTATTTGACTGAGTGATACATGTAAATTCTAATATGCCACGGGCCACTTTTCAAACATAAAAACATGTAAATGACAATCTGCTGCTTGTTATAGTGAAATTTTACTGAAGAGGCGGGGTTGATCAGTTCTGCAGTTTTTAACATTAAGTCAATGAACCAGCTTGTATTACTAAGTCGTTTTAGATCAATATCGGCATTTATAATGACAAAAATTAAAACTTATGATCAAGTTATGTTATGACTCAATATCTGCTAACCAAAATACCTGAAGGAATGCATGATGTCTCCTTTATAACAATATCTAGTGGGTAAAACCAATAACCTGGAGTAATGAAAATAACGTACAGCAGTTCCCCTTACCTGCTCGGGGTTCCAACTTGTAAAAGAAAAATCCTGGAGTGAGGGACAAATGGCGCTTTTCTCCTGTGAGCGCTGGAGTCCCGCTGGCAGAACCAAAAACATGTCCAATAGTGAGTCACCGAAAGGCCAAAACTATGTTCAGACATTTATTGAAAGGTGAATTATTCTTTACCCATGAAAGGCGACGTGGGCACAGACTGTGGCGGCGGAGGAGAGTAGCAGGGTTTGGATTGGACCAGGGTCATGTTTGAAGGGAACAGGAGCTCACAGCGGTTGCTTTCACTGAACAACACCGATAGGAACACTCCGGCTGTGCTGCTCTCATCAAAGGAAGAGGCCATCTTCTGAAACATGGGGTCCACCTGGGCACCAAGAACATAGAGTAACATGCAACACCAGAGCTCATCAAGTCGAGTACCTCAATAAAAAATATTTCAGTCTGTCTGCGACTGTACATTGTAATTTCACAGTTGACATGATAATTAAGGTTGCAATTTAGCAAATCTCAGTCTGCAGTTAACATCTTATCTGTAAAAACATGTTATTACTGCAGTTCACACCTCCACACACATGGGAACAAATGCATGGGATTCATGAATTAGTACTTCAATTGATATTTCAGTCTTCTCTCAAATGGTAAAGCACTTGGGCATGTTTTAAATGTGCACTTTGAACAGAAATCTACCATTAAAATAAAGTGCATATTTAAATAAAAAAAATTGAAATCACTGTTTGAAAATGTAATTACGCTAAATGATTAATGCAAACCAAGTTCTGTGACTGAGTTGTGCGTCTTTTGCCAAAATGCTTTATGACTGAACTTAAACTTTAGTGTTCTGGTTTTTGGTTATTAATGTGCTTTATATGAATGTCTTGTAATATTTTTACTGAGAGTGGACTCCAGGAAGATTAGCCTCTGCTGCTAAAGGGACTAATGGGGATTCTTAAATAAACAATAAACAATAAAGACATTTTTCCAAAACCGTTCAGCTCAATAATTGATGCAGTGTGGGAAAAATTACAAATTAAAAAATGAGGATTTGTCCCTGTGCCACAATAGCGTTGTGAACCACAGAGGGGGAAACACTATTAGTTCATTTAATCTCACTTTTGTTTGAAAATGGCTGCATTTAAGGGTGAATATAATAATTGGTTGAAGATAAATAGAGGAATGCAGACATTAATATTTAGCGACCTGTGTCTTCAAATAATCATCCAACATTTTTATCTTCGGGACCTAGTTAAATAAAAAAAGTAGTCCATTGAAATGTTGCCTTGTTATTTAGTGAGAATGAACATACCTCACATTTCCTCTCCGACTCTGGAGCGTTGATGTTGCTTAAATTCTGCTCTACTGTTTTCTTTGGGGGTCTTTTCTTTTTCACTTGTTTTGAGGTCGGTTCGCCCTCAGCAACCTCGTCATCTCTTCCCTCCTCCGATTGCCCTTGTCCTGCAACAAACAGAATTAGATGTATTTGTTTCTACAGATCTTTTTCTAGGCACTAAAATCACTTAACAAGTTACTGCATTATTCATCTATTCTTCAGACAGTCATACAGGGGTTCCACTCTGTGTGATTGTGGTGATAGAGCTAATGCTGTCCTATTCTTATTTAATTAAATCATGCACCTGAAACATGTGGAAAGTATTGTCCAGTTTTTCTTACCATCTCCAGGTTTAGTCTCAGCTCCTAGACCACCCAGCACTCTGTAGGCATCAGCATGAACCGCATCCACTCGGACTGCATAAATCTTTGTGCTGGCATCCAGAGTGCCCGCTGCTACCTTGAAAGACATTTTTTTTACGCTGGTTATTCACATGATATTTAATTTCCCGTCCACATTAATTTGTTTTATTTTAAATCTTTCAAATGAACAAACTAAACCTAAGTCCATAATTTGTCTCTGATGGGAAAACAGATTATACAAACTAAATGACATTTGGTTTAATCATTTGTGCTGCTTTCATGATTAAAAAAAAAAAAATCAAACGGCACACAGCTCTATGAGAGTAAGGAGTTTTGATTTATTTAATCTCCTATAACGCAAACCAACAGTTTTATTATAGAGTGATAATAAAATAATAATACCTTGAAATTTGTGAGCTCAGAGTCCTTCTGCTTGAGTATATCAGCCATGTAATCAATCAGGTGGAGGCCAAAGGCATTTTTGGTGGTGATTTTCTTTAAAAAACAAAAACATAAAATACAGTTATTAAACATGGCATCACATGCACAGACTGGTGGGACTTACATTCTCAGTGGAGAGTTTGATGCAGGTGGAGTAGTGCTCTGAGATCTGTGCGTTGGACAGCTTGGGCACAGCTGCAGGAGTCCCTGCAGCACTGCATGTGAACAAGGGATTACCCAGAATCTCTCCATACATACATTACTGGCATAAAGTAGGTGATGGGAGGTTTTAGAACCACATCACACTTGACTTCTTCTTGTAACTTTCAGAAGACTAATATATGCAATTCAATTCAACAGCTTATCGTTTGACGCCTCACCTGTGAGAAGCAGATTCATTAAAGGAGGTGTCTGGGGCCGTTTGGAGGTCAATGACCCTTGACCTTCTCCTCTGACGTCTTTCTTTCTCATCATCATTGCCTGGAAATGATGCCAGCAGTGGAGTACTGGCAGCTGCAGGAGACAAACCCTTGTTTTTCAGGGAGTTTGACGACCATCCCTGACGCACTCGGGACACAGGCGTAGAGGCTGCACTCATTTCTGCGTTGTGAAAATACAAATAGAAAGATAGTGATCGACAGATAGCGAAAATACAAATAATACGGGCTTTATCTGTTTAACATTAATCCCAAACATGTGAATCAACACCTTTGGATGAGGGTTCATTCAGTCTACTACTTTTAACTGTCACGTGTGAATCTTACATGTAACGTTAATGTTACAAGCAACTAACGCTATTTATGAAGAGTTCACATAGATATATGTATACATCTGTGGGATTTAAGGTAAAGATTTTTAAATGGTAATGGGAAGACATCCGGTGTCAGAACATTAAAATGTAAACAAAGAACAGCCAAGCGCGACAACGCGGATCAGATCAGACTTTAACAATAAACATGTTTAGAGTATTGTATAGATTCTCTGGTGAGTTACATTAGTTGAATCGCTTTTCTTGGCTTTATTTTAAGAGCACAACGTAACTCAAGTTATGACTTTTGGATTAGAAGTTAGCAAAACAATGCTAGCATTATTAGCATTAGCGTCAAAGCGTTTTATTATTAAGTTACCAAGCGGCTCGGCCAAAATAAGCAGAGTAATTCCAGATAAGTGGTTGAATGATGAAACATACCTCACTGTTTTTACAATGTGTGTAGCTAATCTGGAGATAGTAACAGTCTTTTTGTGTGTGTGAAGTCCAGCGCACACACAGAGCACGGAGATGTTTTTTCCGGTTCAGCGTTTGAATTTTTGCGCCGAACGGTTCACGCAACGATGCTTACGTCATGACGTCCCGGCCAACCCATAAGTAGTAAATGAGTAAATTTTCTTTAAAACATCCCGTTATCCTAAGATCATTCTTAACTATTGTCAATTTGAGATCGTTTTTGTTGTTGTTGTTTTTGTTGTTGTTGTTGTTGTTGTTGGTGGTGTGTGTGTGTTTTTGTGAACAATTAAGCAGATTTTACGTAACCTTTCCACGAGCCTACTGCTTTCCAACAATTGTTTTGCCGAATAAAAATACAATACCCCAGCACTAGATGGCAGTATTCAGCTGAGTTTGAACCCTGACACTGTCCTCCATGGGTTTCTTCAGCTTCATGTTTATTGGCGACATTTTGAGGACCTTTGAAAAGAGTGAAGAGACTATGGCAAATATTTTTCATCACTCTCATCACAACAAATAGGCATGAGTCCCTTAAATGGACACTATGTAGCCTAAGGTTTTAGGTTGAGGTTGAGAGTGCAACACCTTCTTTTCTCTAAGGAAATGCAACTGTTATTTTTTAATATTACATCATAAAACAGCAAGAAAACACACACCTCCAACACCATGCACCACGATTTACAATAAACAGCTGTACCAGCTATATCTGTGAGGGAAGAGAGACTGTTCAATCTATCAAACATCACTGAAATCCTATGTTTTATCTTGCCTTTCTTCTAAGACTTGGTAAAAGGAAACGTTAACTAATCTTATTTGACAAAATTGATTGTAGAAAGTGCTGGACCACCCTCTAATTCTGGTTGGTTCGGAACTGAGTTGGCCTGGGACCTGGCCCTCAGCTGGCCTGGGAACACCTTAGGATCCCCCAGGACGAGCACCAAGAAGTGTGTGTGGAAAGCGAAGTCTGGGCCTCCCTGCTCAGACTGCTGCCTCCACGCCCCAGATAAAGCGGGAGAAAATGGATGGATGGGCTATTCATCTCCAGCTCTGTCATGAATGGATAGCTACCTATCTGATAGAAAGCAAAGTGCATCATAATAAGTAACATAATCATTAAAATATCAAACAAACAAGCAAAGTAAATGCGTTTCACCGAGCTTTATTTATCTTTTATGTTGACAGTACAACAATATAATGTCATACAATAAACGCGTGCCGGTCTGTGCTCAAGCAATGAAAAACATCACTAAAACAAGATGAGTGGATTGGTAAGGGCACTGACGTACAACAACAGAACGCACTTGTTTTAGCTCTGTAGTTTATTTAAATCTGCAATTTTTAAGAGGATCCCAGGAAGACTAGCGGCCATTAAATGGGCAGCTAATGGGATCCTAATAAAACAATAAAACAGCAAAACAACCAGTGCCTCCACAGTTCAGACTGGTACAGCATGGCACTGAGTTTGACATTTGTCAGGCATGCAGGCATGCCAGGAAATGTTTTGTCTAGAATTATGGCATAAATTTAGCAATCTCCATGGAGACAAGCAGGTGACTCCACCAAACCAAGTCATTTTTGACTTTATCAATTGAATAAATGACCAACTTGTCGAAGATTCCAAACAAAGCAATATCATTTTCATGAGACAAGCAGGTGCCGGAGCCACCAGAAACATATGTAGTGGCAGTGCCCCTTTAAAATAGAAACAAAGCTCCTTGTTGTTATGCAAGACTAAGTATTAATACATTTTATTTGTGTGAAAGCAAATGTTAGACAATAGATGACTTACCAACTCTTTTTGTAAAATAAGGTCATCTTGGATCTAATATCAACATAAAATAGGTCTTTCTAAGCCAGTCTCTTTGATCTCTGGTTCTGGGTCTTTGGTGTGCAGGGCTGTGAAGTCTTTAATGGCCTTCACAGAGAGTGATATATGGTCCTGACATTAAAACTGAACATGAACCCTTATGGGCATAATGTACATAAACAACATTATAGGCAATACATATTCATATCAGCACACAGCCATGGGACACATAAATATAAGATTCACATTGTCAGGACAAACGAAGGACTTCTGAGTGAGCTTTCTGCTCGGTCTTTGCAGGAGTGCTGGTGCTGGTCTGGAGTTTGCCAATGTTAAAAATGCACATAAAGATTTAATGTGGGATTACATTATTATTCATATTCATAATTTGAATGTATGAAATATGGTTTTTTTTTCAATGTTTTCATCCTTTGGGTTCAATATAACCACATTTTCACCCAATATTTTGGCGCAAATATGTTCATACATTTCATTGTTGGCTGCGTGACAATGGGCTGAGATCCAAGTCACTGTAGATCTGCTCAGTATGGCTCCAGTGCTTTTAATGGAATTAGGTAGACGATGAGAGGAGCATGATGAACAAAGCTTCCATGCAGGACAAGGACCGAACAGTAAAACCGAGTGTGTCTGGGCAGCTAGGTTTTAAAGGATATAGCCATTTTATTTCTATTAGACCGCACAGAATGAACCTATAAAAGCCAAATCTCCACTGTGACCTTTTGGGCTTTCTTGACATTGCGTTGATGGGAATGAACCAAAAATAAAGTGGACCTTACAGAACTTAGATGAGATCTGTTGACGTAATATAAAGAGCTGAGTGCCGTGGACCTTTGAAGAACCTGTAATGTAAACTGTGTCGTCAGTGTTACTAAATCATTTTCTTGTGTGTCTCATCATAACCACAATAATTCACATCCCGATGGAAGCAAGACAACTGAGAAATGTGTCTTATCTTTTGTATGGTTTGTAGATAAACGATGAAGGCTATTGAAGTTAGATTTTATGACGCTCGGAACAAAAGTAGAAATTAAAGTTACTCAAATACAGTATGACTTGTGTAATACTTCCCTTACATGTGTGTGACTTTTTTGGTGGCACATTCACCGGCTTGTCTCCATATATACATTACTGCTTATTGTGGAATGTCCCTGTATGGCATTCATCCCAAAAACTTGAAAAACACGCATTCTTACTGTAACTGGGGGTCGCCTCTCCACAGATCTGACCTATGGTGGCATCACATTCTTGTCTCCGTGGAGATAGAAATGTTTTATGCCATAATGTGTCCAGTAGCTCACTTAAAGTGCTTGCCCTCTGATCGAAATGTCGCTGGTTCAACTACCGGCAATAGATCCTTTATAATTCTCTGTCATGTTCAAAATTACAGAATGGAGGAGACCGAGGGAAAAAATAAGTAGATCTTACACATTTTACCTGACATCACGTCTAAATTATGACATTTTTAAGATGTTGAAACAAAAATGAAGGAACGATTTGTAATTTTGTTATAAAGGATGCGAAATATACTATATTCTGGTCTCCTAATTGTATTGGAGCTTCAACAGTATAAATAAAATATAATTTGTGGTAAAGTATGTAATATATCTGTAGATAATATGAAAAAGTGTTGTAGGTAAGTAAAACCTAAAAATCAGTTAAATTTCAACCATAATCTCCTAAATAAACAAATTATACAAAAAATACAATGATAAATATCTTTAAACCAGACTCTGACATCACTCACATGTCTGAGTGGTTTTCACTAGTCAAAACATTTTGTGATATTCTGAGGTTAATCCCAGTTTCTCCACTGAAATCACATAATGTTCAACTTCACTTTTTCCATTCATGAATTTATAATGTATTTGCTCACACATTAAACAGAGTAAACACTCTACAGCAGTGTTGGCACAGTGGTCAGAGATTGACGGTACAATTCCGGATCTCACAGATGAATACTGTTGTTGTTTCCTTGGGCAAGACAGGATATGACTGTGTGAATGGGTCATTAGTTTCTTGATGTTTTAACTGTGGAACAATCAGATGCACCTTTAAACACAGCTCTATTACAGCGCTATCTCGAGTGACAACCATATCTGATGATAGAACACTGAATAAACCACTAATGCTCAAGTGCACTGACCCATAGCTCTTGATATTGCACAGATTTTTCATGTAGCTATTAAAACAACATCCCTCATGTGGTTAAGTGGCCCATAATGGTTCAACTGACAGAATTAATATAGCTCTCGACTAATGTAAATTGCTTGTCTATTTGCAAATTAACAGCAACTTGACAAATCAACCGTTATAATTTCTTATGACATATTCACTATTCACTAGCTCTGACTACTGTTGTTAAGAGAAAACAATGTGATTGGATTTTGAATACATAGTCTTACATAGTGCGAGCAAACAAGTGAAGTGGGATGAATCGTGAGTGGATGATTGTAAGTGTAGGTAAAGAGAGTGTGGCATATATTGGTATTAAAAGATATTGTTTGAGGGGAAACAATAAGCTGTGATTGGCAGACAGCGAATGACAACTGGTGAGTAAAGAACGTTTTTCACTGAAGTTGATATTAATGTGGGGAAGGAAATGAGAATGAGCGCTTTTTTAGGGCTTGCAAAGTGAATCACAAAAATGTAGAAAGCAGTTAAAATGAAAGCATCCGCGGCATTCGGTATTGAAAAATGTGTAAAAGTCCTTAATTGTGAAAGAGGCGGAAGGGGGTCCTATTTAAATGGTAACATATATACTTTACCTTCAAGGCACTCAAGTGTTTTATCTCAAAGAACCACTCACCCAGTACACGCAGACACTGAGGGCAAGATGGGTTAAGTATCTTGCACAAGGACACGACAGTATTCACCTGAGGAAGCTGCGATCGCACCAACCACCAACCAGTGGATCAATCAGTGTACCAAATGGGCCGACCTTAAAATGAGAAAGTATGTACATATTTGCACATTATTCAGTCCAATACAGATAAAAATCAACATTGATATTATACATATTAAGGTGCAAATCAAAAGTTTGGTCCACTCCAGGCCTTTCTTTGAGCCCTTGAGTCCACTCCACCTGCTGGTGTCTCAGCGCTAAAATGTTTGCATAAATCATTAATCAGCGCTGCTCCTTAAAAGCTGACCTACTTGAAATGCCTTTTACATCACATTGCAGCTTCCTGTCACTTAGAAACGGGTGCTATTTTTATCTGTAATTACTCTTATTGTATCAGCGTAATCTGTTTGTCTAAGAGCTTCTTCAAGACAGCAGTGAAGGCTGAATCTCAGATGTTTGAGTGATAAAGTCTGGGCACAGATTGAGTTGCTGAGGAGAGATGTCAGGCTGAACTAGAAGCAGACACAGGAAAATGTATTTCATTTTTAAATTGTAATACATTTATATTATTTCAGAATTTTCTTTCCATAGCATTTGCTGAAGGTTTACAGAAAATGTAGTAAGCTTTTTTGCTTTACACTAATAAATTAAGAACCACTTTGCTAATACATCATCAGATAAATGTCCTGTAACTTTAGCGTAGGTTACGTTACACATTATTGTCTCCATAGAGAAGTTTGTCCTGTTCATTATCAATCCCTGAAGACAATGGCCGATAGTGGATTTTGTGTTTAGAGATTTTATTCATGCAGTTGCGCACAGTTACTTCAGAATAATATTACTCAAATAGAAGTACAAAGTAGTGGTCCAAGAAATGACTCAAGTAAGAGTATAAAAGTATATCGGGGAAACTGCTACTCACGTAAGAGTAACTGTCTGGACATAACATCTGATTTATGATTCGAAGTTGATATAATTTCTAGGACAAAACAGTAAACATTAAATCATTATGGTGCCTGAAAATGACTCGAAGTAATAAAATATTCTGTGCCGTTTCCGTATTTGCAGCAGTCAAAGCCACAGACACAAGTGGAGTGAGGAGGGGAAATGCGTCCAGGGAGGGTCCATTGTTTAACGGCCCAGACTTCCCTCATTGTCATGCACCATACATCGCCCACAGTGGGGTTTTGGGGGAGAAGGGACAGCCACAAAAGTCAGCAAATGCAAGTGTTGAATGATGGTATTACTTCCAGAAGGAAACAATTGAAAATAAATGAACCATCTGTGACAAATGAACCGAATGAAAAGGCACAGTTAAACTGATTTATGTGGATTTCATGTTTATTGCAGGTTAGTTCACAGGGGCAGTTAGAGGTTTTCCATTAAGCAAGTCTAATGTGTATGCAACCCCAATTCAACTAATAAGGTTGCTTTATTAATAAGGTGTAAATGGGAACACTTTGCATACTATATTGGACAATGTATAAGCAGACAAATGGGTAACATAAACTGACATGTACACGTTTTGCTGGTTCAGACTTGAGAAGAAAACTTATTTCACAAATTAGTCTGGTGAGCATTTTCAGGACCACGGACAGCGCACTTCATATTGCATATCAATTGCTGAATTCAGTCATCTTTAAGGAATACCTTTTTCAGTAATCTTTTCATAATCTATGACACACGTAAATCATTAGATTCTATTTTGGACATTTTAAATTGTGACATTGGTGTAAAATGACTTAATAAAACAAACTGCGGCGCTGATTTCCGACTGCCCCTTTACAGTACATCACCATAGACGTCATGCATGCATCACAATACATAAAGAACATTACTTAACTTAACCTAACAATCAAAACAAGCTGCCGGGTTGTTTTTTTCATTTATGCCAAGATCACTACTCAAACGCATGAATCACTCTAAATATGACTTTGAAGAGAAAACCACTATAATATAGTTAAAAGCTTTTAAAAGTTAATTTGGCATAATATGTCTTCTTTAAGCAATGCTGAATACACACATCACAAAATGTCTCCTGGTTTTTGTGCCAAACAAGCTAGTGAGCATATATAAAATGCTTGAGGAATTTTATTACCACACTTTATTTAAGCATTTTGTTATCACCTACTGTATTTTAAGTGTATTTGTGACTTGAATACACTGTGAATGTAAAGTGCTGAGATTGCAGGTCATCAGAAGTTCAGTCATTTTCAGGTCAGCTTCAGGTCAATGGTGCTCTGGCTCCACATCCAGCCATTTAAAAACAATGTTCTCATGACAACTCTGAACTGAGCTAAGACTTGAATACAGACACGCCACTCTCTAACAGTGTTTTTGATATCACTTTGCATTAGGATCGTATTTTGTAATCAGTTTGAATACATTCAGCCTTCTCTCTCACTCTCGCCTCACAGCAAGAAGGTCGTGAGTTTGACTCCCGGGAGGACAGGGCTTTTCTGTGCAGAGATAGGTCAAATGCAGAGGACAAATTTCCTTATGGGGACAAAAAAGTGTACCTTGATCTTAAAGGAGACATATCATTACAATGCTTTTTTCAGGTACTTAGTATTGAACTGTGAAATATGAAATGTGTAAAACGCAATGTGTGAAAAATGCAATACTGATCTAAAACTGATCCAACACTGATCTAAAACTGCTTGGTAATAGAAACAGGTCCATTGACTTCCTGTTCAAATCTTCAGAAGCTCCACCTTTTCATAGTGATGTTTCACCGTAATAAGCATCAGATTGTCTTTTACATGCTCCTACGCTGCCCAACTATGCTGGGGGAAGTAGGGCAGCTTGAGCACTATCTTCTGCTTCCTCCTACTTTTCAGAATCAGAATCAGAATCCGAAGTTTTTTTTTTGCAATTTTCAATGAACAAAATTCACAAACATAGGAACTTGTCTCGGCATTAAGGTGCAACATAAAACACTAATCAATGATAAAAAAACAACATATATGAAATCAAAAAGGGCATAGATTAAGAGACAATTCAAAATGACTATAGTATAAAATAAAAATAAAATAGGCATGACTATGTACACGAGAATTACAGTTACATTTACAATTGTAGTGCAGAAAGTGACAGTGACATTGCTGTTCAAATGTTTTTCTCCTTCTTCCATTGCTTCAGACACTGCTGACCTGTAGATCCGGATGCTCCTCAACTGCCTGGAGTAACGGCTCTTCATCTGCTTGGATGAACTGTCTTGCTAGCGGTTAGCATTCTCGCTTCTAAGCAAGAAGGTCCTGGGGTCAATTCCCAGGGGGCTTGGGGCCATTCTATGTGGAGTTTGCATGTTCTCCATGTGTCTGCGTAGGCAAGGCAAGGCAAGTTTATTTGTAGAGCACAATTCGTACACAAGGCAATTCAAAGTGCTTCACACAACAGGAAAAAAAATCATTAAAATCACAAAGACATGGCAGAAATCACAAAATCTTAATTTAAAAGTGCCATTTTCAGGCTATCCGTCAAATAGTTCAAGACATAAAAGAAAAGAGTGCAAAGAAAAGCATTTCAGTCCTATGCACATCCAAACAAAACAGTTTTTTTTGAACAATGCCAGAGTAGCGGCCTGTCTCACATCCTCAGGAAGACTGTTCCAGATTTTAGCTGCATAAAACTGAAACGCAGATTCCCCATGTTTAGTCCTGACTCTGGGCACCAGCAGGAGGCCGGTCCCTGAGGTCCTCAGAGTCCGAGATGGTTCATATGGCGCTAACATGTCTGAGATGTACTTTGGTGCTAGGCCATGGAGAGACTTGTATACAAGTAGAGCTGCTTTGAAGTCTATTCTCTGAGCCACAGGGAGCCAGTGCAGAGACCTGAGCACAGGACTAATGTGATCGTACTTCCTGGTTCTAGTCAGGACCCGAGCAGCAGCGTTCTGGATGTACTGCAGCTGTTTTACAGCTCGTTTGGAGAGGCCAGTGAGCAGGCCGTTACAGTAGTCTAATCTACTAGAGACAAACGCATGGATAAGTCTCTCCAGGTCTGGTTTAGACACTATACTTTTGATTTTGGCAATGTTTTTTAGATGGTAAAAAAGCTGCTGATGTGATTGATCTGACGTGGCTGTTAAAATTCAAATCTGAGTCCATTATTACCCCAGATTTCTAACTTGATGTGTAGGTTTTAGAGCGAGACTCTGGAGGTGACTGTTAACACTTTCTCTTTTGTTTTTGTGGGCCAAAGACGATGATTTCAGTCTTGTCTGAGTTCAGCTGGAGAAAGTTGTTTTGCATCCACACACTGATCTGTTGGATGCAGTGACAGAGTGAATCCACTGGTCCATATTCACCTGCCGTCAGTGAAACATAGATTTGAGTGTCGTCTGCATAATTGTTATAGAACACATTCTAGCCGCGTATCAACTAACCTAACGGCAGCATGTAGAGGTTGAACAGAAGGGGTCCCAGGATTGACCCTTGGGGCACCCCCACAGGTCAGGGGCATCTGGTTTGAGACACAGTTACCAATTTCGATAAAGACTTTCCTGTCTTCCAGATAGGACTTTAAACAGTTTAGTGCAGTGCCAGTGATGCCCACCCAGTCCTCAAGTCTCTGTAAGAGGGTCCCATGATCGACAGTGTCAAAAGCAGCACTCAGATCCAACAGAATTAAGACTGAGGCTTTGCCCGCGTCAGTGTTCAGGTTGATGTCATTTGTCACCTTGACAAGAGCAGTCTCAGTGCTGTGATGAGGTCTAAAACCAGACTGGAAAACATCAAATGAGTAGTTTATTAAGAGAAAATCAGTGAGCTGTTGGTAAACAACCTTTTCAAGGACTTTGCCCCAAAATGGCAGATTAGAGATGGGCCGGTAATTACTCAGTACTGCGGCATCAAGACTGCTCTTCTTCAGGAGAGGCTTTATGACCGCAGTTTTCAAAGACATTGGGAATGTTCCAGATTGAAGCGACATGTTAACTATTTGAGTGAGTGGTGCTAACAAACTGTTCAGCACAGACTTTAGAAATCTGGTGGGTAACACATCGAGGCAGCATGTAGATGAACTCAGGCTGGTGATGATCTCCTGGACAGTTTTGTCAGTTACAGGTGCAAAGTGAGTCAGCTCTAAGTGTGTAGGTGGTTTTGAGAGTTATTTTTTTGAAATGTAGAATTTGTAGCATTTTTTTAATGCCCTGAACTTTGTCATTAAAGAATATTGCAAACTCATTACACTTGGATGTGGAAATGAGTTCTAACGGCAGCTGAGCTGGAGGGTTTACTTTATCTGTTCACTGTGGCAAACGGGACACGCGAGTTGTTACTGCAGCTTCCAATTATTTCAGAAAAATATCCTATCCTTCTACATAAAACGAGGTTGTACATCCGTAGGTTTCCCCTACTACTTTGTACAATAGGGGCCCTCCCCTCTGGGGATCAATAAAAAACCAATACAATTTTGAGTAAACTAATGATGAGGAAACAAGCTCATTAAAGTTGTTTGTGCTTAATATGTCCCTTAACCTACCTTGATGTTACGGGACATTTAATTGGCAATGTAAAAAGCAGATTAGTTCTTGGTTTTCTAGTGTAAAAAGACCAACGTTATTTTCTGTAAAGCCTCTGCTCATGTGATGGACAGATATGGTCTTGCCCTGCCTATTTCATTGAACACGTTTATTCCTTTTTGTGTCTATCTCACCGTGACACTTGTTTATGGAAATGTTGTTTTCCACTGTAATAAGCAGTCCGCCAGGGTTCAACTAATCTAAAGTCTCATTTCAAAGTGACTTTCTGTTTTGTGCTCCTGTGTCTGTCTCTGCGAGAGAGGAAGGAGCAGACAGGTGTAATTCTCTGATTGGAACTCTAAAGTGGCTGCGGCAACTCCATTTCCACTGTGTTTCCAGCCAATGAAAACACATGCGGCTGTGGCGATTACAAAGAAAAACAATAGTGACTGGACCTTTGAGTGAAAGAGATGGAAATAATTTTCCAATAGTTTTTCCTATTGTGGACATCAAATTAAATGAAACTTTCAGTGGTATTGAATTTTCTCTAACTCATTCAAAAAGCACACTAAAGATTTTGAAATGATTATTCTGCATTTATTAAATGTTTTGTTAGAGGTGGATTTGTTTGGTCTGATTTTTAAGATGAATAATCAAATCTGCAAAAATAGAGCAGAGAATTTGTCTGTAATTAATTCAATAATTCCTGAAAAAAAGATACACAACAATCCATTGTGACATACTAGAGTACATTTTACATTTAAAGTGAAAATGAGTACGTTCATCAATATGCTGTGTTTCACATGATTGAATTTAGTATATAATTTGAATAATGACACCACTTTCTGAGGCCATTGTGAAAACAAAAATAAAAAAATGCTGACAGAGAAGACTTAGACTTTGTGTCATTTTTGTTTCATGTAATGGGTCCAGTTATTAGAGAGATATGAACCAGATCAACAAATTTGCAATCTGACAGTTAAAATACAAATTCTACCACAATACACTATAGGCATTTAAAAATATAGTGACATGTCATATTAAGATAAGATCACCTTTATTTGTCCCACAATGGGGAAATTCCAGTGTTGCAACAAAGGGTACAGAAACAGATTATGCATAGTATAACAATAAAAACAGATAACTTAGAAAAAGAAAACTCTTATAATATTATTAATAATAACACTCTTATCTAGAACAATTAATATTAACTTTTATACTTTCAAATGGACCATCTTGTTGCTACATGTTCTTCACACCTGTATCCCTGAACAGATAATACATTTGTATTGCACGTTTTAGACAAATCTATATAAACAAACAGAGACCACAGTCTTACTGGCCAATTCACAGACGTCTGAACCATTTAAACAAAACAAAGCCTTGTTTCTTGTGTGAGGCAATAAAACACAGCCCTGGCTCCTGCTCCACGTTGAATGTCTAACAGTGACAGATGACAAACGCAGTTCACTGGCAGCTGGAAGCACAGCAATTGTCCAAGCCATTTCCTCCAACATACTTTTTATACTACAATATTATTAGTGCTGTGAATCAATAACCCCCCCAGATCAAGCACTGTTTGGAAATATGATTGATCATGATTAATTGCACAGTGCGCTTACATTAATGTCCTTCTTTCTATACATAACATACAACTTTCTAATGTAAATACACGGCCTGTCCTAAATAAAGTCCCCACTTGGATTCAACTAAGCAAATCCAGTAGGTCCTCTTCTCCTATTGGATAACTGCTGCATGTGATGATCTTTCTGCAACACAGTATTTAAACTAAACGAATGCAGTAAGCGGCTTCTCATTTCTGAAACAACCATGTGGAAAGACGAATCCATGGTCATGGAGAAGATGTCGGTGTGTTTGAGAAGGGTCAAATCATTGGTATCGAGCAGAGAAAACATCTAAGGAGAAGCAGAAACTAATGTACTACAGATCTGAACCCCAGTGAGAGTGTTTGGGACGAGCTGGAGAAGGCTTTGTGCAGTGGTCACTCTCTCACATCATCAGTACAAGATCTGTGTGACAAATAATGCAACACTGGATGGAAATAAATCTGTTAATGTTTCAGAAGCTCATTGAAACTATGCCAGAAGGAATGTGTGCTGTGATCAAAGCTAAAGGCGGTCCTACCATATATTAGAGCGTGTGACCCTTTATTGCTGTGGCGATTTCTTTTCCATTTCACTAATCAATTAGAATATTTAAAAGATCCATTGGCTATAATTTAAGTATATTTCATAATAAATCTCTGTGATCACCTGTTTAATTTACATGACCAAAGGCATGGTGGGGTTTAGAGGCCCTTCATTGCCGCTTGCGGTGTAACTGGCTCTTATTGTGACAGAAACAAACACTTGGATTGGCCTGGTGTTTATCAGTGTACTGTAATAGTTGGCGTAGTGTTGGCCGATATTACTCGTTATTGCTCAGAGATCTCTGTGTCTCTGGATGTTTTTCGGCAGGGAGCAAGCCAAACTGCTCTCCAATTTATGATTAATTGCATGAGTAAACGCCTCGGCACCCGCTATTCATAATGTAACGCAATTTACTGTAATGCATTTAGACCAAGCATGTCCAAACTACGGCCCGGGGGCCAAATGCGACCCTCAGACCAATTTTTGTTAGCCCCCGGCTTCCTGCTAAGTTGGTCCAAACAACAAAAAGTAGTGCTTTTTACTGTAAAATTGTAAAGATTCAAGCATTTTGATGTTACACCAACGTAATATTAATGTGGCAAGTCTTATTAAAGGTGTGGAGTCCATTGAAACTATGTCCAATGCAACATTTCAAACAATTCACTGCTCCGTATAAGTTTCAAAATGCGGCCCTCTGTGAAAAAAGTTTGGACACCCCTGATTTAGACGTATCCACGTTTTTTGAGTATGTGCTTCCAGTAAATTATCAATAAATGTTACATCTTAGAACCTTTGGAACTTGTGCAATCCAGTTGAGATCTTTTCATACTTACACAAGTCCATGTCTGTACTCTTCATGTGGTTTTTCATTTGCAGTTCCTGCTCGCAACACTTCAAACATCTGTGGACGTTTGAAGTGTCCGTCTCTGTTGCTGAACACCAATGTTACGTACAGCAAACACAATTAACCCAGACTTCAAGTAATACAGTGGAAAAGAACAGCTGCTACTTCAATTGTACAATCCCATATTTAGTGACAAAAGCCAATTGTGTTTACGCAGATGATTAATGTTGGTGCTTGACTCTGCTCTCAACACACGGGACGCTCTGAGGAAGCCCTGGAGCAGCAGGACGAGAGGATAGGCTTTTCATTAGCACTCTGCTTCTGTGGATCATCAGCTTGGAGCAAATGGTGCGATTTAAAGCAGCAGCAA